>BLSH010070891.1:14779-24891 GCA_018402905.1 Glandirana rugosa | reverse complement strand
AAAAAAATAAAGAGGATTCTTTCTACCCACCACTGGCAAAGAACTCAGGATCCTTCAAAATGGAGACAGTTAGGTGAAGTAGTACAGATTGTTTCTAGGTACTATGTTCAGCAAGAGGGTTTGCAAAAATATAAAACAAACTTCTCCCCACAAGAACACAACCCTAAACTCAATAAATAAATACACTTAGCCTATATCGAGCAATGGGGGCTTTTAAGCCAAGTGTCCCATCTAGTTTGGAAGGAAGACATTGTAGATAGAGAGGATGCTAGTATCCTTTCCATCTCACATTGGTGGTTGAGAGTGTCCAGTGTGTCTATATATGATGGTATTGTAGTGGATTTCCATAATTTTGTTATGTTAAGTTTGGCTGCCAGTAGAAGTTGTATCACTACTGTGCGCACCTTTTTGTGTATAGATTGACTGTTCAAATGTAGAATCGCTAGTTATGGTTGTGGGGTGATCTGGGAGTTACAGAGTTCAGATATAAGACCAAATATTTTATTCCAGAACGATTTTAAAGATTTGCATGACCACATTATATGATATAAGTTGCCTGATTCCCCACATCCTCTCCAACATCCACCCGGGGTGTTGGGGTAGATCCTGGAGAGTCTGGAGGGAGTGTAGTACCAGAAGCGTATTGTTTTCTGATAGAGCTCCCAGTGGTTTGTGCATTTTGTGGCAGAGTACGTATTGGAAAAGGCTTTATTCCAGGAATCTGCTGTGAATGTTTGGTCAAGTATTACTTCCCATTTTTCCATGGAGGAGGATTTAGGGAGTAATGCTTGGTTTTGTAAAAGGGTATAGAATAGAGAGATTCCTTTTGTTGTAGTTTGACTGGAACTTATGTGTTTAAGTATGGGGCTGGGAATATTTATTGATGTTGGGAGTTTGTGATGCGCAAGGTACGAGCTAATCCTTACATAGTCAAATAGAGAGTGTGGTGCGATTTGGAATTTTTCTCTTAAGGTTTCATAGGGCATAACTTTCGAATCGTCTAGTATGTCTTTTAGCAGAGTAATACCTACTTTTTGCCAAGAGGATATGTTCAGATGTGGGATAGCGTGTTTCAATATTGTTATTGGAACTTCAGTTTTTTGCATATGGTCATTTAGAAAGGGCGAATTAAGGAATTCTGCCCAGATTGTGGTTGAAGCTTGTATAGCTGGAGCTATTAGATTGGTGGGTTGGGTTATTCCGAGCTGGGCAGCTATTAGGGTCGTTTGTAAACTGCTACTCGGGGTACATGCTGATTCGAGTCTGGCCCACAGTTTTTGGTTGGGGAGGGTCCACCAATATTTGAGTTGGTCTAATATACAGGCTTTGTAGTAGTTTGTGACATTTGGTGCTCCCATCCCCCCTGTCTTTTTATGTCTCATCAATATATTGAAAGAGCATCTAGGTGGTTTACGCTTCCAGATGTATTGATCAAAGTGTTTTTGGGTTGTCGCTAAGAATGCTTTTGGTAAAGGAATAATAAGCGTCCTAAATAGGTATAGTAATTTAGGAAGAATTAGCATTTTCAGGGCTGCTATTCTACCTGCCGTTGTGAGGTGTTGTGATTTAAGGGAGTTTAGTTGTTGTGGAAGATTGTCCATAAATGGTTTGTAGTTGAATTTATATAGTTGCGAAGTGTGGGTTGTTAAGTGAGTACCCAAAAAGGGTATGGATGTGGTAGCCCAATGGAATGGGTATGTTTGCTGGATACGAGATTGGACTGAGGGCTGTATGTTAATTCCCAAGATTTGGGATTTAGAGGGGTTTAGTTTGTAGTATGATACTTTACTATAATCTAACAGTGTGTTATATATCTCTGTTAGGGATGATTCTGGGTCTGACATCAAAAGCATGACATCATCAGCAAAAAGGCTGATCTTCTGTTCTTGCCCATGCACTGTTATGCCTTTGATGTGAGGGTTAGATCGTATTTTATCTGCTAAAGGTTCCATCAGAAGCGTGAATATAATTGGGGACAGGGGGCACCCCTGTCTTGTTCCATTTCTTATATAGATAGGATCAGAGGGGGTCCCTGATGTGAGAACTGTAGCAGAGGGGTTGGAGTATAGGGACATAATGGCAGTCTGGATTGGCCCTGTGACCCCAAAGACCTCTAGAACTGATCTAAGGTATCCCCAATGTACCCTATCAAACGCCTTCTCCGCGTCTAGTGATAGCAACAGAGAAGGCATTTTCTTTGAGTTTACCTGGTGGGTTACGTCAATGAGGCGTCTTGTGGCATCAGGTGCTTGACGACCGGGGACGAACCCCACCTGATCAGGATGGATCAATTGTGGTAATACCCCTTGCAGTCTTAGTGCAAGCAGCTTCGCAAATATTTTTATGTCAACATTGAGTAGCGAGATGGGTCTATAGCTGGTGGGAGAGGACAGATTCTTGTCCGGTTTGGGTAGAGTAATAATAATAGCATTTAACATCTCTTTCGGAAATGAGCCAGAGGTGAAGACAAGATCGAAGATTTATTTTAGGTGAGGAGTGATATCCGTCGCTAGACGTTTGTAAAATTCATTTGTAAAGCCGTCATCTCCCGGAGATTTATTATTGGGGAGTTTGAGAATTATGTTGTTGATTTCTTGGGTGGTGATAGGTTGGGAGATGGCTTGGAGTTGGGCCTCGCTTAGTTTGGGGAGGGTGGTTGATGCTAGGAATTGGTTGATTAACTCTTGAGTTGGTTGTGGGGTTTGTGCATCTCCGTTCAAGTCATAAAGATTTTGGTAATATGTCGCGAAGGCATTGGCTATATCTTTAGGGTTGGTTACTAATTCCCCTGTGTTGGGGTGGGATAGATGCATTATTCTTTGCTTTGTTTGTTTAGCCTTGACCTGTCTATCTAGCCATGCTCCAGCTTTGTTATTTAAACCATAGGATTTTGCTTTCATGTATTTTAGAGTTTTCAAATTTAAATAGGAGCAGTGATCTTAATTTCTGTCTAATTTGTGTTATTTCATGTGTTAGGAGGGAGTTGGGATTCTTTTTGTTTGCAGCCTCTTTAGTGGATAAAGAGGCTAGAATCTCTTCGATTTGCCTTGACCTCTGCTTCTTGTTAAATGATGCAATTTTGATCATGACTCCTCTCATATAAGCTTTATATGCATTCCAAAGTGAGAACCTGTTGATGTCTGGTGTATCGTTGGAGTCAAAGAAATTTTTATGCTCCTGCACAATCTCTCGGTATGATCTCTCATTTTCCAGAAGTGCTGAGTTAAGTCTCCACCTTGGGTATGGGTTTAATATTGGATGATCTAATATTTCTAATGTTATGGGGGCGTGATCAGACCAAGAGATTGTGCCGATTGAAGCGTTTACTACTGAATGAAGGGGGCCTTTTAGCATAAAAAAATAGTCAATTCGTGAGTACGATGCGTGTGCTGCGGACAGGTGGGTATAGTCCTTTTCGGATCCATGAAAGCATCGCCATACATCATAGAGTTCCTGTTTATTGAGTAGGGACGTGACTGCTGGGCATGCTTTCCTGGTAGGGGTGGAAGAGTCCAACTCTGGGGATAGTGCTACATTAAAGTCACCTCCAATGATAAGGGTACCTTGGACTTGGGCCATAATTTCAGATAATAGTGGGTTAAGAATTTTTTTGATCTTGTTGTTGGGGGCATATATATTAGCCAATGTGAACAGGGCGTTGTTTAATTCGCAGGTTAGAATCAGGTAGCGTCCATTAGGGTCAAACGTGATGTTGAAGGGTCTGAAGTTCACTGAGTTTTTGATGCCTATTAATACTCCACACTTTTTCTTTTGGCTATTTGCCATGAAGATGTGTGGGAATTGTGAAAAGCTAAATTTTGGACACTTTTCAGCAGCGAAATGCGTTTCTTGGGCAAAAATTACATCTGCTTTGGCAACTTTAGCTTCTTTTTGTAGTGCGTTGCGTTTGTAGGGGCTGTTGAGACCTTTTACATTTATAGAAATGATTTTCAGCGGCATGGTAGGGTAGTAGGTTCAGCATGTGTCAGTTGAAGTGTGCATTTGTAAGGGTGCACAAGAAAGTACCTTAAGTCCAGATGTTGTAGGTTTAGTAGCATCAACCAGGTGCATGTGTGGCAAGTTGGAATGGGTTCATACGGAGGTTTCCTGTTGAAGAGGTATAGACTATCGGAGGTCTGAGATCTCACGGCGACTCCTGGGTGGGGAGAGGTGTAGGAAGGGAAAAAGCATACAGATAAAGAAAAAACAATAACGTTCATTAACTGAAGGTAAAAAAAACCTGGTGAAACCCAGGTTAACATTGCAGCTGGTACGCTGCTGACGTGGTAACTGGGGGTATAGAAGTACCAGTGGACACTGGATTAGGTGGTCAGGTGTAGTTCAGTGGGAGTTCCTCGTCTCGCATGGTAGCTGATCGATACAGGGGAGATTGCTCCGGTGTATTTTGATGGGGGACTGATTATGACCATTCATTGTGTAGTCTCTCTGGGGGGGATCCCTCTTGTGTTTGCATCTCTGCCGGGATCAGTTGCCATTCTTTAAATAGCAATAAGCCTTTATCCACGCTGTAGATTGGGTAAGTCTTACCCTTCCATGTAACCAGGAGTTTTGTTGGAAAGCCCCATTTGTATATCACATTATTGTTGCGTAGTATTTTGGTGAGGGTCAGTAGCTTTTTCCTGTTTAATGCTGTTTGTTGAGATATATCTGTGTAGAGAGATATATTCATGAATTCATCAGGTACTATCGGTGATCCTTTCTTTAACGTGATAGTAGTGGATAAGGGCGAGTGTGTCCCTCGGGGCTGTATCAGGGAGGAATTTTGGTTTTGGAATGCGATGCGCCCTGTCAATACATAACTCAATGTCGCTCAGGGCGGGTATCATGGCTTTCATCATGCGCTGAATGAAATTCGTCAGTTCATTCGGAGGGATTGATTCTAGGATGCCCCTGAATTTTATATTATTCCGCCTCGAGCGATCCTCGAGGTCGGAGAGCTTATTTAGTAGACGTTGGATCTCATTTTCTTGGTCAGTGTATGCGTCCACTAGATCATTGTGAGCCGCATATAAATTGGTCATTTTGTTTTCCAAGTGTAAGATTCTGTCTTCATGTGTTTGCACTGTCTCTTGTAGAGGGGTAAACATATTAGAGAAGTCTTGGAATAAAGAACTTCTTAGTGATAGGAGCATATTTTTCATTGTGGACTCAGAGATCGTTTGCTCTGATGCTGGGAAGGCTTCTATGGTGGGGCCTAATAATGTGGCCTGCATTGCGGCCTGTGGCAGAGCTAATTGTAGGCCTGGGCCTGGATTGCCTTCCTCCCTCCTCTGTTTAGTTTTGGCCGAGCTGCGTGATGTGGGAGAGCCTGGGGGGGAGAATGTAGCCTCTTCTCCCTCTGGTGTGTTGAAGCCAGCCGTGGGGTATGAAGTGTTGGAGGTGTGGCGGGTGCCAGAGCTCGGGTGCATTCCGTCTATGGCAGCCATGCCATCTTGCTTACCTCCCCGCCGCTCCGCTGGGAAGAAATCTGTAAGGCGCTGCGGCTGCTTGGCGGCTTTTCTTCGCTTGCTCATCGTTCCCCTTGTAGCTCGGGATAGTCCGGTCACTTCAGTCGCTCTGATCCGGTTCCCCCGTCCGCTGTATGTGCCGCGATGTGCGAGGCTGGAGCAGGAGCTCTGGATTATGCGGCCATCACAGACGCCGGCCAGACACGCCCCCTAGATCTCTTTTTAACTCACAACACATGCCGGACGCCTTAGGGCATCCCCCATCCTATACCTTCAACAGCTAAACATGCCCTCAGCTGAGTTTCATCTGCTTCACCCATAATCCCTGCTGCCCCCCTTTGTACCTTGGCACCCCCGCACCAATGCCTCCATAATTTCCTTAATGTATATATGTCCACATATGGGTTGCATATTCTAGTCATTATCAATAATTTTGTTTATATATATATTTTGTATATCCCATATATGGTTCACATCATCTACTCTTTTTTAGAGAAATTTTATGCAAATTATAGGGACGTGGTATCTCATTATAATAATCTTACAACAATCTTATATCATTTTATATTTTATATATTCCGTAAAAATACCAGTTCTTACCTGCCATCACTTAAGGCGTTTTATCTAGAATTATTAATTGACTAATATCGTATTTTAATGTTGTAAAAAACGCTGGAATGTTCCAAAAACGTGTCTAAACAGTTTTATATGATAATTTATATGGTATTTTATATGGTATTTTATATTTTACATTGTATTTTATATGGTCTCATAGCTCTCACTGTAACATTTTTTTAATATATTTATATATATTTGCCATTTTGCACCATCCTTCCCCCCACGGTTGCCAGCCGTCCATCAGCACTAACTATCCAATGAGGTGGAGCTTGAACAATAACCCCTCCCACCTTGTACTCCTTAAAATCCCCCCCACCACCATTGACAAACATTCACGGCCTGAAGAAGGGGCAGAGCCCCGCAACGCGTCGCCGTTTCCAGCTGCCCATTGGACGAAGAGGACCACCTGCATCTGCCCTGCACGGACCGAACGAACGCCCGAACGGTCATTTGCGCCAAAATCCACCGGAGCCAGAGGAGGAGACGCTGGGAACCACCGACGCCGCCCCCCCAGCCCACGACCGCCAGGCAGACCAGGACCTCATCCCAGCAGCCATTCCAGACAGACCAAGGACAACTATAGCCAGCAGTGGCTGACATTGCAATGCGCACCTGCACACTACCATTGTGAGTAGTTTTAATCTTGTTTAATAAATTTGCTTTATACACTACTGCACTTAGAGGCGCACCTTTCTTGTTCTTCATAACATGAGTAGGATGGTGCTTCTTCTTTACCCTTGTTGTTGACTTTGTCTACCTTTTTTACTTCATATCCCTACCCGGCCTCCCTTTCCCTTGCATAGAGGAAAACTCTTTATCCTATAAATACGTATTACCTAGATTGTTATTACATACTGCTTCAAACTTTCATTAGTATTAGCAATGTACTGATAGATATTAATGTACAAACCTTATTTGACTTAATTGCATTCATTTGAGCCAGGGCATTAATGCCCAGAGGCTCTGTTTTTGCCATTACTTCTATAAAACCAAATAAACAGAATTATAAAAAGAAAGGATTAGAAGGTATTTCCTGACAATGGGTTACATTTTTCTAAACTCTGCACTAAAAGGGGTAGAAAAAAATGTAATTATATTAGAAGATGATCTCTTTTTTCTATTTCTATGGTTATCTTTCAACAGAGTATCCCTTTTAGTGCTATTGGCTATGGAAATGGCACTATTATTAATAGGTACCGGATACTGTCTATTAATGACAATTCATATTAAGAGATTCCACCTGAAAGTCCTGATCACTGCTGCAGATCTGTTTGAGCCTCAGAAACTGACCCACTGGTATACCTCTAACCGTGTGCTTAGGATGGCTAGAATCGGCTCTCAGTAAATTGTTGCCTGCTAGAGGTTTTCTGAAAAGTTTGGACTCTATCCTATTTCCCACTTCTGTCAAAGTGACATCCAGAAATTCTATGGATGTACTGTCCATGTGGTCTGTGAAATGTAAATTCAAATTATTATCATTAAGATATGCTAACCACTCATCCAAATGCCGCACTGCTCTAGTACATATAAATATAATATCATCGATGTAGCAATGGAAAAACCTTGACATTCAATAGGGACATTCAGCGCCAAATATGCGGGACCTCTTCCACCACCCCATACAGAGGTTAGCCAGGAAAGGTGAACATTTAGTACCCATAGAGGCCCCACATCTTTGGAGGTAAAAGTACCCATTGAACATAAAATAATTATGCATAAGCAGATACTCTAAAGATTGTAATACAAATTCCTGATGAACTAGCGAATATCTGCTACAATGTTTCATATAGTATGATATTGCCTGAAGACTTTCTGAATGGGGAATGGATGAATACAAGCTGGTGACATCACATGTGATCCATATTAAATCATCACTCTACATCTGACTTTGGATATCCATCAACAGCTGTTTAGTGTCCCTGAGAAACCCTGGTAACTCAGAGACCAACGGTTGCAGATAATGGTCGACCCACTGTCCCAGGTATTCATTCAAAGACCCTATACCTGCAACTATGGGTCTACCCATCACCGGGTTTAACCCCCCATGCACTTGCGGTGATGGAATATGGGAATGATGGGTGCTTCTGGGACAAACATATCTCTCTCATCTGACAAAAATATCCCCACATTTACTGCCCTGTCCAGTAAGGAGTATAGCTCTCTTTTTAAATTAGATGTAGGATCACCTCTAAGCTTGATATATGTAGTAGAATCTGAAATGTGTCTTATAGCCTCGGCTCTATACATTTCGGAATCCATCTCAACCACAGAACCTTCCTTATCAGTGCTTTTAATTACAATAGTGTTATCTTTGCTTAAGGATATTAAAGTCTGCCTCTTGGAGGGTGTGAGGTTGTCAGAGACCACAAAAACAGAGCACATATGTGAGAGGGGAGTGAGTTGCCCCTCCACCAGTTTCTGGTACATGTCCATATCCTTCCCTCGAGAGTTAATGGGATAAAAATCTGAGTGCAGTCTAAATGGCATTGCTATGCGCTTGTCCCCCACCTCACATGGGAATCAATTGGACTCCCTTGTAAGATCTTTAAGATCTCATAATGCACATCCCAAAAGTTAAGTGGAGGGGAAACTGACTCACCTGTCCCTCCCGTATCCTCCTGATCCAGACCATCAGACATTCCATCATTATTGAAATAATGCTTTTTTAATGTCAATGATCTAACAAATGTATTAATGTCAAGTATTGAACTAAACAGGTCAAAATGACGACTAGGGCAAAAATTGAACCCTTTTGACAATAGGGATGCATTAGAGTTGTTCAAAGTCCATGATGAGAGGTTGATGACATTTTTTGCGGTTATTTCTGGGGGCATCCTCGCAATTGATACCGACGCCCATCTCCTTCTTTTGTGGCATGTTCCTCCTCTCCTTGTTATTTTACCGCTCCTTTTTGCCGGATCCTCTGCAACTCTTGTTTAAACACTGCATATTGGAAGAAAAACTCCTCCCATTGATCGATTAATTCCCTCCGGTGAATATCGCAGTGTCTCAAAAACGAACACGTTTTTTATTTTGTTTGTTGCGTGAATGGAAAGGAAACAATGTTTTTTTTCCAAATGTAAACATTTTTGTTGTCATAGTTCAATTAGTCTCTCACTTTTTTTTTTTTTTCCCGGCAATAATATCTTTTTCTAGTTCATACAGCTTTTTATGCAATCATTGATCCAAATGAGGAAAATCATTATGCTGTTGTAATGGAATCAGATCTTTTTGTATAATGGCAATTTTTTCAGTTTACAGGATCTTGATTCGATAATTATTTTCATTAATTTTAATGAGCATTCAGACAATGCGTCAATCCGTTCTTTTTATGGCTTTCTTTATGAAGATCAAAAGGTGGGAATTTTTTTTTTCAACTTTCAATTTTTACTAGTCTATCAGATACATTACAAGTGCTTCTTGGTACAATTACACATCGATACAAAGGGAAAAATACATATAAACAGGATGAATAAACAAAGGTGTTATCAATCCAATCTGCAAATAAACATTGTTAATGAGTTACAACTCAATGATAGGGTATATAATTCCTATCAACCCCATTGGGATCATACTGTCAATAGTGAATGTTCCTAATCTAAAGAGGAAGGGGGAAAGCCGAAGGAAAGGAATAGGGGAGCAACTTTATAATTCAACCTATATTGTGTGTGGTGGCGCTAAACTGAATGAATGAAAGATATCATATGATGGCAAGTAGTGATATTAAACCAGACATACGATGCAATAAATAGTGATCATACAAGTGAAAACAATTTGTATAGATTAAATAAATAGGTATAAGATAATAAAATAATATGCTTACACACATAAAAGTGAGGTTATCAATAAGTGGTGTGTGTTATATCCAACTTAATATTTCAACGAGGGGATAAGGAAAGGAAGCCGAAAGGGGGAAGGAGAAATCTAATCCTTGTAAGTGATAACTGTCATACTAGGGTTACCCCAACTATCCTTAATATATGGGATAGTAACTCAACATTGAGTAATTGTTACAAATAAACGTCT
>BLSH010070880.1:195962-214500 GCA_018402905.1 Glandirana rugosa | reverse complement strand
GGTGGTAACTAAAAAATGAAAAACTTTTTTTTTTGTTAGTAAGTAAAGAACTTGACAGGTAAATCTCGTTAACGAAAGACTTTGTACCAAGAAAGTCACTTTGTTGACAATATAATTTGTTAACATAGAAATACCGGTTTGTCTACTGGTGACTTTACGAATTGGTGAAGTCGGGGCCTTCTTAAAGGGTGAAATCCTGGTCTCGTGAAAAACGCTAAGCCGCGACGCAGCGAAATTGACTGTTAACGCGCCACAACGTCGCACGACCGCGCAATTGTCAGTTAAAGCGACGCAGCGCCGAATCGCAAAAAGTGCTCTGGTCCTAAAGTGGGAAATTCTTCCGGGGCTGAAGTGGTTAAGCATTTCAGTGGTCATCTGTTTGGCCATAAAGATACAATTGTTTAATATAACAGTTGTTTCACTGAAAGAACCATGTTTCAGAAAGCAATTGCTCTAAATGGACAGTTCAAGAAATGAATGATTGTTTTTTTTTTCAAAAAGTAAAAAATCAATGGTGGCAGAGCATACAATTAAGTTCAGTCTAATCATTATTTTTCTTTGTTGTGTCAAACAACAGTCAAATTTATGATTGATCAATTGTTTATTTTTACATGTATGGCGCAGATACTCAGACAACCAAAAATGAAATCTTTAAATGCAGGGGAAGCAACAACTCTAGTCGTAGTTTATATAGAGAATTGTTAATGCACAGCGTTTGCCCAGTCCTGTTGTTTCTGTTGTTTGAAACCCTGACCTCCTTTCTTTATAGTCACTATCCAAATATTTTGACCATAAAGGATATAAATTTGGAATGGAGTAAAAAATAAAAGTTACTTTAATGAAATTTAGCCATAAACTAGTATAGCACCTGCAAAACTGATCCAGTCTATTTGCAACACACCCATACTTGTTATTAAAGGCTATGTTCGCCTTTAAGGAAAAAATATTAAATGCACATACTTTGGAGAAAAAGATGTACATTTATTATTTTTTCCCACGGGAGCATACAAAGCATTGCACCTGTGATCCACTCCTACCTCAGTACCGACTTTCATTTAGTAAGCTGGAGGAAGAGTGAATGGACTAAAAATGTGCTGATTAGCATACTAGAAGTCAATTGAGAACTACATGTGATCTGGGGCTGTGGAAGATAGGACATGTAGTTTATTTATTCACAGAACCCTTTTAATGAATGGCGTTACTGTCCCACACAGCTGTGCCGATTTTATGTGACAGTGGCTGTAGGGAAGAAGAACCCCTGCCTGCTGTCATGGGTGAGGGCGGCGCTGGAACATGTTGCCCCTAAATACAAGTGGCACCTTCCCCTCCCCTCTAAAACATGTGCAGATCACTCCCATACTTAAAAAGCCCTCATTTGACCCCATCAACCTGAACAACGTAAGAACCTTCTAGAACGCTTAGTCTACAACCGTCTTAGCTCCTACCTCAGTGAAAATAGTCTGGCTTTCACTCGCAGCACTCCACGGAAACCGCCTCACTAAAACTCACTAAAGATTTACTAACTGCTAAAACCAATGGCCACTACTCCATACTCCTACTCCTTGACCTCTCTGCGGCCTTTGATACTGTTGACCACCCACTCCTTCTCAATAAACTCAGTTCCCTTGGCCTCGAAGATTCTACTCTATCCTGGTTCTCCTCCTACCTATCACATCGCTCCTTCAGTGTTACCTACAACTCTGTCTCCTCCTCTCCATTGCCCCTTTCTGTTGGGGTACCCCAAGGCTCTGTTCTTGGACCCCTTCTCTTCTCTATCTACACTTCCTCCCTTGGTCACTTGATAACCGCCCACGGCTTCCAATACCATCTATACGCCGATTACACCCAAATCTATCTGTCTACTCCTCACCTCGCTCCATCAGTCTCCTCTCGCATTATTAACTTACTAACTGACATATCAGCATGGATGTCACACCTCTGCCTTAAACTAAATCTCTCTAAAATCGAGCTAATATTCCCCCCGCCTGTGACTTTTCCATCAAAATCAATAATGCAACCATCAATCCCTTCACTCATGCCAGGGTACTAGTTGTAATCCTAGACTCTGACCTGTCCTTTCAGCCCCAAATCCAATCGCTGTCGAAAGCTTGTAAACTTCACCTCCGTAACATCTCTAAAATATGCCCCTTTTTAACAAATAAAACCACCAAGCTCCTCAATCACTCCCTTGTTATCTCTCGCCTTGATTATTGCAACTCCCTTCTCATTGGCCTACCTCTCCATAGGCTATCTTCAGTCTATCATGAATGCTGCTGCCAGACTTATCCACCTTCCCAAACGCTCATTGTCTGCCACCCCTCTCTGCCAATGTTCACACAGTGCGACAATGCTTCTCCATATATATATACAAAATACAGTAGTCAGTGAGTATTAACCTCACAGTATCACCTTAGGACAGGACGTGTGCTACTGGCAGGATCACTAAGGCAAAATGAAGCGGAAGAAGCAAACAAATGCAACCAGTGTCTTGGGTTTAGATTCACTTTAGCCACTTTTCCAACTCATAGTTTATCTCTGGCTGTCTGTACTTTTCTATGAATGACCTATCAGCTATATAGTCAGTATACTGTACTGGCTGCACAGTTAAATACTATTGTATGACCTTGTTTACCAGCAAAATACACATCTATGGTATTGCTGACGGTATTCACTATAAATTTAAAAACTGTATATCCTATATTTTTATTTACTGCATTATCTTGACTGAGGCATGCTTCCAGTTTCTGCCAAACTTAAGTCACTGCATTTCAGCTTTAGCTTTTTACTAATCATTTAGCACAGAAGCACAGTGATTGGTGCTCTATTGGCAGGTTTTACACCTCTGTAACATCAAGAGAGCTACTTCTAGCTTCTGGTAGAATCTGTTAGGAATATGACTTGCTTCGTTATTGTTTGATAGGCAGCTATCAAAAACCATTGTAGAGGTTCTCTCACTGACCTTTTTATTGGGTCTTTGTTGTTCATGGTTTTTAACTACGGGCAGTTATTATTTATAGTATACTTAATAATACATAATTGCATAGTCTAACTATTTAGTGTCCAATTTTTATCTTACTAGTCCGATCTCTCTTAAGAGCGCAATACATTGAGGTGAGCAAGTAGTACAGTTTGTATTTACTTATTTGTGTTTAATAGGACTTTCTATTTTTACATGGAAATTCTTGTCTACTTTCAACTTTCGAGTTTTTTAGGACCAGGATTTTGCCTGCAAATGAAATCTGCTATTATGGCATGACCACACATGTACAATTCAACTGGAACAACTATATGTCATTAGTCAGATTCTGGTCCCACAACCAATGTAAACAAGTACTGAGATATTCTAAAGTGTTGTTATATATGACACTAAAACTTTGTAAGGGCACCCACCTATGAAAAATGTGACAACTAGTTCCACTCTTTGCTTTTTGCATTCTCCTTCAAAAGGTAGATGCTCTGAGCTGATGCCTAAATTACGTTTTTTTTTTTCAGCAGAACAAATGGTTCAGTTGAACGTTAATTCGTGTGTATCACATAGTGATTTAAGCGGCAGTGCTCTTTAATATCTGACAGTATAAGGTGTCAGTTGGGCACCTTTTTAATCTGGGTTCTTTTCTCCCAGAACCAGATATGCAAAGAGCACATGATGTGGGAATATGCACTTGCATACTCCTGGCCCCCACATGAGAATGTCATGCCTGCAGTAAGTCTTCTAAGCTCTAGACTTTGTAATATAATGTACTGTAATTGCATGGGAGTGTGTGTGTGTGGAAGAGGGGTGCCAAGTCTCCTCCAAGCAGAAGTGGGGAGATTTCAGGGCATCTTGGGGTAGTGGTCTGTTAATGATACCATTGAAAAGAAATTGTAGTATATTTAAAAGTAACTGCTCAGTATAAATTTAGTATAGAAGTACCCTCATCCCTAAAAATCATATAGAGCAAATGGGATATAGTGGGGCAGCAGGATTTTTATGGTACCATCACAGGACATGACAAATTTAATGATGATAAAAAAATAATTTTATTACATATACAGATTAAAAAGCAGGTCATCTGTCATCATTAAATTTGTCATATCCTGTGACGGTACCATAAAAATCCTGCTGCCCCACTATATCCCATTTGTTCTATAAGATATTGTAGTAGTTGGTTAAGGCAAAAAAATACATGTTGATCCTGCAAGTACTTGGCCTTTTATTGCACTTCCTGTGACTGGGGGACAATGCCCCCTACAGACTCCTAATCTTGTGGTTGGGTTGTCAGCATGCATTAAGGCTGGAACTATGGGACACCATGCCACTGCATGGCATGCCTTCAGAGTCAGCCTTTGACATCACTGGCATCTGCATCTTCTTGCCTGCCTCGAAGCAGACAGCAACTTCACTATGAAACCCTACAATTATTCTCCAAATAGAGTGAAATGCAGTAGGCCTTTCTTTAATGGAGAGCGGTCTCTGTTTTTTTTTTGATTGGAGATGAACTCCATGGAGCTGCCGGCAACCGCTGAAAACCCACTCCCAATGTCGAAGAATTGAAGGGGTTGATGCCTGTAGCGGGACTAAACACTTTGCTGCATATGCATAAACAGCTCAAGGTCTCGTACAGGAAACTATTATATAGGTAAATATCAAGATGCAAGCAATTCATTTAAGTTTTTTTTTTATGGAACTGCAGTTTTGCTTAAATTTCAAAATTAGATAAAAATCTAAAACTACCCAACTCTTTCAAAAGTACCAGTAATGAAGCTTCGGGCTGGAGCAAGAAAAAAAGAGTACATGATTAACATATATATCCAACTTTTGTTCCACGATAGGCTTGCATGGTTCATGGCCTATGGGGAGATCATATGTCACACACTGCGTCATGTATGTCCATGTTAGGTGTAGAAGCAGCTTTGAGGGTCTGATCATTTCCAAATGAGCAGTCAGAGGCCTCTGTGTTTGAATTGCTTTAGGCAGCAGACATAACATGTTATACTTGACATTCCCTCTCGTAATAATAAATGTTAAAAGAGTGGCCAAAGCACTGAAGACTTGGAAAAGGGTAGCCTTCTGAAGCCAAAACTACAATTTGATAATGTTTAAATACATATTGTTGACAGGAGTTCAAAACACTGTCAGAATTTGATCAGCTGTCATCGCGTAAGAAGGATTTTCACCTCCTGAGCTGTCAAATGAACAGCCATGTTTCTTATAATAAACCACTTGCCAGCAAACTCTGTTCTGATAAGACATTTTTTCATTAATAATAGCTTGCATGACCAACGTGAAAAAATACAGCAGCATTCTCTTATCTTATTCCAGTTTAAAGCAAAGGCTGTATTTCTGTTGGCACCATAAAAATGGCTTTTACTTTTAAGAGCTACATAATGGAGCCGTTTGTTATGGAAGTTATGTTTGATTAAAGCTTACCCCATCTAATTTTGGGATTATGCTGCAACCACTTATCATACGCCAGCTGGCCAAGTTTTCTCTTCTGCTGCAGAGACCAAAAGGGGAAAGGTACTGTTGTTTTGCGAAAGTGGCTTGCCGAGGAACATAACTACAGCTCATAATATTCTAGCTAGGATCTGAAATTGTATGCCATTATTAAAATAGCTTTAAGATGAAGCCTGTTTCTTTTAAAGGTTAGGAAGATTATTGAGGAAGAAAATGAAAATCACACTGTAATATTGTTTATTTCCTTTTATCTGGTAGACAAATTGCATAATTGTTTGTAGATCAGCTACCTGACATATCGTATAAGTTGTAGTTTTAATGATTCTTAAAGTGATCCAATAATTTGCACATTTATGGAAAAGTAAAAGGGCACTTAGCTCCCCCTTCCTCAGTAGCACGTATTCACTTTTTTGAACTCCAATTGCTGCTCCATTAGGCTGCCTGTAGCAAAGAAAAATGCCCAGCACTTAAAGGTATGGGTGAACATGTGTCTTTGTTCCCCTTGTGACAGCACTCAATACATTGTGATTGGCCCATTGAGGGTGGGAAAGTAATCCATAGCTCTGTGTGTGCTCCAACATGTTGTCTTATTGCGTCCTTTACCCAAGCCTGGATGCCAAACAGTGTGCCACCAGAGTGAAAAAAAAGCAGATACATACTGTTGGAGAACAGTATCAATGAGTATGTACTACTTAGTCCTTGGGAAGTTATATTGAGGGAGGGATAGAAAATAGGATTTCTGCATGCATAAATAGCTGACAAAAAAGAACCATTCCCTCTGCTTCAGGAGTGTGATGTTGTTTGCAGAAGCAGGATGTTCTGTGATTGGTTTTATAAACGTAATCTTAGTTCGATCATGTTACTTTTGTTAGTGTTTATAAGTATTCCTCCATCACTTTTTATGTAAAGAGAAAACCATGAAAATAGTATTGTTCACTCATGAAATTGGGGTAGATCTGTCTGGTGCTTTGAAAGGGGTACCAGGATAAAAGGTTAGGAACCACTTGTAAAGGGGTTTCTGATTGGCCCACCGTTTGAGCCATATTGCCCAAGCCCCAGCTTTGCTTCTTCTTGGATAGGACAATAACCAACTTCTAGGCATCCCTGGATATTAGCCTTTATATTCATAAGAAAGGTCCACACAAGAAATATATTTTCTGCACTTCAGTGATGTTCTTCAGAGATGGCAGTGACACATCACATCGCATAGACATAGTGACAGGTGTCTTTGGCCTACATTGCCATGCACAAAAGTGGACACACTGTAGCAGTTTTTTGTGAAAGCTGAACATTGGACATCACTCATAAGCCATCTTCCCTTAGCCTCTCCTCTTCTTGGGAGCTTTCTCCTTGTATACTAGATTCTATAGCATTCTGCTCTATTCACTGAAGATTTGCAAGGTGAAGCATCCTTCTCTTTCAGTCGAGATTAGCAAGGTGCCTTCTGTAGTATACCAGTCTCTCTTTTTATGTCCCACTCCACAGCTCTACCCAACTGGGTATACTTTTAGATGTCACTATCAGCCCCAGGGGCATTAGTACTGATATCAGAGAACACTTAGTCTGGCCTAAAAGGACTTTTACATCTCGCTCCCAGTCCACTTAAACCATGTTCACCTGCTTATACTCTGCACCATGCATTATTGGTATTTTGTAACTATAATAATCACATAATATAAGCCTGTGTTAGATAAAGTACAAATATTTGTTTGGGAAGAAACTAAATCACACAATAACCCAATTTCTTTGCCTCATTGATTTTTGGGCCTTTTCACATCTATGTGCATGCAGTTACAAATATTTTTGATGTACATTACTGCGTGGATTTCTAAATTTGTTTATATACTTTTGTGTTTTTGAAATTTTATGTTTATACGTTATGCAAGAAACCTATAGAATAGGGATTTTTGAAGTTACATTTGCTTTTGGAATGCACTGTACACATGCACATATTGAATCTTTACATGTGTTTTTTGTGCTCTTAGACCTACACGTGTACAGATACAAATGCTGTTTGTCCAAAAAAAATGCACATGGGTGTAAACTAGCCACATAGTAAAAAATGAAAATGAGGCTTTTGTGTTTTGCTGTGATGTGTGCCAAGTCATCCTTCTACATATCAGTTAGAGGTGTCAATGTTCTGTTTCTGAACAAAGAACTCTTAACCGCATATGAGTGATACCGCTTCTGCTTCCCTTTCTGATTGGCTGCTGACAGCTCTGATCTGTGAAGTGTGCGATTAATCAATATAATGTAATGGAAATGATGGGCATAGATGTTTGTCTAAAAGGCCTCTTAAACATAAGAACTGCTAATGTGCATTTTAAGTTCTCTCCCTTTTTTCAAAAAGCATAAATAATCATGTTAATTTGCTACATTTAGTGATTTCACGGAAATGACTGTGTAGCTTCATAGTACCTTCAAATCACAGATAAAATATCCTGCTTTTTAATTACACTCGACTTATTAGCCTTTGTGTCTGTTTATATTGAATTAGTAATATGTATTCATTTCTTTGGTTTTAACTAGAGAGGAGATTTGGGTTTAGGACTAATATGGGTCTGAGGCAAATCCAGCTCATTCGCAGTTTGCAGACATGGCTAACTAGTGCACAATCCTGCTGCTGACCAAATGCTAATGATGCGCTTTCTGTCTTTTGAACTTTCATCTGATGGCTTAGAAGGGCTAAAAAGGGGATATTTGAATAAGCCAGCCCCCTCATTATAAAGCCTTGAACACATGATGCAATGATCGTACGACCGAAGGGCCAAAATCATATGTTGGCTGTTGTATTTCCCGTACTGACATGCCCTAAGCGATCGTACGACCAAGCCGAACGTAGTGATGTGTTATGAGCGTATAAAGAGAAAGTTCAGGTGCATGTCATTTGTGAATTAGGAACAAACGGACACTTCCGGGCGTTCCTGACTTCTGAGCAGTACAACTTGTTGGACCAACTTCTCTGTACACACGGTACAACGGTCATACGACTGCTTGTTGGTACAACCAAAGTTTTCTAGTCTGCTCATCCAACTTTTGTTGTATGACCATCGCACGTCGGCTGTTCTAATTGCACGTACTAACGGTCGGATGATTGTACGACCGTTTTCATACAATCGTCGTATTGTGTGTACGAGGCTTCAGAGGTTAGATTCCCAGCAGCCATATTGACAATATACTTAGTTGTGACTGGGAAAGCATAAGAAGTGCTGCTGATAAAGTAGGCAAAAAGAGCAGCTCCACTCTAAGTGCAGTATAACATAGCAATCCACCTTTTATAAAGAAACCCACTCACAGGATACACAGGTAAAACAGGCATGACAGCAAAGCCACGCTGTACTGGCTTTGTCCGGGAGGAGTACTGGGGTCCAAGGTGTCTCACGTTGCCAGCCACACCAGTGGTATCCGGGGCAGTGGACAGGTGGATGAGCCAGATGTCACCAGAAGTATAGAGAGACAGCTGTGGGTGAGACAGCCAGTGAGCGCGCGCGCCCACAATACACGATCTCACGCCTGCTGTCAGGTGGTGGTGATTTGCGCAGGAGAGCGACGTTGCTGCCGTCAATCGGTGGGTGGTCAGCAACTGGTTAAAGGCAGGAGATTGTGGGAGACAAGGGTAGAGTGTTGTCACCCCAAAACACAGTGCCCAAGCAAGGACCTTTAGTATTTCCAGCTATTAAAGGTTATTTAAGATTTTAGTGGCTGAGTTTACATCTACTTTATTAAACGTTGCTTGAGGTCTTTAGCCACTTGCTTACTGGGCACTTAAACCCAGGCCAATTTTCAGCTTTCTGCGCTGTCACTCTTTGAATGGCAATTGCTCAGTCATGCAACACTGTACCCAAATTACATTTTTATCATTTTTCCCACAAATAGAGCTTTCTTTTGGTAGTATTTAATAACTGGCTGCATTTTTTTATTTTTTCCTAAAAAAAACGTAAATGGACAGAAAATTAAAAAAAAAAGTTTTATAATTTGCGTTAAAATTTTGCAAACAGGTAATTTTCCTTCTTCATTGATGTGCGCTGATGAGGCTGTACTGATGGGTACTCATAGGTGGCACTGATGAGGCGGCACAGATAGGTGGCACTGATAGGCAGCACTGATAGGTGGCAGTGATGATGAGGCACTGATTGGGCATTGATAGGTGGCACTGGTGGGCATTGATAGGTGGCACTGATTGGCAGCACTGATATGCACTGCCAGGTGGCACTGGTTGGGCACAGATAAGGCAGCGGCCCTCTGTGTTCGGTACCGATGTCCCTCTGACAGTAACCGGTGATCTGCTTTTTTTTTCTCACACTGTCAGTGTGAGGGAAAAGAAAGCCGTTTACCCATCTTCTGTTTACTTCATATGATCATCTGTCATTGGCTGACAACTGATCACGTGGTAAGGGGCCGGGATCTCATTGGTTCGGTGATCACAGATTGCGTTATGCGCACCCTGCAGGGGGCGCCCAGACAGCGCATGCTCGGGAGGACGTACATGGACGCCCTCCCAGCAATTAAGGCCCACACTGTAGCCATCTTTCGGCTATAGCATGGGCGGAGCAGGTTAAATTGCAATGTTGAGTTGCATTTTTTTATGTCCCCTGCCTGTGTCAGTTGATTTGTAACCCAAAATTACGTTCAAAGACCAATATCTATCTGTAACAACTGATTGATAGCTAGCTCTTCAATTGTAAATATTGCTACTGGTTTTTTTTTATTGTTTTTTTAAATTGGGCCCTAGACCACTTTACATTATATCACTCGCATTCTCCACACTATCCCCATAGATAAAATAAAAATGAGGCATACATTGGTTAGGCCGATTATCCTGGATTAAAACTGTCCTGCTTCTGGCCTATTTTTCTTCTTGTAGTAAAGCCCCAGGCTGTGCTCTTTGTCTCTAGTACTTTTCAGACAATTCTCTGTCATCACACCCTGCTGCTGACCAATTGTAAAATTAAGCCTAGCCTTGCAATTTAAAATGATACTACTGTGGGCCAAATTTTACACTTCTGTGTCATCTGCAGTCTCCTAACTTTTTTTTTTTGTAAAATACTCGCCTGTATTCTTTGTACTTTTCTGACAGTTCTCCATCATTAACCATTTGCTAACCACCCGATAGCAGTTTCACTGCTACAGGGCAGCCGTGCTGCGCAGGATCACATATATATATATATATACATATATATATATATACACACACAAAATTCTGCACTTTCGGGTATCGGGAGCGAGTGTGGGCTGCTGGCTGTGATTCTACACAGCGGGAGCTGATCAGTGGGTCCCGTGGATCGCCAGCACCCGCTGATCGTTTGGTACACAGGCAAACTATGTAAACTAGGCAGATCGCTGTTCTGTCAGCTTTGGCTGCCCGTGCATTGTGGGCACACAGGCGCCACACCTGACACCTCCTCCGCCCTCCCTATCCATGCACCCGGCCCCTTTCAGGCCCCCGGGCACATTCATTACTATGGCGGGGATAGGCGGGGGATGTTTATTTTGAAGCACCTGAAGAGAGCCAGAGGCTCTAATAGGCTTCAAAATACGGTGCGCTAGGGGCGCAGAGCATTGCGTCCGGAGCCCACCCAGGTGTGTTGCAACAGCGAATGAATATTTGCTGTTGCAACACTGATCGTTGCCCGGCCAATTGGGAAGTGGTTCTGATACCCGTCACCCGTTTGGCTGAAAGGACAGGCGATCCTGTTGAACGCTTATAGGAGGAGGGGTGGAGATGCACGGTGGAAGCCGCCGTGATCTCAGAAGAGGAGAGGACAGAGGAACCGCAGCCTGATCCTGATGCCCGACGATCCCGCCACTGTGTGCCCACCTGATGTGCCTGCCGATCCCCACCTGATGTGCCCGCCAATCCCCGCCGCCGAGGTGCTGGTGGACCGGCAGGGGGGTTGGGGGGTTTTGAGCTGCCACGGAGGGCGGGGGTTGGTTGCTTGCCCCCCAACTAAAAATCACCAGCTTTCAGTAAAGAGGGCAGGGACATGGATCCATGCCTTCCCCTAGTAAAAGCACCTCCCACACTACAGTAAAACACTGGCTAGGCACACAGTTAACCCTTTGATAACCCCTGATGTTAACCTCTTCCCAGCCAGTGTGATTAGTACAGTGACGGTGCATATTTTTAGCACTGATCACTGTATTAGTGTCACTGGTTACCACAAAGTGTCAGTCAGTTTCAGACTGCCCGCCATACTATCATAGTCCCATTATAAGTCACTGATGGCCGCCATTACTAGTAAAAAAAAAATGAATAAATAAAAATTCCATAATTCTATCCCATAGTTTGTAGATGCTATAACTTTTGCGCAAACGTATCAATATACGCTTATTGGGATTTTTTTTACCAAAAATGTGTAGCAGAATACATATTGGCCCAAATTGATGAAGACATTCTTTACATTTTTTTATTGGATATGTTTTATATGAGTAAGTAAATTTAATTTTTTTTTTTTTTTCAAAATTGTTGGTCTTTTTTTGTTTATAGCACAAAAAATAAAAATGCAGAGGTGATCAAATACCACCAAAAGAAAGCTCTATTTGTCTGAAAAACAAAACAAATATTGTATTTGGGCAAATGTCAGTTAAATTTACGTAGTGCCGTATAACAAACAACGGCCTGGCCAGGAAGTGGGGTAAATCTTCCGGAGGTGAAGTGGTTAAATATATTCTGCTGCTGGCCAACTGTACATAGTTGTATCCTCTGTTATTTTAAAGCCGATCTACAATGCAGCCATCTGAGCACCACAAACCAAAAACACATTAAACTCCCCATCTATCTACTGTATGTCTCTATGCTTTATTTTGTTGAGAAATCATTTTGAAAGACAACCCCCTAGCGCAGGGTTTCTCAACCAGGGTTCCGTAGAACCCTAAGGTTCCTCCAGAGGTTGCAAGGGGTTTCTTGAGCAATGGTCAATTTCTACCTCTCAGACAAATTCCCAATGACATCATTGATCTTTTTAGCTATCTGTAAGGGGGTAATTCTTCCCAATGACCACACATGTAAGGAGCATTCTTCCCATTGACCATCACATTAATGTATCATGAGTTGCAGATTTTTAATTTTTAGCAGGGGTTGCCCGAGACCGTAGAATTATTTCAAGGGTTCCTCGTGTTGAAAAGGTTGAGAAAGGCTTCCCTAGCATTTCTGGCTGTGGCCATCTTGAGTAAGGGCAAATGATTCACGTAGCATTTACTTCCTGGAATCCATCTGCCCTTAGCTCAGGCATGCAGGAGAATGTTCTTAGTTGAGAAAACCCCTCCTCTTATCCTGAAGACTCCTGGGATGTATGACGTCATTTACCTAGGCAAGAAACCAGGAAGTAACTGAAAAATGTAAAACAAAAGTTTAAAACAAGTAAATATGATGTACTTTCCTATCTATTTACTAAAGCTAGCAGCATAAGGATTAAAAATAATAATGTTGATTGTGTGATCAGGGCAAGAATGTAAATCTTTTCATTTTCTTTACAAATTACATGAAGTAAACCATCATGCCATTGGCCAGGGTAGGGCTTTTGCTTTATTTTTCTTTTAACAAAAACGTTCCTATAGCTTTTAGATCTGTTTTGGCTAGATACCGCCGGATAAAAAAAAAATCAAGTGGTACAGCAAATAATACCATAAACCCATGTTTTGCCAAGCTGTAATGGGTCAGAAAGGGGTGCTGTTGCTTTATTTAAACCAAGCAATAATGTAAAATTCCAAAAATCTGTTACACATAGAAAATCTATGATGACCGAATGCGTTGACGCTCACATTGCCTGTGAAAATTATACAATTTCCAAACATTACATGAAGCATATTGGCTTCTCCCAAGCATGTAATTTAATGTATTGGTGTCACATTAAAGGGAAGACCCTCTTTTTTAGCATTGGTACATGTCCCCCATGGCAGTGCAATTCCCCGTGTCCTTTTTTGACAACACCTATTAGCCTTTAAAATGGCCATAATGTAGTATCAAGAGTTGTCACTTCTGGTCTGTGAATCCAGAGCATGCCAGTTCTCCAAAAGCCCCCCAAGCAACATATGTTGACAGATATGTGTTTTTTGTCATTCCCAAGGCAGGCGAATAACTTTAGAGCCTTAAATGATGGTAATGTTCCATTATGCATGTTGAAAGATGCCTCTGGCCAGTTCTACAGATATTTAATCAGAAATGCTTGTTGAACATTATTCATTACCTAGATATGGAAAGATTATAGTAAGAGATATATAAATCTTTATCGGATTGTTTGAATAATGTCCTTGGGCCAGCATAAAAGCAGCTCCAAAGAAAACATGAAGCTGATTGCCTACTCCTCTCCCTAACATGCAGTACACAGAGCACTTTTTCTAATACTGAGGCTCAAAGAAAATTGTCCATAGCAACCAATCATTCCTTTTTTCATTGTCGTAATGCATGTCAAAAAAGGCTACATAAAAGCTGATTAGCTGCAGTGAGTAGCATCCATACTTTTACTTCAGTTTTATTAACCATCTCAGTCATATTCTAGGTTTTCTGGCCTAGGGAGTTTTTCTGCATGCTTACAATGTGGAGAAAACACAGGACTTTCAAGGTGACCATGTTATAACCCCAGGTAGAAGAAGTGAGTACACTTGTATTGATAGTAAAAGATCATAAAAAGGTATAAAAACCATAACTAGCATATAAGGTTTCTGATCCCCAGTGGGATATAGCAACATAACCCAGTCTATATACATCATAGATACATATAAAATGTATCCACAGTTGGCATATGTAAAGCCGGCTGGTGTGCAGGAAATGTAGATCTTGGTCTCTGATCTCTACGCGTTTTGCCAATCGCTGGCTGCTTCAGGAGATCCTAAAGATATTGGGAAGCAGATTATAATCATATAAGATATACATAATATAGTTCTTACATAGAATAGTCAGTTACTTCAAAGAAGTAAAGATCATGGGATGCCCAGGCTCTGCCCTGCCAGGGAATCAAGGACACCTCCTCCTCCTCTACCAAACATGGACAAAACAACGTTGTTTTGTCCATGGTCAGATTCAGGTGGGCCTGGATCTGACCTTTGAGACTAAGCACTGGGTGCCTCCAATATATATATATATATATATATATACAGTGGGTACGGAAAGTATTC
The DNA here is from genome assembly GCA_018402905.1 of Glandirana rugosa. Lineage (NCBI taxonomy): Eukaryota > Metazoa > Chordata > Amphibia > Anura > Ranidae > Glandirana > Glandirana rugosa. The sequence goes on along the minus strand of BLSH010070880.1, from coordinate 199,949 downwards.
AGACCCCCTTAAATTTTTCACTCTTTGTTATATTGCAGCCATTTGCTAAAATCATTTGTTAATTTTTTCTCACTCATTAATGTACACACAGCACCCCATATTGACAGAAAAACACAGTATTGTTGACATTTTTGCAGATTTATTAAAAAAGAAAAACTGAATAGTGAATAGTGTGGGCTACGTGAGCAGGCACTGCCCATGTTGGACTCTTGTAAAGGGTTTGTGCATTTGTAACAACTGTTTGTATCAAGCAGGCAGCAACCACAACATTGATATTAAATCACCCTTCATGATTTGATCATAAATACAGTAAACTCCAAACAACGCAAGTCAGAATGGTTTGATAAATGACTTTTTTTAGCTGGCATTAAATATGCTAATGCGTGGTCTTCTGGTCTTCCTACATAGAATAATCAGTTACTTCAAAGCTGTAAAGATCATGGGATGCCCAGGCCCCGCCCTGCCAGGGAATCAAGGCCACCTCCTCCCCCTCTACCAAACATGGACAAAACAACGCCCGCATTTCTCCTACGTTCACTGACAGACGCAGCTCTTCATGACGTGGGGTTTATGCTTGTCCAACTAGGAGTTAACTAGGGAGGGAAAAAAACCACTGGCCCCTCCCACAGGGCCATCCTCTCTTCCCACATAAACCCCCCACCCTGCATAGCTCAGTAGTTTTAATGCCTAGTTTGCAAGGAGTTGACCTCGCTCCCTTAGGGGATTTGCGGTCCGGATTGAGACCCTTTTTCTTTTTATTTTCTCTTTATTTTTATTTTTACTACTTACTTCTATCAAGCATGAAGTCTGCTATCAAGAAGCCGGCCGGGGCATAGAGGGTCGTTCTGGACTCTGTACTCTCCCCGGCCCGGCCGACCGATGCGAGCCAGTCCCGCGGTATGGGGACCCGCCGCATCGTGCCCGTTCCGTGCCGGCGGCCTGGGGGTGTACCCCACCTGCGCCCAGGTCCCAGACTGCGGTCCGGTTTGGGTGTTTTCAGCCGGCAGCATCCCGCCCAGGCAGGGGAGGAAGGTCTGCAAACGGGTGGCTACCCGCTACACCCGACAGGAGTGGGGAGTGGGAGTTCCCCCCTCCCCCCTTTTTAGGTGTGGAGGGGGGACCGACGGGTGTCCCGGCGATTTCCTGGGTAGCCACTGGTTGCGGGCTCCTGGGGCCCCTTCCACCCCCCCACCACCCCCCTCCCCCCCGCACAGCATCCGATCGTTTCCGCAACGTTTTGGAATTTTCGCTGCCATGCGGCAATCCGCTGCCATTTTGCGGTAGACCGCCGCCATTTTCCCGTGGTCGCGGACATTCTGAGCCTATGGAGCTTTCCCTCTAGTGCTCAGAGCAGCCATTTGCGGTGGTACACGTTCCCCTGCAGGTGGTTTCGGCCTCTAGAGTACACTCGTCGGCCATATTGGAGTCCCCTGCTGGCTGTAAAAAAATGTGCTACAGACGTTTTTGATTTCTTTTTGGAACAATGTGTGCTTCTGGTGGCACAGCTCTTCTGACGGTCCTCAGGATCCCACAAACAGCAAGTATAGCTGGGCTCTCCTGCGGGTGCTGGTGGCGGCGGGTGCAGTCCTCCTGGGTATCCCTGGCGCTCTGTGGGGGGGTGGTGTGCGGCTGTGTGGGGGTGCCTCAAACCAGGTGTTCACCTGCATTTTGCTGAGGGCTATTTTTATGGGAAAAACGATGGCAGACTATCCTGCCAGGCCTGCTGAGGAGCACTCAGCGACAGCGCAATCTACGCAAGGGGCTTTTTTGGACCAGCTGCGGGCTGTCTTTAGTGAGTTTCTTCCCTAGGCGGATGTCGCCCATCAGGTCCCTAAGAAGCGTCCTCCACCTCTTGTTCATTAGGGGAGGACTCTGATCCAGAGATAGCTTCGGGGGTCACAGGGACCCCAGTGGACCTTTCTGACGGTGAACTGGCCCCCTCGGAAGGAGAGAAGGACCAGGGGGCAGCAGCTGCGTGTGAAAAAGCGCTGGCATCTGCCATTATCGCTGGCATTCGCACTATGCTGCAACTGAGCCAGGATGGTGAATCGCGGACATCTGCGTATGTGTGGGTCCACCAGGCCCCCTAGGGCTTACCCCTATGATCAGTTTTTTGATCATCTGATCTATCGTGAATGGCAGCGTCTGCAGCATTCTTTTTCGCTGTTTTGCCATCCGCTATCCCTTTGAGGATAGTTTTCTGAAGAAGTGGGAGTCACCTGTGGTGGACCCACCAATAGCTTGTCTGAATAAGGCGATGACCATTCCACTGGAAGGAGCCCCTTCCTTTAAGGATCCGGCTGATAGGCGAAGAGAGGCGGTGCTAAAAGCTCTTTTTCTGGTAGCAGGCTCAGCTCTGAGACCGGCCCTGGTGTCTGCCATGGCGGCGCAACACCTACTGAGCGTATGGTGGAGCTCCAGAATGATCTGGACTGCGGTCGTCTGATGGATGCGCCGCAGAGAGCTGTCTTTTTATACCAAGGTATCAAGTACCTCTGTGTCGCAGCCGTGGATCTACTGCCTATGTTGTCCAGAATGGCGGTTTTTGCCGTCATTCTTAGATGGGTTCTTTGGCTGCGCTCATGGTCCGGGGTCTTGCGGACCTCCCCTTTCAAGGTGGATGAGATCATTAAGGATTTCACTGGTGGAAATAGCTCTTTCCCCCAGAGCCCCGGAGGCGTGAATTTCGCCGTAGACAGGGGCCTCGTGCCTTGGGTCAGAAGAGGTGCGGCAGGAAAGGGGACCCGATCTGGTAAGGCCGCTGCAAGGGCCGGTAAGCGGCAGTGGCAGCGAAAAACTGAGAAGGCGGAGGATAAGCCCTCCTCAGCCTGATGGGCTGCCCCCACCTGGGCTTCGGGTGGGGGGACGTCTTCTGGGGATCGCTACATGATAAAGTTCAGCACTCTACCCCCAGACAGGTTCTTTCCATCGAACTTAGGGCTCCCACAGGAGCATCGGGAGGCCCTCTTTGGGGCCATTCAGGCACTCCCAGACCAGGGGGTGATCGTGCCGGTACCTCATGTGGAGAGGTTTCAAGGTTTCTACTCAAACCTGTTTGTGGTCTCCAAAAAAGGAGGGGGGGGGGTCAGGCCAGTTCTGGACCTGAAGGCCCTGAACCGATATGTAAAACCGCGGAAATCCCGGATGGAATCAATTCGCTCGGTTGTGGCCGCCCTCCATCCAGGGGAATTTTTGGCACCTCTGGATATCAGAGACTTGCATCTCCATGTTCCCATTTGTCCATGGCACCAGCGTTTTCTTCGCTTTGCAGTGGGGGACCTCCATTACCAATTTGTGGCACTCCCCTTCGGTCTGGCACCAGCTCCCCGGATTTTCACCAAACTGGTAGCTCCAGTACTGGCGTTACTGTGGCAGAGGGGCATTGAGGTGGTAGCCTACTTCGACGACCTGCTCTTGAGAGTGGAGTCTGCCTCAGCTCTGGAGGAGAATGTGAGGATCACAATGACCTAGTTGCAGGACTTCGGTTGGTTGATCAACCTGCAAAAGTCGACAGTAGCTCCATCCCGTCGCCTGGAATATCTGGGTCTCATTCTGGACACAGAGCAGGCGAGGGTTTTCCTCCCCCCGGCCAAGTTGCTGTCGCTGCAGTCGGCGGTGCGGACCCTTCTATCGCTCCGACATTCTTCATTACGATTCTGTATGCGGGTGCTGGGGCTCATGGTCTCGACCTTCGAGGCGGTACCTTACGCCCAGAGTCACACTCGCCTTCTCCAGCGAGCGATTCTGTCTCGATGGGACAGGTCTCCACGGTCCTTGGACCTTCTGATCCGCTTGAGCTCCCAGACCAGGTCTCTGACCTGGTGGCTTCGGGACTCGGCGCTGACGCGGGGGAAGTCGTTCCTGCCCCTTCAGTGGGTGATCATCACCACGGATGCCAGCCTTTCAGGCTGGGGCAGAGTCTTGGGGCAGCTGTCTGCCCAGGGCCGTTGGTCTGCGCAGGAAGCACGCCTCCCGATCAATGTGCTG
>BLSH010070880.1:178570-195160 GCA_018402905.1 Glandirana rugosa | reverse complement strand
CAGACCCTCGAGTTCGCCTAGTCTTCCAGGTTCCTGGCACCTCTGGACAGGGTAGCTCTGTCTTAGCGAGCGACCTCTTCCGCTCACACTGAGACCCGCATTCCATGGCGGAGCTTCCAGCTCTGGTACTCGGGGTCGTGGGCGTATGTCTTAGCATTACTTCTTACAGCCTCGCTATCTTCCCAGGCGTGGCGGCTGACGTCGCTGTCGTTGAACCGGCCCCCCTCCTTTTGGGAGCGGACGAGACACAGGTCTTACTCTGGGTCTATAAGGTCCGCTGCCCTACCTCGATGACAGCTGAAAACGTCCAACTAGTTGGTTGGCTTGGTTGATCAACCTGCAAAAGTCGACAGTAGCTCCATCCCGTCGCCTGGAATATCTGGGTCTCATTCTGGACACAGAGCAGGCGAGGGTTTTCCTCCCCCCGGCCAAGTTGCTGTCGCTGCAGTCGGCGGTGCGGACCCTTCTATCGCTCCGACATTCTTCATTACGATTCTGTATGCGGGTGCTGGGGCTCATGGTCTCGACCTTCGAGGCGGTACCTTACGCCCAGAGTCACACTCGCCTTCTCCAGCGAGCGATTCTGTCTCGATGGGACAGGTCTCCACGGTCCTTGGACCTTCTGATCCGCTTGAGCTCCCAGACCAGGTCTCTGACCTGGTGGCTTCGGGACTCGGCGCTGACGCGGGGGAAGTCGTTCCTGCCCCTTCAGTGGGTGATCATCACCACGGATGCCAGCCTTTCAGGCTGGGGCAGAGTCTTGGGGCAGCTGTCTGCCCAGGGCCGTTGGTCTGCGCAGGAAGCACGCCTCCCGATCAATGTGCTGGAGCTAAGAGCGATCAGGTTATGTCTCTCTCACTGGGTAGTGAGGTTGCAAGATCGTCCGATTTGGATTCAGTCGGACAATGCCACAGCAGTGGCATATGTGAACCATCAGGGCAGAACGAGGAGTTCAGCAGCTGCGGCGGAAGCAGGTCTGATCCTGCGTTGGGTGGAACTCCATGTTCCGGCGATCTCCGCCGTTTACATTCCAGGCGTGGAAAACTGGCAGGTGGACTTCCTCAGTCGCCAGACGCTGGATCAGGGAGAGTGGTCTCTCCATCCAGAGGTATTCAGCCAGCTTTGCCACAGATTGGGGACACCGGACGTGGATCTCATGGCGTCTCGGTTCAATCACAAGGTGAGGACCTTTAGGTCCAGGATGAGGGATCCGTTGGCAGTGGCCACGGATGCTCTAGTGGCCCCCTGGGGCTGTTATCGTCTTCTATATGCCTTCCCTCCAATGAAACTTCTACCGCGGTTGTTACACAGGGTAGTAGCGGAGGGAATTCCAATGATTTTGGTGGCTCTGGATTGGCCTCGGCGTGCGTGGTACGCCGACGTGGTGCAAATGGTGGCGGACACACCCTGGCGGCTCCTGCTACGAGACGATCTACTGTCTCAGGGGCCCATCTTGCACCCTGCTTTACCCTCGCTGGCTTTGACGGCCTGGCTATTGAGTACCAGGTGCTGAGGGACAGGGGTGTCGCTGACTCCGTAATCCCTACCGTGCTCAAAACATGCAAGTGTACTTCTCGCAAGATTTATCTCTGCACCTGGAAGGCTTACATAGCCTGGTGTGAGGCGGAGGGTTTCAACCCTCGCTCATACGTGGTGTCCAGGGTCCTGGCCTTTTTACAGCAGGGCCTGTACAAGAAGCTGGCCCTGAGTACTATCAAGGGCCAGATATCGGCTCTAGCGCTTCTTTTTCAAAGACCCCTGGCATCGCATTGCTGATTTGTACCTTTGTACAAGGTGTGCTCCATGGGGCGCCTCGGGTGCGGTCCCACGATGGCTCCATGGGACTTGAAGTTGGTGTTTTCTGTGCTCCGTAACCGCCATATGGGAAGATCAGGGATGTTCCCTTACGACTGCTGTCGCAGAAGATGGCCTTCTTGGTGGCCATTACATCCGCTTGCGGGTGTCTGAGCTGGCTGCACTGTCGTGTAAGTCTCCTTATCTGGTCCTTCACGAGGACAAGGCGGTTTTTTGTCCACCTCCTTCTTTTCTTCCGAGGGTGGTTTCTTCTTTTCACATTAATGAAGATATTGTTCTTCCTTCATTGTGTCACGGCCCTCGCATCCTAAGGAATTTGTGTTACAAAAATTCCTTGGTCGTCGTAAGGGCCTTACGAGTGTATCTGAATGCTACAGCTTCCTTTCGGAAGTCTGACTGACGGAAGGTCCGCGCAAAGGCTTGGCGGCCTCGTCGGCTACTGTCTCCCATTGGATAGACAGCTCGTGACCCATGCGTATTCTGTTCGGGGCAAGGTTTCCCCTTTTCTGGTCACGGCTCATTCTTCCAGGGCTGTTAGCACTTCCTGGGTTTCCCGACACCAGGCCTCGGTGTCACAGGTGTGCAAGGCGGGCGTGTGGGCCTCGGTACACACTTTTTACAAAGTTTTATAAGATGATGTATCAGCATCCTCGGATGCTGTTTTTGGCCGTAAAGTTTTACAGGCTGCAGTGTAGGCGCATCTGGCGCCTCCTTAGAGGTTCTGTTGGGTACAGTTGTTATTGTTTACCCACCCCTCTTTTGACACAGCTTTGGGACATGTCATGAAGAGCTGCATCTGTCAGTGAACGTAGGAGAAAAAGGGATTTTATTAAAACTTAACGTAAAATCCTTTTCTCCAAGTTCACTGATAGGCGCAGCACCCGCCCCTCTGCGCTCTTTTTGCTACGGCTTGTTACGAACTGCTGAGCAATGCAGGGTGGGGGTTTATTTAGGAAGAGAGGACGGCCCCGTGGGAGGGACCAGCTGTTTCTTTTCCCTGCCTAGTTAACTCCTAGTTGGACAAGCATAAACCGCACATGTCATGAAGAGCTGCGTCTGTCAGTGAACTCGGAGAAAAGGATTTTACGGTAAGTTTTAAAATCCCTTTTTTTTCATCTCTATTTTTATTAAGAAATGGACACAGTTTTTATGCCCGGTGTCCTGTAGGAGATTTATACATTTTCCTTAATGAACATTATTGATTTGATAGGCAAGTGGACTGCCCTCTTTTGGGGCCTCTCCAACAGCTGTTGTACCCCTGGTGTGTTTCCCCTAGGTACTAGATGGGCCTGGAGCTGACCATTGAGACTAAGCACTGGGTGCCTCAGCTATATACTGTATATATATATATATATATATATAATGGGAGTACCTGAACTTGACTATTCTATGTAGGAACTATATTATGTATATCTTATATGATTATCATCTCCCCAATATCTCTAGGATCTCCTGAAGAAGTTTTTACATATGCCAACTGTGGTTACATTTTATATGCATCTATCATGTATATAGGCTTGGTTATGACAGGTTATCAAGCTATAGTCCCATTGGGGATCAGAAAGATATGCTAGTTATGTTTTTTATGATATTATACTATGAATAAACTTTTGTAATTTTATACTTATATTTTTTTTTTAACATAAAGTTTATTTATATTTTACATTAACCACTTGCCGACCGCCGATCGGCATCTGACGGCGCCAAAGTGGTTCGTTCCCGCAAAACGCCGTCATACGACGGCGGCTGCGGGATCGAGCTTAGTGAGCGCGCATGCGCCGCCGGAGGCGCGCCCGCGCGCTCACTGTGTTCGGGGAGGGCCAGGGAGCGGGTGCGGCGGCTTCGATTGCCGCCGGCTACCCGCGATGGCCCCCCCGAGCAGAGGAACGGAAGTCCGTGTATGTAAACACGGACCTCCGCTCTGTGTGAGGGGGAAGGGCTGTGATCACAGCCTTCCTGTATATGAAGGCTGTGACCACTTCCCTTCCCCAGATAGTGCAGTCCCCCTACAGTTAGAACACGCCCAGGGAACAGATTTAACCCTTAGAGCGCCCCCTGCAGGTTAACCCCTTCACTGCCAATGACATTTACACAGTAATCAGTGCATTTTTATAGCACTGATCGCTGTATAAAAGCCAATGGTCCCAAAAAAGTGTCAAAATAGTCCGACATGTCCGCTGAAATATCGCAGTACCGCTAAAAATCGCAGATCGCCGCCATTACTAGTAGTAAAAAAACCCCCAAAAATTAATTCTCATCATCCGTAAACGCGACCACTTTTGCGCAAACCAATCAATAAACGCCGATTGTGATTTTTTTTTTATCGCAAATATGAGGAAGAATGTAAATCGGCCAAAAACGGTGAAAAAAAATGTTTTTCTATATTTTTTTTTTTTGATTTGTATTCTAGCAAAAAGTAAGAAATTTGGGTTTTTTTGCAAAATTGTCGCTCTTCTTTTGTTTATAGCGGCGATCAGCAATGACGCAGAGGTGATCAAATACCACCAAAAGAAAGCTGTTTGTGGGGAAAAAAGGACGCAAATTTCGTTTGGGTACAACGTCGCACGACCGCGCAATTTTCAGTTAAAGCGACGCAGTGCCGAATCGCAAAAAGGGCTCCGGTCCTAAAGCTGGAAATCCTTCCGGGGCTGAAGTGGTTAAAACAATTTACAGCGGTACATTGCACTCAACAGCTGGAATGCGAGGTAACAGCATAGACTAGACATCTACATTGACAAATCAATAGTAGTAGTAGACAAAGGGAAAATCCAGTAAAAAAACAGGCCGGTTGCCCATTAACACTATGTGCCCTACCTACACAGGGGGGGGGGGGGGTAGAGATAACACAGAGAGAATTAGTACAAATTGTCATCAGATAGCAATCTATGGGGAGGAGGGGGACCCCAGTAACCATACAGGCACCAGTCTGGGGAATCATGGCCGGAGGTCTGCTCAAGGATCAGCCTAGTGACAGTTTCTCCATATCTACCCAGGCTGCCCAAACCTTGTCGAATTTTTTTGGGCAATTACGCCCTAAGTAAGTACATTTTTAGAGGGGCAAGGCTGCATTGACCAGGGCCTTTTATACTTATATTTAGTGTACTCGCTTCTTTTATCTGGTTACAACGTGGTCACCTTGAAAGTCCTCTGTATTCTCCACATTGTTCTGCATTTCTCTTTTGGATGTGGTGCCACACAAACAATTTGCACCTCATTATGGTTTGAATTATTGAAGTGCTAGAAGTGATACTAAGAAATAAAAAAATAAATATCAAACATGTTATATATACCCGCTCTGTGCAGTGGTTTTGTACAGAGCAGCCATGATCCTCCTGTTCTCTGGTCCCCTGCTGGCGCTCTGAGCTCCCCCCCTCCCCCCCCCGCTGAGTGCCCCCATAGTAAACCGCTTGCTACGGGGTCCATTGACACACAGAGGGGGGCTTGGCTCCTCCCCCTGCTCCCTTCTCACTGGCTGTGATTGACAGCAGCTGAAGTCTATGGCTCCTGCTGCTGTGTCTCAGCCAATGAGGAGAGAGCCAGGAAAGCAGCTGTTTTCGCGCACATCACTGAATCAAGAGCATGCAAGCTCAGGTAAGTTCTGGGAGCAGTTGCACACAGACGGTTTTTTACCTTCATGCTTAGAGGTAAAAAACCATCAGTCTTTAGAACCACTTTAATGAGCAATTTTGTGCTGGCTATGCACTATGCAATTTATGCAAGGAATTTAGCTTTTTTGGCATAGCTGGAAGTAATTTGGTAGTTTATAATTTTTTTTTAATCATAAAAATTGCTTTATTCCGTCTCAAAAGTATAATTGACAGGGTGAAATCCACATATACAGAAAATACAATGTATACACTTGGTCAAGAACCACAGACAATGGTATACATCAATTTCCAAGGTATCATAGTGCATCCTAATGGTAACTTGCGTCAAAAATCATTCTTTACTTGACCACATATTCGTTCACTTTACTTCTGCATATACCATTTCAGTTGGGATATGAATAGAACTAACTTAACAAACAAAACGAATGCTGCATGCCCAATACCAAATAAACGAACCGATACCTATGTACTTCGCTTACCACATCTCTCAGTAACCCATCTCCCAGTTTCGCTGCAACTACAATATTTATAGTAATAGTCTGTCTAAAACAAGTTGAGAAGGGGCAAGACCCAGTGATGCCAGCCAACATTTCCATATGTTCCCAAATTTTTGTGGGGATTTCCTATGACAATATGTGCTTTTTTCCTTAATGAGGATATTGTTTACCGATTCAATCCACTGTGCACGCGTCAGGGTCCTCGGGGACAACCACAGTCTCGCTACCAGCTTCTTAGCCAGGTAAAGCAGCCTAATAAGGGCCAAATAAACATTTGGGTGATATAAGTCCTCCACCAAGGATCCCAGCAAGCACACCAGCGGATCCACCTTTAAGCTTACGGTAAATATCTCATTAATTGTTAAAACAATCACGTTCCAATACCTTTTAAGCTTGGGGCATTTCCATATCATGTGCATAAAGTCTCCAGGGTGGAGTTGACATTTAGGGCAGATTGGAGAGTCCCTTCTACCCCATTTGTGAAGTTGGATTGGGGTCCTATATGTACGATGGAGAACAAATAAATGTGATAATCTGTGTGAAGCAGACACGGAGACCAGAGGGCCTGTTTCCAATATTTGTTCCCATTGTGCATTTTCAATGGGTCCCACCTCTCGTTCCCACTTGTCCCTACACGGGAGTAGATCCGGGGCCTGCAAATGTGCTAGTAAAGTGGCATATATCCACGATATGATGCCCTTTCTCTCTTTGGACAAAAATATAGATTCTAGAAAAGTGGGATCATTTAGAGATAATGGTGTCTGTCTATGCTGAGATCTAAGCGCATGAATTAGTCGCATATACTGATATCGGTCTCTTTCTAGCTGTAGGAATTCTTCCATAAATACAGCAAAAGGTTTTATCCCGGTCTCAGTATATAATTAAGAGATAAATCTAACCCCGGCCTCCACCCATCCATTAAAAGTCTCCAGCTTTGATAGTTCTACATACCTCCTGTTGTTCCAAAATGGCGTGTACCTCAGGAACCCAGTAATGCCCATTCTCTGCCTTATAGCTTTCCATAGTTTAAGTGCCAGTTGAGCCTTGGGGCAACACGAGGGTATGTTAGAGAATCCCATATCCATGTGTGCCGAGGGTGGGTAGGGGAAATGCGGGGGGATCAGTAGGCCTCTGGACAGATCCACTGTCGATGGTATGTTCCACCCCACAAAGTGCTGCAATTACGCTGCAAAAAAATACTTTTGCATATGGGGAACTGCTAACCCACCCCTATCCTTGGGGTATTGAAGGGTTTCTAGTTTTATTCGAGCCACTCCCTTTTTCCACACAAGAGCCCTGAATAATGAGTATTCTGCGAAACCAGTACTCCGGTATCCAGATCGGGGCATTGTGTAAAATGTATAACAGTTGGGGAGCCCATATCATCTTGACAAGATTCACTCGTCCAGTGACTGAGAGTGGAAGCTTACACCAACTATCACATTTTTGTTTTAGTTTCTGTAAGATAGGTTTCAGATTCAGAGGGACATAGTCCCGTACATCTTTTGTCACAACGACACCCAAATATCTAAAGCAAGTGACCCTCTGTATCTGAGACAATTCAGCCAGAAGTTCTGCCGAAACAGAATCCAGTAGCAATAGGACTGATTTGTGCCAATTAATAGCAAAGCCTGAGTATCGTCCAAATTGTTCTATGATACGCATTGCTTCTCCCAGGGATCCAGCTGTGTCTTCCAGGTACAGCAAGGCATCGTCTGCGTAAAGCGAGATCTTATCCTCTCTGGGCCCTCTCCTAAATCCCACTACCTCAGCAGAGGACCTGATCATTGTTGCCAGTGGTTCCACTGCAAGGGCAAAAGAGGGCACCCCTGCCTAGTGCCCCGATGCAGTAAAAAGGCTGCGATAAGGAATCGTTTAATCTTATGCATGCTCTAGGGTCATTATAGAGTAACTGAACCCATGCTATAAATTTGGGTCCCAGCCCGAACTTATGCAGAACCGGCCATAGATATTTCCACTCTACGCTGTCAAATGCCTTGGCAGCGTCGAGGGAGAAAACGGCCCGGTCTCCTGGATTATCCACAGGGATCTGAATGTTTAAAAACAGCCTCTGAATATTTAGGGCCATAGATCTAGCTGGGATAAATCCCGATTGGTCAGCATGTACCAGCCCTGAAATCACACCGGACACCCTATTTGCCAGGACCCTAGCCAATAATTTTACGTCCGCATTGAGCAAAGATATGGGTCTATATGAGTCTGGTTGTAGAATGTCCTTTCCGGGCTTGGGAATAACGACTATAATCGCCTCCCGCATAGAATCTGGCAATATATCCACTTCCAAGGCAGCATTAAATGTTTTAAGCAGCTCCGGCAATAAAGTTTCACCATAGTGCTTATATGTCTCAGCGGGTAGACCATCCGCTCCCGGGGCCTTGGAGTTAGCTAGCTGGGTAGCCGCCACCTCCAATTCTTTTAAACAAAGTGGAGCATTCAATCGGATAAGCTCAGGGCTACTCAGACACGGAAGAGAGCATCAATCTAAATATCGGTCAACACTGTCTTCCGTGAAGTGCACCTTTGATGAGTATAGATCTTTATAAAATTGCCCAAACACCTCTAGAATTTGTGGAGTAGTACTAACCCTTTCCCCCGACTGGGTTTGGATAGCTTCAACCCTTGGAGTCCCATGTTGCGCTCTAGCAATGGTCGCTAACAGATGACCCGTGTTCTCCCCCGCTTCAAAATATTTTTGTTAGGTGAAAAACCTTTTGTTCTCAGCTCCTGTAATAGACATTTGTTTATACAAATTTTGGGCCTCCATCCATGCTTGTTCAGTGGGGTTGGCTATATATGTTGCCTCGGCCCTACCCGCCTCAGCACATACTCTCTGCTCCCATTCCTTAGTCCTTGTTTTTATAACCAAAATTTGTCTAGTAATCAGCCCCCGAAGATATGCCTTCAACGTATCCCAAACCACTATAGGCGCTGCAGTACCCTCATTAGTTTGTATAAACTCCTGGATATCCCTCATAAACCGGCCCGGGTCTGGAAAGAGCGTGTACCAAAACGGGTTTACTTTCCATAGCGTAGTCACAGCAGCACGGGACAACTCTATCTGTACACATAAGGGGGAGTGGTCAGATACATTCTGGGGTTGATAAGTGACTGAGGCAGTCAGTGCACTGGCAGCAGCATTCCCTAAACATAGATCTATACGAGATAAGCCTCCATAAGTAGAAGAATGACAAGAAAAACAGTGTGCAGTGGGATTCCTGTCCCTCCATATGTCCCCCATGCCAATCTCTGTGATCAGTCGGGCAAAGGGGGTGGGCCCTCCTGTGAAACCCGGGGGGACTCCACCCCTATGAAATCGATCCAGCTTCTTGTCTAACACATTATTAAAGTCCCCCAGTGCCCACACTGGGACACTAGGGTGCGAGCCAACAAACTGAACCAGGGCCTTAATTGCCACCGGGGAGAACGGAGGGGGGACATCTATTCCTGCCACTATACACAACAACCCATGTATTTTGCATAACAAAAATATGAAACGGCCTTGATCGTCTATTTTGGATTTGATAAGCTGAAAAGACAGGCGATTCAAAATCAGCACACTAACCCCTCTTGAGTAGTCTGAGTGAGTGGAGTGATATTGAGTATGGTACATGTGATGACGCAGTGTGCCCAGTGTGGCAGGCAACAAATGCGTTTCCTGCAGACATACGATTTCTGGTTTATACTTCTGTATGGTAGAAAACATTGTCATCCGTTTCACTCCATCACCCAGCCCACGAACATTCCAAGAAAGAAAAGTGTAAACATTAGCCATTATACTCAGCACAAAAATCTTTGGACATTAAAAGTGTCTGCTCCCACATTAGTGTCTCTCTCGGAGGGAGCCCGCTATCTAGAAAAAGAAGAAAATTATTTCCATTCCAATGTGGGGGTGCTTCCACATCAATCAGGGCATACTGGAAAGGGGTCATTACGAGCCTATAGTCATTTATATTCACAGCCATGTGGGCATTTGGATGGGCAAAGTCAGATTGCAGCAGTCCAAGGGCATATCCATAAACAAAAATAAGAAAAAACAACAAAAAAACATTTCTGATGAGGGCCATAGGTAGCCGTCTAGCAACAACGCCCCAGTCTCCAACAGAGTGAAGTGGAGGGGCCAACCCTCTTAACATATGTCCACTCAGGACAAAACCATTAGGGGGCCCTACCGTATCAGAGCAAATCCTCAATCCGGAGGAGCTTATAGGCGACCTGTATCAGTCAACTGTAGAATGTATGGCATCCGCCATAAAAATATAGATTGGTGCAGTTAATCTTGATCAGCATAGTATTCCACTTATATCATCAATGGGGAAGGCATGTGCCTCATATTAGAATCCATACATCATCAGGCCTACTGTTTCCGGAGATTCATCTCCCCTCTCAGGGTGCATTCCCCTCTATCCAGCCATTGTGACACCACAGAAGCTTTCTCAGAGAAGTGCACTTCATCTTTCGCCACCACACGTAGCCGCACAGGGTACAACATAGCATATTGAATGTCCAGAGCCCTCAGCCGGTTCTTTACCTCATTAAACTGAGACCGTTGCTTCTGGACCTCTGCTGAGAAGTCCGGGAACAGGGACACTTTATAATTATCAATCACCATTTCCGGGCCCGCAGTGCGAGCCTTAGCTAGAATAGCATCACGGTCTTTGTAGTTCAAAAATTTGAACAGAAATGGTCTGGGTGGAAGTCCAGGCGGTAACGGACGAGAGGGCACCCTGTGAGCCTGTTCCACCGAGAACATCGGTGAGAAGGTGTCTTTGCCAAAAGTATTGATCAGCCAATTTTCAATGAATGCGACCGGGTTCTTCCCCTCTGTCTTCTCCGGGATACCTATGGCTCTAACATTGTTGCTTCTCATGCAATTTTCCAGATCGTCCAGCCGGGCGGCATGTTTGGCAGATAAAGATTGTTGATAATGTATGTCCCTCTGTAACAGCGCCCACTCGTCCTCTAGATCAGCAGTGCGGTCCCGGAGCTTCTGGAGGTCATGTCTGATAAAGGATACCTCAGTTTTTACCCCCTTAATCTCTTTAGTAAGTGCCATGATTGAAGAGTTACAGGACGTTACTGCCTGAAGGATGTCCCGCAATGTAGGCTCAGGGCCAGAGGCCGCAGCAGGCCTTATCATACTCACTGTGTCCCAGTCCAGCTCCGACTCATTCATATCCTCCAACGGCGCTGTATCATCTGCGTCCATTGATTTCTCCCCAGATGACCCCGGGGATACAGCGTTTTCCAGTGGGTCCTTAAAAGCAGCTTTACCGAATAACTTTGAGGCGGCCTCCTTGTATTTAGTTTGCCTCATGGCGGCGCCGCCATCTTGGTCGGCATGGTCCGAGGAGGAACGGGATCCCTGTCATCTCTTGGTCATCTTAGGAGTGGCTATACGAGGCTGTGCAGGGTAGCCCTGTTCTCAGGGGGGAGTCCCGGGGTAAATGTTCACCCAAAGGATGTCTCGGAGCTGCGCACACAGGATCAATTACAGGATTCTCGGCGGAGTTCTCTTCCCGTGCGTCTGGTTACATCCGCTGCTAAGCCATGCCCCCAGTGGGTAGTTTATAATTTAACAACTAAATGTTTTTGAGTCGTTTATGCAAAAATCTTCTAGCACACTTAATTATTTTTTTACATGTCGGATTAGAGGCATATTTGCTTTCTTAGAAACAGAATTTGTGAACTCAATGATTGCCCTAAGAAAGGATAGTTGGATATCATACTGAAATCTGTCCAGAATCATGGTACAACAGTGGGACCTTGGTATCCAGTGAATAGTGTGGGCTATGTGAGCAGGCACTGCCCATGTTGGACTCTTGTAAAGGGATTGTGGATTTGTAACAAATGTTTGTATCAAGCAGGCAGCAACCACAACACCCTTCTTGATTTGATCATAAGTACAGTAAACTCCAGACAACACAAGTCAGAATGGTTTGATAACTGACTTTATTTAGCTGGCATTACATATGCTAATGCGTAGTCTTCTGCTGTGAATGATCACACCATAAAATGTCTTGTCATCACTGTGAAATAAACACAAGCATATTTCTTTAACTTCTTTATTACCAGTGACATTCATGCTATGTTTATAGACCAATTTTTTGTAAAGTTTTTCTTGATGTTTGATGATTAGTTGTGGTTTGATGATTAAAGTATATCTATAGCCAAAGTTTATTTTTAGTTTTGGATGGAATAGGGAATGGTTAAAACTCCATCTGCACTGAGATTTTCCTTCCTGTGCAGAAGACACAACATGTAGTGATATAAACGCTTTCAAAAAAGAGGTCAAGTGTGAAGACACTCGGGAGTGTCTGCTAACCAGTGAAAGTGACATTTTGTTATTTTGTCTTCTGATACATGTTTGATTTAGCCCTGGTTCACATCAGTGCGGCTTTGAAATCTCGCTACTTCAGCGGGATTTCAAAGCCAGAGATCAATGTGATTTGGATCTGAGAAGTCAATGCAAGTCGTAATGAAATTGCAGAAAAAGAGTGCAGGTACCTTTTTTATAATCACCGCAACTTGAGTTGCAATGATTTGAATGGTTTCATTGCTGAAAATAAGGTGCGACTTGTCATGCGATTTTGAACTGACAAATCGCATTGGTGTGAAGGAGGGCTTAAAGTTGAACTCTGGGGTAGGTAAAAATCTTCCCATCCAGTGGGAATGTCCATCCATTGCAAGGGTTAAATGCATGTTTACGTCTAGGGGACTGGAAAAAACTGATTTACCTAATGCTCCACTCCAGCCAGCATCTCCATATTGCACGACTCGTCCCTGCAGTCTCTTTTTATCTATGCTCCAGATGTTGGATACCCTCTAATGTCATCAGAACAGATGCAGGGCTCAAAGACTTGCATTGGATGTAAGGATGCCGAGTTCACAGTTCACTGCTAGAACGTAGGGGAGCGCTGTCTGCTGGAGGAATGGAGGATCAAGTAAGTAAGACTGCTTTTCCTGTTCCCTAAAGCAGTGGCAGTGCATTGTGGGCACACGGGTGCCGCCCCTCCATCCCTGCCACCGCCCCCTATCCATGCGCCCGGCCCCTTTCAGGACAACGGGTGCATGAATTACAATGGTGGGAATGGGGTGTGTCTTTTGAAGCACCGATTAGAGCCAGATGCTCTAATAGGCTTCAAAAGAGGGTGGGCTTGTGGTGCAGAGAGTGTGCGCCCCGATCCCACCCAATTGTGTGACGATAGCAAGTGAATTTTTGCTTTTTTTTACACTAAAGTTCCTCCCGCATCCCACTGCCTGCATTACTATCACAGTCCCGCTGTAGGTCGCTGATCGCCACTATTACTAGTATAAAAAAATAAAAATTCCAAAATACTATCATTTGTAAACGCTATATAGTTTGGGTAAACCATTTTTTTTACCAAAAATATGTAGCAGGATACATATTGGCCATAATTTTGAAGAAATTAGATTATTTAACATTTTTTATTGGATTTGTTTTAAAGTAGAAAGTAAGAAATATTTTCTTTTTCAAAATCTTTAGTCTTTTTTCCTTTATAGCACAAAAAATAAAAAACTCCAATGGTGTTCAAATACCACCAAAAGAAAGCTCTATTTGCGGAGAAAAAATGATATAAATTTCATTTGTGCACAGCTATGCATGGCTATCATCAATAGTCCAACTTCTTTGTGTAGGAGTCGGGATCAGAGAAGAGAAGGTGGTGATCACTGCGTTGTGGTCAGACCATGTACATGGGAGAATACAGGAGTCTAAGATCAAGGCAGCAGTTGCCACGGTGACTAGGATATGGTCAATGCGTGAGAAGGTCTTATGTGGATGTGAATAATGGGTGTATTGTCGTCTAGCCGGGTGGTGTTCTCTCCAGGAGTCAACCAGGGAGTGGCGCTCTAGGAGCTGTCTAAAGGTAAGGCCCACTTAAGGACCCGAAGGATTTCCCACATTAGGACCAGAGCACTTTTTGCGATTTGGCACTGCATCACTTTAACTGACAATTGCGCGGTCATGCGATGTTGTACCCAAACAAAATTTGCGTCCTTTTTTTCCCACAAATAGAGCTTTTTTTGGTGGTATTTGATCACCTCTGCATCATTTCTGATCACCGCTACAAACAAAAAAGAGAGTGACAATTTTGGAAAAAAAACAATATTTCTTACTTTTTGCTAAAATACATATGCAAAAAAAAAAACATGTATTCATCGGTTTTGGCCGATTCATGTTTTTCCTCATATTTTTGGTAAAAAAAAATCACAATCAGCGTTTATTGATTGGTTTGTGCAAAAGTTGCCGCGTTTCCAAACCATGAGAATTGATTTCTGCCGTTTTAACAATTTTTTTTTTTTTTTTTACTAGTAGTGGCGATGATCTACGATTTTTATCAGGACTGTGATATTGGGGTGGATATGTTGGACATTTTTGACACTTTTTTGGGACAAATGACATTTATACAGCGATTACAATTTTAAATATCCACTGATTATGGTATAAATGTCATTGGCAGGGAAGGGGTTAACCTTCAGGGAGCGCTCTAGGAGTTAACTGTGTTCCCTGTGTGTGTTCTAACTGTATGGGGGCTGGGCTGTTAGGGGCACCAGAGATCAACTGATCCCAAGTACAGGGATCAGTAGATCTCTGACATGCCGCCTGTTAGAACGGGGAACCGTCGTGTTTACATCTGTCATAGGCGATCGCGGGTCGCCGGCGGACATCGAGGCAGGGAGTCTGCGGCACGCGCTCGCCTCCTAGCCGTCATGCCCGCGAGTGTCGACTATAAGCAGTGATTTGCAGGACAGAGCCACGCTGTCGCCACTTATAGTCGCTACGCAGGCGGCAAGTGGTTAAAGTAACGCAGTGCCAAAAATCAAAAATAATGGCCTGGTCATGAAAGGGGCTAAATCTTCCAGAGGGAAAGTAGTTAAAGTGTTTACAACCAATTCCATTTTTTTTGAGAATCTGAAAATAAATGATTGATTCTTGTGAGTAGTCCAGTGTGGATAACAGTGATATTTTGCTGTAGACAAACAACATAACTAGCAGACAAAATTTAACAACTCCCATTGAACAAAACTGATACTTCAAAAAACTTTTACAGGAGTGATAGCTAAAGATATGCAGGGAATACTGAATTTAATACCATTCCTTATAGCAGGGATATGCAATTAGCGGACCTCCAGATGTTGCAGAACTACAAATCCCATGAGGCATAGCAAGACTCTGATAGCCACAAGCATGACACCCAGAGGCAGAGGCATGATGGGACTTGTAGTTTTGCAACAGCTGGAGGTCCGCTAATTGCATATCCCTGCCTTATAGTATCAAATTTATCCGAAAAAAGTGGTGTCACACATTAAATGTAAATGGCCTGAAAATGAATAAATTAATGTAAAACTCCAGCATACCATCTGGAATATAAGCCAGAGGGAATTGGTACAGGTTCCCTGTATCCAGCTCCCACAGTTCATTGTCCTTACGTATATTCTTAGTGTTACCATTTCAGCCAGCATAATGTTTAATGGAGCTTTGCCCTGCAGTTTTGTAGCACGCAGCTTGCACCTGGATAATCTTTGATAAAACATCTTCATGGACTGCTACTGCTGACTGTGCAGACCTTAAGATAATAAATTAGGCCACAAGATGGATTTATCTAAACAGTAAAGAGTCTTCTGTGCTGAATCCGCATATTTAAAACATTAATCCACTTTGTGCGGCCCTAATGAGGCCCGAGGATCACCATAAAGATATATTTCCATGTACTGCGTATGTTCAAATCGAGGGGAGACGCATCGTTATAGCGTGCTTACTACTTTTCGGAATTAGTGCTTTTAAGTGCTACAGAGGTAATTGATTAACGAATAGGTAAAAATTATTCAAACATAGCACCAGAATGTACACAAAATAAGGTGTATTATAATTATAATAATACAATGATTCATTATGTTATTCAATTATGCACAGGGAAACATTTTACTAAACATACATTGTAAAATCAACTATGCTTAATGGGAATGCATAGTGGTTTAGTTTCTTTTTCAGCCAGGTATTAAAACATTTTTTTCTCCATATCAGTTAGTTAAAGAATATTGCAGAAAAATATTGTGTTCTTTTTTGAGTCAGTAGGTGGAGCTCTAGTCTCCTTTTCACCTATTCCACTATTTCAGCTTTCAGTTGTGCTAAAAGAAGCAAAAGAAAAAGCAAACTCATGCATCCCCACAGGATCAAAGCACACAACTAACAATTGTTAGGATGCAGCTCAAAATCCATTAACGTGAACCTAACCTTTAAATCCACATGTTGGCATTGCCAAATCACATTATTATTTTTAATATAAATATACATTTTTCTTGCCAAGAATAAAATATTGTTGTTTCCTAACTCCCAGCCTAGATCACTTGGCTCTTGCCTACTAATCCTTGATGCAGCAAGTCTATTGTTTTCAATCAGAAAGGCTGCACCAGTGTTGCCAACCGCCAGTATTTTTACTGGCAGCCAGTAAAAAACAGGCAATTTTCTCCTGCCAGTAAATGCCAGTAAAAGAAAAAGTTGCCAGTAATAAATATGGCTGTGATGCTAAGCTCAGTCTGGAGCCAGCCAAGACCATCCGACTGCCTGCTCAATCCAAGTGCAATTACCTAAAACTCGACGTAGGATTGTTAACAATCAACACACGAAA
>BLSH010070880.1:155460-172245 GCA_018402905.1 Glandirana rugosa | reverse complement strand
GTCACGGTAACGCTCAAATTTCTCAGGGGGGGGGGGGGGGGGGGCTCATGCCTTTTTTTTTTTTTTTTAATTTTGGTGGGGGCCTCAAAGGGCCTGGTATGGATTGGGGTGGGGGGGAGACCCCCGCTTTTTTTTTCTCAATTTGTGTTCAAAACTGATGACGTGCGATTCAGAAGCATTTCCATAAGAGGAAATGAGCCTGGAAATCACATCTGAACCCCGCTGCAGTGCTTAAAAAAAGGACAGGACTCTTTAAACTCGCAATGGCACTGCACCGCAGATATGTGAACCAGCTCCATAGAACGCCATTTTGGTTCACATGCGCATTGGATGCAGTTCAAAATGCATCCAATTGGCATATATGTGAAAGTAGCCTTAATGTTTATTACACTGTTTACATAAATTGTATTTTCGTATCAAAAAGAAGTTTTGCTAAAAACATGCAATTTCAATTCAATGCAATTCAGGCTTGCTAAAACAGTAGTTTAACACAGCTGTGTGAGTGGGTCCCAGTAAAGGCTTGGCAGGGAGCTTAGCCCTTCTTTACTTTGTTATGTAAATGAATACATCTATTATCTTAATTGTACGGCACAGGGCTGTAGCCATAGACCACGAGTTATATGCATGCTACCTTCAGGTCATTGGACACTTGCAAAAGCTTTGCTAGAACTGCCCATTGTGCATGCTCATATAACCCCACCTATTCCATGAGACTTAATTTATTTGCAAGTGTCCTTAGGTGATGGACGACTTTTTTTTTTTTCGTTTAAAGCCTTTGTTTTGTCTTCAGACACTTCTTTTAAGGTGTGACCACTTCTTGGCCTTGGTTATCTAGCAGTTTCCAGATTAGTAACCCTTGGTGTTTATATTGGGGACCTTGCCTGGATCCCACTATAGTGGGGCTGGCCTGTAATGTCTGTTTGCCAGACTATTGCTAGCTACATCCTGCACTAGGTGCTCATCTTGGAAAGTAGTGCAGCATGTGCAATTAGTTGCAGGGTGCTATACAGATCCAGGGCCATGCTCCATCTCTACAGTTCCCAAACACTGAAGACCCCTTCAAGGGGTATGCCCACTATAACAGTTGAATCCTGGGCCCTTAACAGGCCCAGTGACATGGTTAAGGTAAGACTGGACTGGACAAGGTAATTTGGACTGTTCCTGTCCTTATACAACCTGCAGTGCTTAGTACACAAGTGAATACATAGGTGCAGGTAAAGGAAGATATTACTCCTCGTAATGCTTATCCTACTGTGATATAAGCATTTACACATCATTTTAAATGTGCCCTTTTTCCCATCCACACTTTGTCTCAGGATAATAATGTAGTAACAACTCACCTTCAGGCTGATGTGCATCTGCCCGCAAATGTGTACTCAGCATTTTCTATACTTCCTGCTGACTTCTCCTACAGAGACACAGCCAAGGAACAGCTCATGCATTATGGACATGCAAAACCCCATTCCTATACATCCATTCATTGAGTGCCCCACCATGGATCCCCTCATTTTAACAATGGGCTGAACACACGTTCTGCTGGTGGACTACAGGAAACACATGTCCTATTATAACTCCCTCTCAGGTGCACATAATGCAACCTATCTGACAAAAGCATATTTTCTGGTTACTATGTCTGAATTCTTTGGAAAAAAGATTTTTGCCATTCCTAGAACCCTTGGTGTCCAGAGGCCAATTGTATCTCCCCTCACTCTTCAAGATTCAGAGATGGAGTCTCCTAACCTGTTTAAGGATAAAATAGAGGAAAACAAAGAGGATGTTGATATTGTAGCAGAAGCAAGGGATTTTTCAACCCCTGCATTTTATGAAACACAAACTATGGCTTCCTCCCAGTTTCTTTCCACTGTGAACTTAGTGATTGACACAGTGTGAAATGGTCTTTGTCTAGCACCTGAGGCCGAACAAGCCCTTATAAGCACTAATGGGCTGGTAAATCTAAAAAGACTTTTTCTATCTATGCACAAATTAAATGTGCATTATATGAGCATTGGCCTAATTCTCTCGAGATTGTTGCTGAAAATGACTCTATTGAAAAGGATTTTAAGAAAAAATGGGCTATTCCGGTAGTAGAGCTTGCTATTTCAGTCCTTAAAAAATGCCTTACAGTTCCTGTTGAGTATGTTCCCTATTTTAAGCATCTTGATGGCATCCTTTGCCCTTGTAGGTCCAGTGCTCTAGTCAGCTATTGCTGCCATGTCTGTTTGCCAGAATTGCGAACTGGACAAGACAGATAGAGAACATTAACCTGTCTTTGATGACCGCATTCTTTTAGAACAATTACAGCTGGTACCCTCAGCCTTATTGTTTTGTGTGGACGCTGTAGAGAATAATCCACCAAGTCTCTAGAACAGTGGTTCTCAACTCCTGTCCTCAGGACCCACTAACAGGCCAGGTTTGCAAGATAACTGAAATACATCACAGGTGATATCATTTGCTGCTCAGTGATTGCAGTATTCTAGTCTGCATTTCCCCAAGGTAATACTTAAAATCTGGCCTGTTAGTGGGTCCCGAGGACAGGAGTTGAGAACCACTGCTCTAGAATGACTTTTATCTCTGTGCATATCCACAGGGTTTTGTGGTTAAAAGCTTGGTCTGCTGAAGCTGTGCTATTTACACATGCCTTTTGATGGTGAATGCCTGTTTGGAGAATCCCTTGATAATTTCATCAAGGAGGTCACTGGGGGAAACGTGAAGAAGCCTACATCTCCTACTCCCATGGCTACTATTGCTGCTCAGGGAAAGGAACCCTTTTGCTCTCTCCAGGTGTTGACTTCAAAACCAAGGCTTAGTACCTCCTTATGTCGCAAGCCCTAATCCACGAAGTCCAACAAACCTACCCAGAAGCCCTTCTCACAATAAAGGAGCACCATTAATTCTTGGAGAGGAGGTAAGTCTATTGGCGTTTGTGCCAGTCTGGGTGTCCTAGACCTCTGGATCCAATCTGTCATTTCAATGGGGTAAATAAAATTGTTTCTATCTCTGCCCCTCCCCTCTTTCTCATCTGCCAGCATCAGTTCAAAAACAAGCAGATTTACTGGCCCTATCTCGGGATCCATCCAGCTGCCTGTTTAAGAGCTGGCCTCTTAACCCGTGACTGAAAGCTAGAGCCAGCTGTGTCTGCCCCCTATCTTGCTGGGCACTCCAGTGAGCAATGGAGGAGCAGAGTGGAGATCAGTGACTGACAATCACTGCTCTCTGCTTTGAGCAGACTGAGAACTGAGCAACCAGCAGTCACATTATCACTCAGTTCTTGGTCTTAGAGCTGCAACATAGAGGCGAGTATCAATGTTTATTTTTTTTAAAAAATCCTTAATAATAAAGGGAATTTTTACTTACATCTATATTACTTATCTTGGATTACAGCGCAGGACCCTTTTCTATACTTTTGGGATCTCATGGAATGGGTGGGGTTATATGTGCATGCACAAGGGGTGGTCCAACAAAGTTCTTTGCCAGCGTCCAATCACCTGAAGGTAGTCTGCTTATTATAACTCATGGTCTATTACTACAGTCCAGTGTCCTGTATTGTAATGCAAGATAAAAAATGTACAGGTCAATTTCCCTTTTTTGCAGTTTTGTTAGACATAACAAAAAAAAATGTCAACTGTTAATCATTTGTTATGAATCCACACAACGGAAGGCTAAATAATGGTAGGTACTGATAAGGAATTTGTGTCATGTTCGATTTTGTTTTGAAGAAGATCAGTATTCAGTCTCATTTATGCCATATTAAAATCACTGGTTCAAAATTTACAACTGGTAGTGGCCTCGGCTGCTACTGTGATAAAAAAAATTATAAAATAGCCATTTTCCCCAATTGTTTTGCAACATCTGTGCAGTGTACAACTCAAGTAAATTGTAGCAATGGTTTTTTATATTTCATCCCATCTCAACTTTGAAAACAAGAATGCCTAACACTGCATATATACAGTATACAGTTTATATAATATAAATATATATTGTCATTTTCAATAAGTGCTTCAAAAGGGAGTAGCATTTTTGGGTGTATCTTCTTTCTTAAAGCAAATATATATTTCTTTATAAATAAAATGCATTTACAAAATAATTTGTATATGTGTTTATATGTTTTACTTACAGTATGTTCTTCTTTTAAGCTAAAGCCATGGTAAGACACTGTAAAGAGGGAAGAGAGGAAAAGCCAAGGACTCTTTGTTTCAGAGACATACATGGTGACAGTCTCTATCATAGTGACCGTATCTCAAACATGCACAGTTCCACTTATTAATGCCTGATTCATACCTATGCATTTTAGCACTTATTGCATTTTGCAGATTTGCACTACAGTTCATGTAACATAGTTTTCTATAAAACACGTTCTGTAGTGCAAATCAGCAAAATGCAAAGAACACTATAAATGCATAGATTTGAATCAGGCCTAAGACCTGTATCAGCAGCCCAGATTTTTAACCTCTGTGCATTGCATGTCTCCTGCAGGCAGTTCACACTGCCCTCTGCTAACTGCTGGAGTGTCAATACGAAATTAATGACACCCCCAGATCGGTCCACAGTGAATTTGCACAGGAATCAGATTGCATGAGTGTGAACACCCATGCAATCCGATTCCAGTGCGGGGAAAAAAAGTCCCTGCACCTGTTTTATGCAAATCCAATGCACGTTCAGCCATACAAACTGCATGGCTGAACTCGCATTGCACAGACATCGCATGTGATCGGCACAGCAATGCTGGTGTGAATCGCATGCGATGTCTGTGTTCACATATATGTGAAGCCAGGCTCAGAGCTTAGATGACTACAGCCACAGTGGCAGATTTGGAACCCCTTTGAATGAAGGCTGAAATTTAAGGGCCATAGACGACTGATAATGTCAATTACCATAGGATCTAAGATTAAGCTATAATTAGCTGCAGAACTAGTTATGGGTTGCCTACATATGGTCATGTAGCCAGCCATAACCCTATCCAACTAGCTGCTTTAGGAGTACATTTTTCCTTTATGTGTGCCTGTTAGGTTCTGTTCACATGTATGCAGGTGTGAAGGAATGTGGATGTCTTTTTGCAATTTGCACATTGCGTTTAAGGCAGCATATTTATTATAATGGGCTGCCCTGCACACAAAAAAATGACTCTTTTAAGAATCATGCTGCATTAAAAAACATGGTACTTTGCTTTGTGCATTTTAGCAAGGTGTATGGGGTGCTAAATAAGAACGACCTTGTGCGTCTTAAAAGGGCTGTATATTTGTGTGGACCTAGCCCTAATATTACAGAGACTCAGCTGCTAATCTGAGTCCAGTCAAAACTTTTTCTTTCATGGACTGGATCAGGGAATTAGAACGCTGATTTAGGTTTTAGGTGTTGGGTTCCCAGGGTTCAATTAGAGAGACTACCCCTTACTTTCTGCCCTGCTTATATTTTTCTAGACAAAAACTGAGAGGAACTCAACAACAGCAACATAGACAAAAAAATGCCTTATTTTAGCAAAGAGAAGGCCAACACCTCCGTTCAATTTTTACTTCTGTGTCCCGGTTGCAAATTTTTCATCACTTCCTGTCTTGTAAACCCTTATCAGCAGGACAAGAAGTGAGGGGAAGTTTCATTAACAGAGCAGCTAAAACCCAGCACAAGTTCTATTTCTTAAACCGCTGTATCCAAACTAGAAAAAAGGTTTTGGCTTGACATACACTTTATACACTGAAACGCTTTTCTGCACACAGAATGTAGACGTAAAAGTGAACGCTTTGAGCCCTTAAGAAGAATTTCAATAAAATAGTCAAGGACTATTTAGCAGCCGGCCACTGTTGAGACCATGAAAACTTTGGTCAGGAGTATGTAATTACAATATAGCCTATAAAGTGCAGAAAACTGAGGTATATAATGTTCAGGATGCAGTGGTAGGGAAAATGTTGTGTATAGGACAGTTTACAAAGTGCTGTGCTTAGGAGTATGTAAGGTATAGCACAACTGCTGTACAACAGTGAAGGATATGTACTGTGCAGCACAATGTAGAGAGTATGGTGGACATGCATATATAATGTACATGGTATGTTACAAAGTTCATAATGCTGCACTGTATGCTTTAATGCATGTTGCACACTGATTGCTGCCTTTCCAACATATAAAGTGCAGTGTTCAGGAGTACTTTAAATGGAACACCCCCATACCCTTCTTCCACCACTATTTCCACTATTACACCCCAATCACCTTTTATCACTGTTTCTTCTACACACCTTTTCCACCACTGCACTCCCAGCACACCTCTGTCACCACTGTTCCCAACTTATCACCTATACCACCACTGTTCTACCACCTCTCAAAACACTTTTGCACCACTGTACCATCCTCACATACATCTGCATTCCCCCTGAACATCTTTGCCATAACTGCACTCCCCACACAACCCTCTACCACTAATGTCCTCCCAGCACACTTCTGCCATTGTATTTCTCTGCAGTCACTACTGTACGCCACCACACCTTTGCATGTACTCTGCTTATTTTTTCTTTTTTTTTTGGAAGCTGCTCGTTGCAGTGAGCACACTTGAAACTAAACACCAGGTGCATAAGAATTGAGCACACAAAATTGAAGCACACAAAAAGTGCACAGGGTGTACACATAGTTCTCCTCCAAACAGAAAGGACCCTGGCCCTGATCCCCTAGGGTGCAAGGTTCTTAACAAGGATTGAGATGCTCCTGGTCTACCCAGCCTAAACAGGACAGACTCCTTTCTTCGGGTGGCATGCAGAAATAAGGCCTACCCAAGTACTAGGTGTGCACCCCCAAAGGGAGACCCCATGGGAGGGGAAGAACCTGACCAAAAGGTTATGTGCCTTCACCCCAAGACTTTTAGGACAAGCCTGAGGATCTACACCCTATTAGTTGGGAGTAAGTAAGTGCCAAACTGTGTGTATTAAAAAAAATGACAAGCAAACATGAAAGGGAAGTGGAGAAAGTGCTACAGGTGCCAATGTGCAATACTATGGCTGGCCCTTTGGCCAGTATAAAAATTCCTCCAGTCCCAGTCCAGCAACCTTGGACTGCCACTTCAGGGGTACATACAGCACCGTCCTCTCTCAGGCTGGCTCCTGGCCAGACCACAGCATTATTATTCCTACCAGGAAGGCATTAGAGCCTTGCCTTCAACCAGGGACAAGCCCGGTGCACCAGGCCACAATCATCCCAGGGGAAAAAACAGCCTTCCACCATTCCCACCTTATTACATCAGGAATTACTGATTGGTTCCCCAAATTGTCAAAAGGAACCACCATCTAGTCCTGAAAACTGATAAGAACAGATACTACACTTGATCTTAGCCAACAGGTACAAGAAGACCCTTTTCACAACCAAGAAGTGCACCAGAGCATATTTCTCCCCTGTGTATGGCTTGTCACTGCGATGTGTGCTGGTGCTTAGGGAGGCCGGTAATATGGTATTCAAGAATTTTAGTGGGGAGAGGTGATTGCGATCAAAGATGTGCACAGCCTACTGCATTAGGGTGTGCACCCCAAAGCTCAAACAACGTGTATGTGTGTGTGTGTATATATATATATATATATATACACACACACACACACAGAAACACACTCTCTCATAAATAAATGTAAACAAACATTTTAAAATGTAATAAAATATTTTTTAACCACTTGCCACTCACTAACAGTACATTTACTGCTAGTGGGCGGCACAGCCAAACATGGCAAAGTACAGGTACACCGCAATCCAGTTCCTGTTCTGTGCTGTGATTGGACACAGCAAGAGTTTGTCAGCAGGTTACAGCCAATCATTTTGGCTGTATACCTGCTGATCGGCTGTGTCCAATCACAGCACAGAATTCTTAATTTACAAACACACAGGACAGTGATCAGGCTGTTTCTTCTCCCTGAAGTTAGCTATAAGTTCAGGGAGAAAAGCAGCCAGATCCTGTGAGTAAAAGTAGCACCCATAGACATAGAAGTGTCATTACTACAGTGAATAGTATTTCCACTGATCACTGTTGTATTAGTGTCACTAGGGATGTCAGTGTCAGTTAGTGTCCCTCACAGCCAGTGTTAGCGCCAAATTGCAGGTCACACTATAAGTTGTTGATTGCTGTTATTACAGGTATAGCATCTACAGCTGCATAAATTCCAGTATATATACCATAGTTTGTAGGAGCTATATGTACTCACCAGGGGCGGCCCGTCCATTAGGGCGCATGGGTGCTGCCCCTTCTCTCCAGCCACCCCCTATATGCTAAATGGATAGATTTATGCATGGCTGCCGCAGCCACCCCCTATTCTTGTCGGCCCCTTTGAGGCGCCTGTGGCATGAATTCCTGGGGATGGGGGGTTCTTTGAAACATCTCATTAGAGCTGTAGGCTCAAATAGGCTTCAACAAAGTGTGGCTTGTGCCTTTCTAACACTGAACCGCCAATCAGGAAACGCCGGTATGTTACTGGTTTCCCGATTGGCAAAGATGCCTATTGGATGCCTTTCTCGCATTGGCTCCCTCCTCGCTGTCCCTGCTCTCCGCGGGGACACCGCTGCCTGCATGCCTGCCTGCCGTTTCTAGATGGGGTAAGTGCAGGACTGATTTTCCGACTGCCTTGATGGGGGGGCTGCCGAAGGATATACCCCTCTGGTGATGGTATATATACCCCTCTGATGATGGTATATATACTCCTCTGGTGATGATGTATAAACCCCTCTGGTGATGGTATATATACCTCTCTGGTGATGCTACATATACCCCTCTGGTGATGCTACATATACCCCTCTGGTGATGCTACATATACCCCTCTGGTGATGCTATATATACCCCTCTGGTGATGCTATATATACCCCTCTGGTGATGGTATATATACACCACTCTGATGATGCTACATATACCCTTTTGGTGATGTATATACCTCTCTGGTGATGCTATATATACTCCTCAGGTGATGCTATATACCCTTCTGGTGATGCTATATACCCCTCTGGTGATGTATATATCCCTCTAGTGATGCTACATATACCCTTATGGTGATGTATATAACCCTCTGGTGATGCTATATATTCCCATCTGGTAATGCTATAAATACCCCTCTGGTGATGTATATACTCCTCTAGTGATGCTATATATATTCCTCTGGTGATGCTATATACCCCTTTGTTGATGTATATACCCCTCTGGTGATGTATATGCCCCTCTGGTGATGCTATATACCCCTTTGGTGCTCTATATACCCCTCTGGTGATGCTATATACACCTCTGGTGATGCTATATACTCCTCTGGTCATGCTGTATATAGTCTTATCTGTGATGCTGTATATACCCTTATCTGGTGATGCTGGGCTGTATACTCCTGACACAATGGGTGGAGTCTATAAGGGGTGGGGCTTATAAGAAGTGGGGGGGTCAAAAAAGGACAGGGTCTGGTGCCCCCAACCTAAAATTTTGCCACCCGCCACTGGTATACACCTTAAGGAGGGATAAGCTCCCTCCAGGCATACCTGCCCTTAATCTATCCAACTGCTATATTTTTGCTCCACTTTAGGAGACTCTCAAAACTATAGAATTAGGACTGCAGTAAACTGGGGTGCCCTGACGTGGCAACTGCGACTTACACATGTTTGCAAATGTGTGCAACTAAACCCCTTGTTTTTAACGTGAACTGTTAGATGGGGCCAATTTGGTTTTGTTGCAGGCTAGCTGGTAAGTAAGCTAGGAAATTTTGTTTTTGATGTGTGTTGCCCTTCCATGTGCTCCTTGCTATAAAGGACAGTTATAGGTTGGGGTGGTTGTCATTTGTTTGTAGTTTGTGAATTGGTGCGGGTACGTACGGAATACCTTCAGTTGCCATTGTACCCTTGCTGGGGGGTGTCCCGTGCGTTCCTATACCTTTAAGGAGGGTTGGGCTCCTTCCAGGCACACCTGCCCTTAATCTATCCAACTGCTATATTTGTGCTCCAATTTGTGAGACTCTCAAAACTATAGTGTTAGGACAGTAGTAAACTGAGATGCCTTCACAATGCCACTACGGCTTACACATATGTTTGCAAAGGTGTGTGACTAAACCCCTTGTTTTTAACATAAACTGTTAGACAGGACCACTTTGGTTTTGTTGCAGGCTAGCTGGTAGAGTAAGTGAGCTGGGAAATTTTGTTTGTTTTTGATGTGTGTTGCCCTTCCACGTGTTGCCATTTGCTTGTGACTTTCACACAAACCAATTAATAAATACTTATTGGGGATTTTTTTTTTTACCAAAGACATGTAGCAGAATACATTTTGGCCTAAATTTATAAAAACATTTTATTGGATATGTTTTAAAACAGAAAGTAGAAAATAGTGGGTTTTTTTTTCTAAATTGTTGATCTATATCATAAGAAGTAAAAAAGCCCAGTGGTGATTAAATGGCAAAAAAGAAAGCTCTATTTGTGTGAAAAAAATGAAATACATTTCATATCGGTACAGCGTTGCATGACTGAGCAATTGCAAGTTAAAGCAGCACAGGGCTGAATATCAAAAAGCGCCCTGGTCATGAAGGGGGTAAAACCTTCCAAAGGTCAAGTGGTTAATTAAATATCCATTTATGAATGTAAACAAACACTTTCATTTTTAAAATGTATTAAAACATTTAATTAACCCCTTAGTGACTGAGGGTAAAACAAATATTAACGCCTCAACACAGGTGTGCAACTTTGACATGCCTTAGTAAAACTCTGCATATCATTGTAACTACTTTGTGTGTCCAGGTGGATTATACCTTGTGGTTTTTTTTCCAGACCAATTGGGGCTTTTTTTTGGTGGTAAATGGTGATGGATATCTACGGACTTTTTTTTTTTATTGTCAAAGGAAAACTGGCCCGATGAGAGGCTATCACAGCGATCAGGTGACCATTAGTACCAGACCTGGTAAGGACCCAGTCTCTGTACTGGGAGCATGCTGCACAGTGTGTTTCCAGCACAAACAAAGGAGCAATAATGATAATGTACACAGGATGATTATGGTGTTTGCAGGCCTATGATAGAAGCTTCTCTAATGGGGAAATAGTAGAAACAATCTGACATTCTAACCTTTCCCCACTCTATCCAACCCCCCCCCCCAAAAAAAAAAGAAATCACAGGAGTCAGACTTTAAGTTATCTACCTACCTCTTGGGACAGAAGGTGAAAAACCTATAAGTGAGTTTTTGAATTGTGGGAGGAAACCCATAATAAATACATGGAGAACATACAAACTCTGGTGAGAATAACTCCACAACCTCAATGCAACCTCTTGCCCAGTGCAAAGCACTATGTCTTATGATACAAGATAGTATATTGTGTTTATTTGATAAAAGATACTGGCCCTTTAAGAAATACATAAAAAAAATAGGACACAATGGCCTCATTCATTCAAAAATCAAACAGACCCACCACTTCACAATTTATGCATTTCTTGTGGTTCTGCTCCATTTGTCAAAGCAATTATTGCAGCAGGGTTTGTTGATATGTGTACAATATTACAGCGTGTTATTTTCCCATTGTTTGCGGCTTCTGTGTATAGTATTTAGACATTCAATTTCTTTTACTAGCCTCACAGTTTGCTTCAGCATTCCCTTTGTTCGTATGCTCACTTTTCAGCCTGTCTGATGTGCAGTCAATTGTACACTCACATAATATGGGATTTCAGGAGGCTATTTACTTTGATTTCCAGGTTTTAGAAAACACATTCTAAAAACACTTTCATTCATAACCTCATGGAAAGCCAAAGAAACTAAACAACAAATGAGTACAAATATATTAGCAAGAGGAATGAAAAAAAAATGAAACCAAAAAAGCTGGGAATGAAGAGAAGACTCCTGCAAATGAATGTAGAATGTGCCACCCTTTCATCAATCACAAAACTGCTAAAATGTTTGTACGGCATAGGAAACATCAATGTACAAATCACTATCTTTGTATTTCAAAGGTGGTTTGTGGGTACTTTGAATTTTGAAAAGAAATGTAATGTAGAGACAGCTCTCTAGTACCCCTGACCTCACTAACCTTGGCTGACCCTAATGCTTAGCCTTCCACTTACATAAGCCCTAAAACTTTGAGGATCTAAACCCCAACCGGATGGCTTTAGTTCACTACAGAGCTCTGTATCTTGAACAATTGCCATTTTTGTTTTCATAAAACATGTTCACAGTTTTTTCTTTACTTACTTACATCTCTGTTCTGCTGACCTCTGCATGTTATTATTCTGGCAAGCTTCCCAACAGGGACAAAAATGAACCATGCCTGGCTTGCGCTTGTAGGCTTCATTAGAAGACCAGACTAGAATTGGACTTTAACCTCTTCATAACCCTAACACTTAAAGCCCAACTCCAACCCCCCCCCCCAAAGTTGCCCCCTTCTTCAGTAATTTATACTTTATATTTTTTCTGACCAGTCACATGACTCTCAAGGTCCCATTCCAGTCTTCAGCAGTTTGCAGTCATCCATGACCTAAGTCGTTTGTGGTCTGAGACAATAACTGCTATAGCAGCCAATAAACAAGAATGCACTTCCTGACCCCTGAACTGTGCTTAGGTGGCTTAGAATATACGAAGGTTTGGTCACACTGAATGCTTCAGCCCACTGACTGCTGCAAAGTACCCCATTTTAACAGTGGGTTCCTACACTAACCTTAGAGTGAATGGTCCTATCTCTTAAACCATGGAAGCAAACGCTTCTCTTTATGGGAGACCAGAGGACTTATCCCATGGGTCAGGTGGACACTGATTGGGGGTAATTAAGGAGGGTGGGGTTCAGCAGCCCAAAAGATCTGGTCAGGACCTCAACATACAAAAAGATACATATTTGGGGGGGGAACACCCTACCAAACTCATGGTGCTGCTTGTACTCAGTTGAGGCGGCCTACATCATGTGTTTGGGGTGCGGACATGGTAAATGGCACTCAAGCTTCCACAGAGGCAGTCTGTAGGCAGACTGGGGTACAGAGTGACATTGGAGCTGGACCTGGAAGGTGACCGCAGCCCCCAGACTGGAGAGGCATAGCACTTGCAAGTTGATGGAAATGCTGGTAACTGTAACCCCTTCTCTCCCATGGGCACACTTACAACTTTTACTTGTTTCTTGTGGGTGCTATGCATACTGTATGTTCTGCTGTGGTTGACAATACAGCTTGAATTGTTTTTGATGGATGGTATTTTCTATGTAATATTATGTACATTCATATTGCTGTACACCTAGTGCATTATTTGACTAGCATACCAATCATTCCAGTAAGGATGGTTCTAATAGATAAGAAGGACAGCAGTGCACAATCTGAGTGTATTATGTGAACAGATTTATTGTGGTGAAAAGACAAATGGCAACTCACATTGTGACAGGTAAAATCAGGCTCATCACATAGTAAGGGCTTCAGATGGACAGTCTCACAACAGGGAACCTCAGACCAGAATAGAAATACTGGGTGGATGGATACACCTGCAGGACCAAGAGAACACATCCGGAGGCACCAAATGCAGTATTGTACCGAGAAATACTAGTAAATTAGCAACTCATATGGGAAAAAGAAATGGCATTTTTGGTGGTAATCCATGACTGAATCAGCTCATGCATCTGGGATGGGGAGCCTCTTCCTACAACCTGCAGCCTGGAAAGTCCGGACATCAAACTGGATGACAACTAAAGCCTCGTACACATGGGACGACGATCGCATTCAACACGTCGTACTCACGACCGTTGTATGCGAAATCGAGCGTTTGTGTGCGCGCTTTCAACAGTCGAACATACGACGGTCATACATGGGAGTTGTATGAGCAGACTACAAAACTTGGTTGTACCAACAAGCTCGCATACGACCGTTGTATCGTGTGTAGAGCAGTTGGGTACAACAAGTTGTATTGTGCTAAACACGCATGCGCCAAGTCCACTTCAACTAACACGAAATTAGATGAAGGAGCCCAAAGGGTGACGCTACGATACCAGCACTTCCTCTTTATACGCTCGTTCGCGTCATCACGTTCGGCCGGCCGCAAGTTGTATGTACGACCGTCGGGTGCACGTCCGTATGCTATTTACATTATGCAACATACGTTTTGCGACGATCGTACGTACGATCGTCGTCCCGTGTGTACGGGGCATTAGATGAGGAAGTGGAAACCAACAAGATGGCGGAGGGAGGCAATTAATGCTGCACTAAATTTGGTGCTGCCTGGTGTGTTCTCTTGGTCCTGCAGGTGTATCCATCCACCCAGTGTTTTATCCTGGTCTGAGGTTCCCTGTTGTTGTGAGACTGTCAGGAATCAGCAGCTGGAATGACCAGATATATGTAGCTACACACAGAAACTGTGACCAGACCATGTATGTATATCTTTAAAGCAAGATTTATTTAAAGTGAACAATAATCACACACCAACAGCAATAAATATGAGAATGCATGAAAATCAAAACTAAATGACAAAATGCCTAACCAGCAATAAACTAACTATATACATACAAATGTACAAATGAGAAACACATAAGACAGGGAAGAGAAGGAAGCAGATGGGATCAAAACAAGGCAACACAAAATTAGATGCAGGGCAAGAGCAAGATCAAGAGAAAATGGCTACAGAGTCAGGCAGCAGCACAACAAACAGGGTACAAGCAGGAACAGCCAAAAAAACGAGGCAGGGAGCAGTAGCAAAGGTGGGATTTAAGTACCCTCCCAGTCTGTGTGGTCAGGTGGAGCTGATCGCTGGAACCTGCAGGCTGCTGAAAGACACCGACTGGTGGACACTAAAGCTGCAGCTTTTGCCCCGAGCACCACAGTGCCACTAGCAGGCGAGCACTGTCCACTGGAAGTCCTTAAGCCCCATACACAGGGGCTGAATGTTGGGAGAAATCAGCTGGTTCTGTCGGATGAGCATGCTGGAAAGGCAGGGGGCAGCCCTCCTGTCAGAACACAACAGTTCAGCAGAGGAGATTGCTGCACTATCTTCACGTAGCAGTTCTGACCGGAGATGACAGTTGCGTGTACCAAGCTTTACTGTGACCCCCGATGACGTCAGACGTGCTGATGAAACGGGTTGGGTGTGAACTTGCGTGACACGTCACTTCCTCCATTGTGGAATGCAAGTGGAACGCATATGGGTGTCCCTGCTAGTATTCTGAGTTCTGTTGAATTGCATCCAATGTAAGTGTAACTTTTTAGCATATTTTTAAATAAAACTTTACGTACTTCACTAGAGGAGGCATCCTTCTTTCTTTTTACCATTTGTGGGAGTTCTAGCCTGTGGTTAAGCCTGGCCCGATGACCAACTGAGAGGAACATCAGAAATGGCATCTTTTTCCCGCAATGGGGGTCACATGAGTCCAGTGAGTGGGTGGCACACATAGTGTTTTTGGATGAGAACACTTGATCACTGTGGAACTGTTGAGAAGGTTGGTCTGGTATCGGTGTCCAGCACCCCAGGCTGTTATAAGTACTTGACTTACAAATTATTTTGATGACTTGTATAATACTCTATATATATATATATATATAAATATATATATATATATATATATATATATATATATATATATATATCATCTGGTTGGAGACACCTGTTGGTAGTCTATAATTAGCATATAATGCACCTTATTTAACCACTTACCCACTGGGCACTTAAACCCCCTTCCTAACCAAACCAATTTTCAGCTTTCAGTGCTCTCAAAGTTTGAATGACAATTACTCAGTTATGCAACACTGTATTCATATGAATTTTTTTTTCACACAAATAGAGTTTTCTTTCGGTGGTATTTAATCACTGCTGTTTTTCTTTATTTTTCGTGCTATAAATGAAAAAAGACCGAAAATTCTGTAAAAAACATGCATTTCCTGGCTCAGCCCCATGGCAGCACACCTCGGGTCAACCCCGCCCCTTGACCCCGTATAGGACATCCCTTTAACAGAGCATAAAAGGACAGCAGTACCTGGAGACGGTGTTCTTATTCTGTCCTTGCTCCGGACGTCCCGATTTCCTGCCGTCTGTCCCTGCGGTGGAAGGTCCCAGTTGAAGGGGGTAAAGCCCTCGGATGGTGACGCTCCTGGTGCCGGAGGTAGCGCTGGCATAAACTGCCATCAGTCGCACAGGAACAGCCATCCTGGGCTTCTTGCTAGAGTGCCTGTCTGTGCTGTGGGGGATAGGTCCGCTGCTCTGTTCTCCTCCGCTTCCGGGTTCTGCGTTCCAGCCGGCTGGCGCTCCGCGGCGCCTTCCCTGATTGGCCAGGCGGGCGCAGCTGTGATGGTGCGCCGTCGGGCTGCGGCTGATTGGCCGGCGGGGGGGGCGGCAGTTTTATATCCAGGGGAGAGCGTTTCCTTCCCTGTGGCTGCCGGCTGCTAATGGGAGCGTTTTTCCCGGTGAGTGGGGGAGAGGATGGGGTGGCGGGATCCTGCTGTCTGTGTCCCTTGTATGTACTGATGTGGCTCCTTTCCCTGTATATTGTGGCTACTGCTGCTGCCCAGGATGAGCTCGCCGGTCCCTACGCGGGAGGCACTGAAGACTGTGAAAAGGTCCTCATCATGTCTCCGTGGATGGATTTTCAGTGGACTTCCTGTCGGCCGTAAGGAATGGAGTTGGTAAGGCACCACATGGTGCACAAATCGATAATATGCAGCTACAATTATGTGATTAGAAGTCTGCAAGTATATGCGATTAACCTGCACCTCTAAGCAGAGATCACAAGGTGAAGACTGCTGTTTGGCCATGATGTCAGTCTGCACTGTAGTAGTGTCTACAGGACTGCTAATGATTAGGCTGATAAGAGTTGTTGCTGTGCTGTGCTGAGCTGAATTTTTTCCATGAACTAAGCAAGGCTTGTCTCTGTAGG
>BLSH010070880.1:38850-66770 GCA_018402905.1 Glandirana rugosa | reverse complement strand
AGAGTGACACATCGTGGAGGCGACAAGAGGACAAGGGACACACTGAGCTCCTTAGTGGTGGAAGGACCGATGTGGTCTTGGAGGTCCGGGGTTCCCGTGGGAGAGGCCTGAATGTTTTGAACTGGGCTGGGAGGAGTGGCTCAGGGAGGATTGAGTGGACTTGACAGATGAGGTCACCAAAACCTCCCACTTCTTTCTAGAAACCAGGAAAAGGTTTCTGGTCAGAAAGCTGTAAGATAGGTGGAGCCATCTGGAGTGTTCTAAGGAGCCCTGACCAATTCCCAAGCAGGATTGGCAGGAGGCAGGCCTCCTTAAATACTCTGAGTCAGCCCATTCTGGTGGAGAAGTGTTGGGTGGAAGTTGGGAGATGTAGCAGAGGCACTGTGGAGGCCCCTACCCAGGAGGTCTTCCAGTTTGGGGAGGGTGCCCTTGGGGCCTGGAGGTTCTGGTGTAGCCAGGAAGGTGGTGATTCCTCGAGTCACACAGGGAACAGGAGAACAGCGGAGGTGCTACACAGTGAGAGACTTTAACCACTTCCTTATGAACGTATTGTAATAATACGCCGGCAAGGTGCACTCCCCATCCTGGGTGGACGTCATATGACGTCCTCCCATTTTCGCCACCCTGCAGGCCCCCGGGGGCCCGCATCGTGGCGATTGGGGATCAGGCGTGTCCCGTGGGACTGAGCCCATCCCAGATCGGGGTAAAGAGCCAATAAAATTGTCTCTTTACCACGAGACTGGCTGTGTCTTATCACAACCGGTCACTTCCGATATTTATAGGCATCCACGTTCATGCCGCTCGTGCGCACACCCGGGGGCGTGCAGGCTCGTCCCTCGGACAAAGCCCAGCCCCGATCAGGA
Organism: Glandirana rugosa; assembly: GCA_018402905.1. Taxonomy (NCBI): domain Eukaryota; kingdom Metazoa; phylum Chordata; class Amphibia; order Anura; family Ranidae; genus Glandirana; species Glandirana rugosa. Next base: position 65,907 of record BLSH010070880.1, on the reverse strand, counting down.
TAAAGAGCCAATAAAATTGGCACTTTACCACGTGACAGGCTGTGTCCAATCACAGTCGGTCACATAATATAAACAAACCGCGGTAACGAGCTGTTACCGGGTCCTACTCCTCACACACCGATCATGTGTGAGAAGGAGATTGCGGTAACAGCTTGTTACTGTTTACAGTACACACCAAGCACACTGATCCCCCCAGTAATAAAAAGAACCTGTCACCACCCCATCAAAGTACCTGTCACCTACTCATCAAAGTACCTGCCACAGCCCATCAAAGTACCTGTCACAGACCATCAATGTACCCGTCACCTGCCCATCAGAGTACCCAAGTACCTGTCACCTGCCCATCAAAGTACCCGAGTACCTGTCACCAGCCCATCAGAGTACCTGAGTACCTGTCACCTGCCCATCAAAGTACCCGAGTACCTGTCACCTGCCCATCAAAGTACCTGAGTACCTGTCACCTACCCATCAAAGTACCCGAGTACCTGTCACCAGCCCATCAGAGTACCTGAGTACCTGTCACCTGTCCATCAAGGTACCCGAGTACCTGTCACCATCTCATCAGAGTACCCGAGTACCTGTCACCATCTCATCAGAGTACCCAAGTATCTGTCATCATCCCATCAGAGTACCCAAGTACCTGTCACCTTCTCATCAGAGTACCTGTCACCATCTCATCAGAGTACCCAAATACCTGTCACCATCTCATCAGAGTACCCAAGTACCTGTCACCATCTCATCAGAATACCCGAGTGCCTGTCAACAGCCCATCATAGTACCCAAGTACCTGTCACCATCTCATCAGAGTACCCAAGTACCTGTCACCATCTCATCAGAGTACCCGAGTACTTGTCACCATCTCATCAGAGTACCCAAGTACCTGTTACCAGCCCATAAGAGTACCAGAGTACCTGTCACCAGCCCATCTGAGTACCCGAGTACCTGTCACCAGCCCATCAGAGTACTCGAGTACCTGTCACCAGCTCATCAGAGTACCTGTCACCAGCCCATCAGAGTACCCGAGTAATGGTCACCTGCCCATCAGAGTACTACCCGAGTACCTGTCCCCAGCCCATCTGAGTACCCGAGTACCTGTCACCAGCCCATCAGAGTACCCTAGTACCTGTCACCAGCTCATCAGAGTACCTGTCACCAGCCCATCAGAGTACCCGAGTACCTGTTACCAGGCCATCAGAGTACCTGAGTACCTGCCACAAGCCAATCACAGTACCCGAGTACCTTTCACCAGCCCATCTGAGTACCCAAGTACCTGGCACCAGCCCACCAGAGTACCCAAGTACCTGTCACCAGCCCATTAGAGTACCCGAGTACCTGTCACCAGCCCATCAGAGTACCCGAGTACCTGTCACGAGCCCATCAGAGTACCCGAGTACCTGTCACCAGCCCATCAGAGTACCCGAGTACCTGTCACCAGCCCATCAGAGTACCCGAGTACCTGTCATCAGCCCATCAGAGTACTCGAGTGCCTGTCACCAGCCCATCAGAGTACCTGAATGCCTGTCATCAGCCCATCAGAGTACCCAAGTACCTATCTGCAGCCCATCAGAGTACCCAAGTACCTGTCACCAGCCTATTAGAGTACCCGAGTACCTGTCACCAGCCTATCAGAGTTCCCAAGTACCTGTGACCAGCCCATGCCTCATAAAATATATATTGGGGTATTTACTTTCCAAAATGGGGTAATTTTCTGGGTAATTCCACTGTCCTGGTGTTCCAGGACCTTCAAAAGTGTGATAGGTAGGAATGAAATTAGATGTGTAATTTATGCTCTTAGAACGCCTGAAAGTACTACTTCCGTGTTGGAGCTCTCTATGTGGGCGGGCTGTGTAAAAGTCTCACACATGTGTTACAGCCATACTCGGGATAGCAGAATGTATTTTGGGGAGTAATTTTTGCTAAGTACAAACTATCTGTTAGAAATATCTTATAAATTGACCACTTTGTATAAAAATAAAAGCGTTTTCATTTTCTTTCCATTTTTTTCGAAGACTTGTAGAAAAAAATGAACCGTACAAAAGACTCATAATGCCTCATAGAATATACATTGGGGTGTTTGCTTTCCAAAATGGGGTTATATTGTGGGTAATTACATTGTCCTGGTGCTCTAGGGCCTTCAAAAATGTTATCGGTCGTTAGGAAATTAGATGTGTAATTTATGCTCCTAAAACGCCTGACGGTGCTCCCTGCATGTTAGACCTCTCTATGTGGCCAGGATGTGAAAAAGTCGCACACACGTAGTATTGTTATACTCGGGAGGAGTAGCAGAATGTATTTTGGGGTGTAATTGGAAGTATGCATATGCTGTGTGTGAGAAATAATTTGTTATGGCAATTTTGTGAAAAAAAAATAATAATAATAATTTCTTAATTTTCCCAAGAATTGTGGGAAAAAAATAGAACTTCAAAAACCTCGCCATGCCTCTTATGAAATACCTTGGAATGTCTACTTTTCAAAAAGGGGTCATTTGGGGGGTATTTGTACTTTCCTGACATTTCAGGGCCTCAAGAATTTAGATAGGCCGTCGGTGCATCAGGTGTGATCAATTTTCGGTGATTGGCACCATAGCTTGTAGACTCTATAACTTTCCCACAGACCAAATAATGTACACTTTTTTGGATTATTTTTACCAAAGATATGTAGCAGTATAAGTTTGGGCCAAAATTTATGAACAAAAATGACTTTTTTTGCAAAATTTTATCATAGAAACTAAAAAAAGTGTTTTTTTTAAAATGTTTTTTCACTTATGTCGCAAAAAATAAAAAACCCAGTAGTGATTAAATACCACCAAAAGAAAGCTCTATTTGTATGAAAAAAAATGATAAAAACTTTGTTTGGGTACTGAAGTGGTTAAAGTGATCCACCGGTTTGGTGAGTGACAGTCCTTGGGAACTGCAAGAGAAAGTTCTGGAGCAGGCTGGGAGAGGAATAGTGGACAGTCTGTGGGAGCCTTGGGAGCCAGTTCAGGGAAAGAAGAGTCACTGAGGAAAAGCAGGTCGGTAGGACCTGGAAGAGGGATGGGCTGGGAGTTGTAGTCCATCAAAGGCCCAGCTAGCACAATTATTTTTTTTTTGCTACACATTCAGGGGCCCATGATCTCTGGCCTGTAATGGTTGTTCCGGAGGTTCTGCTGAGAGTAGGCCTCGTCATGTGCTAGCCGCAGTGAAGTGAAAGGAACAGAGAAGCTTGATAAATTTCCTTTCAAGCTGGAAACTAAGTGCAGTGCTGGAGAGAAGTAATGGAGTGATGATTTGCTAAGTTCAGTGCTGGAGAGAGAACAGCAGAAGAAACGGTCAGCAAGTTGAGTGCTGGAGAGTTGTGAGGAGTAACAGTCTGCAGAAGGATGGTCTGCAGTGAAGTGCGCATATACAGGAGTGTATATGGACTTTGTGTACTATAATTCTTTGGGCATCCCACAGTCATCCCTTATCTCCATCCAAGTTATTTCCCCTAAATAAAACAACAAAAACAAGAGCCGGCCTGGTCAGTGTCTCCGGATGTGTGATATATGGTGTGATTGGGGGCAGCTATAAGGTGAACCACTACTACCAGCCACTCTCAAGGGAGTACATGGCTACATTTGTAAAGTGAAGGTTTCGCTTATTTACTTACTATTTGCCTTTAGTAAATCAACCCCATTGTCACTAATACAGGGCATTTTGTGTCTTTTAAATGGCAAGTTGATTTCTCATCAATGCTGATGAACAACTTTCTTAAGAATACAGAAGGGTTGTTAATCAATTTTGATGCGGAGCATGGCAATGGGAAAGGGTAGTGAGACAGATTTACTATTAGAAAGCAGATTGGTTCATAAATTCCCCCATCTGCTACTTAGAAGTGTGACTTCTATATAAAACATGTCCTTGGCCCATCTAAAAGTTTGTGTGTGTTTTTGAGTAAAATGTTACAAAATTTTATTTTATGCTTGCAGGATATACAGTTGTAGCCAGGTGCTCTGCCGGCTAAAGGAGAGCTCAAGGCTGTGCTTCTGTGCCTGCTATCCCTCCCCTTCCCACCACCTGGAGTATCTGCAGTGGCAGTAAAACCCGCAGAGAGGAAAGGGGACTTACTGATGCAGAGCTAATCTTCTCTCCCTCCTGGATGATGCAACTAGACAGGGCACTGTGAAATGTAGTCCTGAAAGAGTTGCACTGTGAAAATGAATGGGGCTCTGAACTACAAGAGCCAAGGACATCGTGTAATAGGAGGAGGGATGAGTTCGCCTTGAGAAGAACTTCTTCTTGCTGCTGGGAACTAGAGCGGTGCTGACCTGTAGCACAGCCTATGCAGAGACCGGTGACCTGTCCCTGAGGTTGTGCAGAGACCAGAATGCTGAGGCTGCATTGTGGACTGGATTTCAAACACTGAGCCACCATGGATTAGGTTCCTGATGACCAGAGACAGACATGTGTCCAGTGCAAGGTTTGCTGAGTGCCAGAACTGGTGAGCAGTTGTGGCTGTGTTTATACTTCACCACTGTTAGCAGGTCAGAACAACAGGAGACTTCCCATTTGCTTAATAATCCCCAAACCAACCACTCCATGTAGATTTTAAAGGATGTTAACCAAGCACATCACCAAACAAATTGGGCTCCACCATAAGCCAGCTGAAGCCAGCAAATCAGGTGCCAGACACTGTACAACTACCTCCCTGAGGTTTCCCCTTTCAGAAGTCAGCAAACCAGGTGGCAGACACCGTACAACTACCTCCCTGGGGTTCCCCTTCCAGAAGCTATACATACACCTACATTCAGGGGATATACACAGTGTATATGTCACGCACCTGGTGGCGGAGTCTGTCTTATGCAGGGAACAACCACTCTTGCGCACCTGTGCGCTACCAAGGAGCAGGTAGAAGAGTAGTCAAGAAGAAGTCCAAGCAGAAGTCGTTATCAGGCGGGCAGCAGAAGTACCAGGGATCAGACAGGAGAATGGTCATGGATAGCCGGGGGGTCGATGCAGGCAGGAATCAAGCAGGTTAGGACAAGCCGGGTCTTCAGGGAACAAGATCAAACAACAGTAACAGAACTGAGGCTCACAGGTACACCATACGCTGTAGAATGGACAGCACTGCCTGCTGGGTGCTGTCCACTTAAATGGGGCCATTTGGCGCCAATGCCAGCGCATACCCTCTACGTGTGCCCACGCACAGGCCTCCAGACCCGGTTTTCACGGGCAACAGCAGTTTCCTGACATTGACCCTCCCAAGGGGCAGCCTCCGGATGCTTTGCCAGGTACCAAATTCCTGGCGATTTCTTCTGAAGGCTTAAATAATTTCCACTGCATGAATGTTTGCTTCTGGTTCCCACGTGTTCTCTTCGGGTCCATAACCCTTCCATTTTACCAGGTACTGAGTAACCCCGGCCCTCTTCCGACAATCCAAGATGGCTTCCACCTCAGACTCCTCCTCTCCGTTTACCAGAATTGGTTCAGGTGGACTTGCCTTCCGTCCTGGAAGGAGGTCTGGGACAGCTGGTTTCAACAAGGATGTGTGAAAGACCGGGTGGATCCGTAAGGAAGGGGGAAGATCCAGCTCAAATGCCACTCTATTAATTTTTCTCTTGATTGGGAATGGCCCAATGAATCTAGGTCCCAACTTTTTTGAAGGGCAGGCTAACTTCAGATTCCTGGTCGACAGCCAAACGCAGTTGCCCGGCTGAGGTTCCAACTCCCTCCGCCTTCTCTTGTCCTTGTTCCATTCTTGAGTCCTAGACAGAGTGTCCTACGGAAACTTGTTATTGGACTCCAAGAAGCTTGTGACATCCTGTACTGCTGGAACTGGGCTTTCTGGAGTCAGATCAGGAAGGAACGTGGGGTGGAATCCGTAGTTGGCCCAGAATGGGGACTGCTTGGTGGCCAAGTGAATGGTGTTGTTGTATGCAAACTCAGCCAGTGGTAGCAGTGCAACCCAGTCGTTCTGAGAGAATGAAGAAAAGCAACGAAGATACTGCTCCAGAGTCTGATTCATTCTCTCAGTTTGGCTGTTGGTTTTAGGGTGGTAAGCAGATGAAAAGGATAGCTTGATTTCCAATGCTGCACACAGGGCTTTCCAGAATCTAGAGGTAAATTGGACCCCCCGGTCGGATACAATATTACTGGGAACTCTGTGAAGTCAGACTATTTCCTTGATGAAGATGTCTGCCATTTCGCCAGCTGTGGGAGTGCCCTTCATGGGCAGGAAATGTGCCATTTTGGTCATACGGTCAACGACCACAAAGGTGGTGTAATATCCTTCTGATGGGGACAGCTCCGCGATGAAGTCCATGGCTAGCTGAGGCGCTCAGGTGAACAAAGACTTGAGTGTCTGGAAGACAGCTTGGGCTTCGGCGGAACAACAGAACCGAGAGTTCTGCTGTCAGTTGGGTGATTGGAGTGATGATAGCTGGGAAGCCTTTAATGAATTTCCTGTAGAAGTTAGCAAAACCCATGAACTGTTGGACCGCTTTCCTGTCTGTTGGTGCCGGCCAGTCCAAAATAGTGGATACTTTTTGAGGATCCATGTAGATGCCTGTGACGGAGATAACCAGCCCAAGGAATTGGATGCTGGGTTGCTCAAAGGCACATTTTTCTGCTTTGGGGTACAGGCCTTGTTGCAGGAGGTGACTTTAGTGACATGCTTGCAGTGCTCCTCAAGGGAGGAAGAGAAGATTAGGATGTCATCTAGGTATATGATGACAAAGAGACCAAAACAGTCCAGAAACACATAATTTACAAAATGCTGGAAGGTCGCGGGGGCATTACACAGTCCGAAAGGCATGACTAAATATTCATAGTGCCCAAAGCGGGTACGGAATGCAGTCTTCCATTCGTCTCCTTCTCTGATGCGGACAAGATTGTAAGCTGCCCAAAAGTCAAGTTTGGTGAAGATAGTTGCCGAACCCAATCTTTGAAATAATTCTGGGACTAGAGGCAGGGGGTACTGATTCTTAACTGTAATCCGATTGAGTTCTCTGTAGTCAATGCATGGCCTAAGGTCAGTGTAGGTTCCCACTGATAAAACGGGGTACTTTGCAGCAGTCAGTGGGCTTAAGCACTTCATGGCCATTCATTGTGAACAAACCCCCGTATTTTTGCATTTTTTGCTATATACGTTTAGATGCTTTTAAAATAGCCTGACAGGAGTATGTATCATGTGTGCGCTGTAACTTATAGATTTGTTGTTTGTTGGTCGTTACGAGCAGCACCATGAGTTTGGTAGGGTGTTCCCCCCAAATATCTAGTTTTTTTTTTTTTTTTTTACAAATTGCAAAAGGTATGTCCGAACCACCAGGCTTTGGCGCCATCGGAGCAACGTATTGTAGGAGAGACCCAATCGAGGCAACTCAGAAAGGAACCTTAGGTCAAACAGGTAAACCATGCCAGGTATACAAAGCCTCAGCCATATCAGACCTAATGGCAAATGGATTCCTACCCTCCGAAGGACAATCCGGTATGGCAATAGGCAATAAGATTAAGCTGAACTTCGGTCCAAGGATCATCAGAAGTGGGCTGAAGAGCAGGCATTGGATCAACAGGCACTGGATTATCAGACTGGACAGCAGGCAGAGGAACACCCGGCGGGGAAACAAGCAGAGGCTGGGCACTGGGACAGCAGGCTCGACAGTGGGCACCAGAACAGCAGGCTGGGAATCAGGAACTAGATCATCAGACTGGACAGTGGGCACCGTATCATCAGACTGGACAGCAGGCACCGTAATATCAGGTGGGACAGCGGGCACCGGAACATCAGGTTGGACAGCGGGCACCGGAACATCAGGTTGGACAGCAGGCACCAGAACATCAGGTTGAACAGCAGGCACCAGAAAATCAGGTTGGACAGCAGGCACTGGAACATCAGGTTGGACAGCAGGCACCGGAACATTAGGTTGGACCGCAGGCACCGGAACATCAGGTTGGACCGCAGGCACTGGAACATCAGGTTGGACCGCAGGCACCGGAACATCAGGTTGGACAGTGGGCACCAGAACAGCAGGCTGGACAGTGGGCACCAGAACAGCAGGCTGAACAGCGGGCACTGGGTCATCAGGCACAGGATCAGTGGGCACCGGGTCACTAGACGCAGGATCAGTGGGCACCAGGTCATCAGGCACAGGATCAGCGGGCACCGGGTCATCAGGCACAGGATCAGCAGGCATCGGGTCATCAGGCACTGGATCAGCAGGCACCGGGTCATCAGGCACAGGATCAGCGGGCACTGGGTCATCAAGCACAGGATCAGCGGGCACTGGGTCATCAGGCACAGGATCAGTGGTCACCGGGTCATCAGGCACAGGATCAGCGGTCACTGGGTCATCAGGCACAGGATCAGCGGGCACCGGGTCATCAGACACAGGATCAGTGGGCACCGGGTCAACAGGCACTGGATCAGCAGGCACTAGATCAGCATGTTCAGGTCTGTCACAAGCAGGCCAAACTCTATTGGCAATTGTGGAGGTAGACTGGAGCAAATTGGCTGGTGTGGTGGCTGGCTTGAGTAGATTGGCTGGAGTGGAGGCATACTGGAATAGATCGGCTGGTGTAGGAGCAGACTGGAACAGATCAGCTGGTGTAGGAGCAGACTGGAACAGGTCGGCTGGTGTAGAAGCAGACTGGAACAGATTGGCTTGTGTAGGAGCAGACTGGAACAGATCGGCTGGTGTAGGAGCAGACTGGAACAGATCGGCTGGTGTAGGAGCAGACTGGAACAGATTGGCTGGGGTAGGAGCAGACTGGAATAGATCGGCTGGTGTAGGAGCAGACTGGAATAGATCGGCTGGTGTAGGAGCAGACTGGAACATATCAGCTGGTGTAGAGACGGGCTTGAGCAGGTTGGCAAATGTGGAGGCAAGACTGGATATTGGCTGAATTGTGTGGGTTGGGGAAAACTTCAGTTTCTTTTTAGGTTTAACCACTGAAGTTCTGTAAGTGACTACAGGGCTGTAAGTAGGGGGCGCAGCTGATGGAAGAGTATGGTTGGAGTATGGTAAAAAAAAGAGGGAGCGGTCGCTAAGGGGGATTTTTGTGGATCAACGGAAAAGAGGTAGGTGGGTTAAAGGCAGGGTAGTTACAGCAGGTGAAAACGGGGTACTGATATTTGGTTGGTAGCAGAGTATATTGGGCTGTGACTGTGGTTGCAGTAGGTGAAGGATAGAGAGACCTCTGAACAAACTGGTGGCTAGTGGATGGATGCATGTCAACAGATACTGAGAAGGACAGATCCGACCAAACTTGGAGTAAAGGCTGAACAAATGTCAATTTACACTCTCTTTGTCTAACTAAAGAGTGTACTGCATTGATACGATCTAACAGAGCCTTTTGTGAATACGCAGAGTAATGTTCCAAAAAATAACTTTTATCATCTTCTAAGAGCCAGACAAGTGACACCACCTGACATGCATTACAGGGCGGATTATAATCATCACCGCCAGTAGGAGTACTTGACAAAGCAATCTCTGCACAAACATGAATCAAAGGCTGAACTTCTCCAAATGACATACTGCCCTGATCAACTAGGGAATGAGCAAGGCGTATACATTCTAATAGCTGGTCACTGGTTCACTCCTTCAATGTCTGGCGGCAATGGTCATGATCCTCTGTCAGCAGCAGAGAAAAATAAATAACCTCCTCCGGATGCATGTTATCACAACCAAGATTGCTTTTCTGTGCAGTCACTTCTGGTCAGGATTGGCTTTTGTATTATGTCAGGGACTGGTGTGACCAGAAATGTGTGGACTGCAACAGAGTGTACCAAATGCAGATAAAGTGTAAATAGTGTAAATTTATTATATGATAAATGAAATAACAAGAAAACGCACCTCCAATATAGTGAATAGTGAAAACAACCAGTAAATAAATCAACAGTGAACACACACACCAAATAACAGACAAATCCAATATATACAGGACGAGGGATATCCTAATCGTAAACTTCCCAGAGCTAGGGTCATACACGGGAGATCAAGCAGGGGAAAGCTGGGAGCAGACAGGACAGGGAAAAGGGGGCCAGGAGCCAGACTGAGCGGGTAGGAAGATATCAGGCTGCAGGATTAAGGTTGGAGTCCAGGGACAGGAGACAGGAAACAGGCTTCAGGAAACCAGCAACACAGGAATGCAGAGCAGGGGCACAAGGAGACAATACCAAGGCAAATTAACACAGCACTCCCCAGGTTTAAATACACTTCCTGCAATCAGTCTCAGGTGATGCCTGATTGCAGGAGATGATGTCAGGTCCTGACTGCCGAGAGACACCTGCTGGTTGACACCGGAACTGCTCAGCCTCCAACTGCTAAGGCACACCCGCTGGTGGACACCGGAACTGCGGACCATAGGTCTGGGGGCTACAGTGCCACCAAGAGGTGAAACCGTTCCTGACACGGCGCTTGGCAGGGCACACTCTAACTACATGACTGGGTTCCCCACAGTAAAGGCACAAATTCTGGGAGAAACATCATTGCCTTTCCTCGGCGGCGAGAGACAGGCGAAGGAGCCCTATCTGCATGGGCTCGGAAGAGTCCTAGGGAGAGGAGGAGGAGGTTCCTGGAATGAAAGGAGCTGGACTCGAGTAGCTGGGAACCCGTGGAAGCATCCAAGTGGGACACACCGGTTCCGGAGACGCCAATCAATTGAAATGGCCAGATTAATGAGTGCATCCAGGGTTTGAGGTACCCCTACTTGGGCCAGCTCATCTTTAAGGGGTTCAGACAAACCCAAACGAAATAGGTAGCACAGGGCGGCATCGTTCCATGCTGTATCTGCGCTCCAGCATCGGAACTCAGCTACATAATTTTCTGTGGGGTGGCGGCCCTGCTGGAGTGCATGCAGGGTGGCCTCCGCTGTAGCAGCCTGGTGGGGGTCCTTATAAAGTCGAGCCATGGCTTGGAAGAATAAAGCCAGTGTGGAGACTTCTGGGGCTCTCTGCTCCCATTGCCGATGGGCCCATGACTGGGGTTCATCCTGAAGCAGAGAAATGACAAGCCCCACCTTGCTGGCCTCGAGGGAGAAGGTGCATGGCTGGAGGCCAAAGTATAGCTCACACGCATTGCAAAAGGCCTGGAACTTGCGACAATCCCCAGAGAACTTGTCAGGCAGGGGGACCTTGGCTTCCGAATGCAGGGCCATGACGGTGTGAGCTACAGATGGACCAGCCCCAGGGGCTGTAGGGGCTGCAAGTTGTTGTACCCGCTCCTCCAACCGGGTATAGCCCTCTTGCAGGTTTTTTACTGCCTTTGTGAGACCAGCAAGGTGAGCACACAGATCGTCCATAGGAGAGTGGATTCCCTGCGCAGACTTGGTCATGGCTGTCCATTTCTGTCACGCACCTGGTGGTGGAGTCTGTCTTATACAGGGAACAACCACTCTTACGCACCTGATTCTGGGACCCCTGGTAGAGCAGACAGGAGGCCGAGAGTGCAGGATGGCACGAGGGCTGGATTGTCTCTGATGATGATGTAAGAGATTCCGGATCGGCTCGTGCAGACAGGAAGGAAGGTGATTCAGGCTGGATCGGCAACTGGCGGGCGGTGCGGTACCAAGGAGCAGGCAGAAGAGTAGCCAAAGTCCAAGCAGAAGTCACTATCAGGCAGGCAGCAGAGGTACCAGGGATCAGACAGGAGAATGGTCATGGGAAGCCGGGGGTCAGTGCAGGCAGGAATCAAGCAGATTAGGACAAGCCGGGTCTTCAGGGAACAGGATCAAACAACAGGAACAGAGCTGAGGCTCGCAGGTACACTATACGCTGTAGAACGGACAGCACTGGCAGCTGTCCGCTTAAATGGGGCCATTTGGCACCAATGCCGGTGCATACATGCGCGCACAGGCGCGACCACCCGCTACGTTCGCCCACGCGCAGGCCTCCAGGACCGGTTTCCTGACAGTATACTATGTGACTTTTCTTTGATCATTTGTTGCAGAGGGGACTACAGTCCTTTTTTGTTCCTTCTGGTGATGCTGCATTGTTTATATGGTTCAATGTTTATGCTGTCCTTTGCTAGTGCTGCAGATACTAGGTTGGTTTGCTCAGTACCAAAGTAATCTATATTAACCACCAGATTATGGCCCAGTATTCTGGTCAACTAGTTTACTGTATTTAAACTAACTCCTTTACTTGTTCATTGATTTCTGAGTATTGTCATTTTTTTTTGCTTGGTTATAATATCCTTTTTTTATTTACCATGACAGCCTGGTGTCTATTTCCTATATTATGATAGAATTGGGGGTAGTATACTAATAACTGAGTTTATATGTGTTTGCAGCATCTCACTACCTAACCGGGTGTGCCAGAGATGTCAAATAATTTCCCAGAATTGTGGCAAAGAACAGAGAACCTGTCATACCATGCGGCTCCTGTGGGGGCTCATCTGGGATCCCTCTGTTCTGTGTGCAAACAATCAGGACAATGAACTAGAGACAGTCAACATAAATCCTGCTGCTGCAACCCAGGGGTGTGAGGAGCAAAATGGCCACTGGGAGTCAAGCATGGTGGCCGATATCCCCGGAGACACCTGGATGGAAGAGCAGATCCAACAAGCGTTCATAGAACTAGTTCTTGATTTGCCAGTGTTCACACATGAAAATGGATCAAGTCACCTTTCATACTTATACACTTCTAGAGCGGAGAAGGGGGATTCCTGCCTGCTTCCAGGGGGCTAGTATGCGGCTAATGACATTAAAGCTCATCTGGTTCAGCTGAGAGTGCCAGATGCCAATCCAGAGAATGTCACACCACACCCACCAAAGGAGCTTCTATGCCAGCAACTTCAGTTATCATAGGGGCAGACTTTTTTTACCGCCTTGGGAAACTTCATGACCAAGTGTAGCACTATCTAGGAGCAGGCTACAGAAAGTTAAGACCCTTCTCAGGGACACAGCCATTGCCCATTGGGGTAGAATAGTACAAAACTTGGATGGAGCAGGCCATGCAGGCTCTGGAAAAATGTGATGTCCCAGAGGCACAAAAGAAACAATGCATCAAAGCAGTATTTGGGAGGAATTACTGCAGAGGCCATCAGAAATATCAAGTTCAGTCAAAAGGCCTGCTCGGGATATGATTACCTTGCAATGCTACAATAGGAATTTGGGCAGCGAAGGCTTCTGATCTGAATTATCAATCTGAGCATGCATTCCAACACGAGGCAGACTGCCTGTCCAAGTACATCAGAAGGCTATACAAGATGCTGTACCAAATCATGCTAAAGAAAGGAATGGAACCTACAGTTATAGATCAAATGAAGCAGATTGTGAGAGGTGCTTTACCTTCTGATTCAGTTTAGAGACAGCTAAAGACTTCTGAAAATGGTATGTTGCTAAAGTATCCTGAGTTCATTAAAATAGTGAGAGAGGAGGAAGTCATGTTTAAGTCCAAGAAAGCTGTGGCCAGGCTGGCACCAGGATCACTAGTTGAAGTTGGGTTAGTGGGTGAGATAGAGGTAAGTTCAGAGATAGCCACCCTGAAGTCGCAGATGTCAAAAATGATGAAAATAATGGCTCTACTAGCAGCCAAAATCACCACATTTTCTGGCGAGAATGTTCCCATGCCAAATCATTCTACAAGCCCTATGGCTTTTCCTGTTGAGAAACCAGCGAACCAAGGGGTTTGGTTCAACTGCAAAGGAGTGGAACACTACAAATAAGTATGCACATACCACAGAAGTCTGAAAACCGACACCAATCGTGAACCAGGTGCCCACCTTCAACAGCCAGCTCCAATTCTAAAGAAACAGCAGAGGCCCAAAACCTTGCAGAAAGCTCCCACTGCTGTTTCTGAGAGACTGTCCAACTCACTCTCTTTGAACTCAGGTATGCATCCTCCGAAGGACAATGCGCACCATTCTTCCAGAACTTAATTGAGACACCGGTAAAAATGTCATCCAACCAAGAGAGGGGTAAGTACCCAATGCCTCTGTTGCTCCAAGTGAAATCTCTGACAAGATAATAGGGCTTTCTCCCATTGTATCAGTTCAAGTAGAAGGCATCTACATGAAGGCCCTTTCGGACACAGGAGCACAGGTGAATCTGCTGTACTGAGACTTCTACGACAAGTATCTAAAGCACTTACCCATACATAAGTTGAAAGAGCTGGAAATTTGGGGTCTTGAAACCAAGAATTTCTCCTATGATGGGTATCTGCCAATGAAGTTGGCTTTCAACTCTTCCATGGATGGGCAATCAGAGACATTTGATACATTAACCATTGTGTGCCTTTGTCCACCTGGGGCCAACAAGAGTTCCCCGATAGTATGAACAGACACTGATCTCGTTAGTAGACTATTCACTTTCCTTGTCTCATACATGACATGAACGTGAGTGTGCACCCTATGCTACAACAAGTCTATAAGCACATAGTAAAGGAACAGAAAGTCCCTGCAGAAGGAGAGGGGAAATTGTGGTGACTAGATAGAGGTGAGAAGATACTGCAGCCAGGAGAGGTGGCATGTCTACGAACTTCAGTCTAGTTCACGTGGGATCAACCAGGACATAGACATGGGGGGTGATGCTGATCCCTGAAGAAATGTTGCCCAAGGCTCTGCAAAAAAGTCATGGTAAGATTCACTGCAGTGTTTTCAACATTACTAACTCTCCCTATGAAGTTAGGGTCCCGACTGCTGATAGGACATGTGAATCAAGCTACCCTGGTGTCATCATCTGATCTGGTGAGGAAACTGAAGATGAGATTCCAGTAGAGAGTTTCTTCCTGCAGAGTACCCCAATTTCACCTGAATGGAGAGAGAGAGAGCCAAAGACAAGCCATTCAGGGAGAAACTCCAAAGGATTCCATTGCGCGATCTGGAAGATCTTCATGGGCAACTGGCAGAGTTAAAGAGTCCTTATGCTTCCCCCATAGTGGTGGTGTAGGAAAAGAATTGTACCTTGAGAATGTGCATTGACTACTGCACACTCAACAGAACTATTCCTGACCAGTACAACACCCCCCGGAAGAAAGATGTCCTATAATGCCTGTCAATGCAAGGTGGTTCAGCAAATTAAACCTACAGAGTGGACACTATCAGATTCTCATGCACCCAGAAGATAGAGGGAATATGGCCTTTATCTGGGGTTCTACGAGTTTGGCAGATAGCCACAAGGCCTGTCAGGAGCTCCAGCAACCTTCCAGCAACTGATGGAGAAGACAGTAGGAGATATGAAGTGCTGGTGTATCTAGAGACTTCATCGTCTTTGGTAGAACCATTGAAGAGTGCCTGGAGAAGGTCTTGAAGAGACTTCACAATGAGGACTTGAATTTTCCCTGAAGTGTCAGTTCTTTCAGGCTTCTGTCACTTATTTCAAACACATCGTCTCCGCTAAAGGAGTGGTTACTGATCCCAAGAAGTTAGAAGCCATTACCTCATGCCCAAGACCAGTGAAAGTGACTGAACTGAGGTAATTTCTAGAGTTCTGCTGCTATTACCAAAGATTCATAGAGGGATTTGCCTAGATAGCTCGACGCCTTAATGAATTTCTGAGGAGTGAGGATATGGAGGATGAATCAGAATTACCAAGATCATTGAGTCAAGCCAATGGACCAAGGAAGCCTCGAGAGTCGATCCAAGACCAATGGACTGACCAATGTAAACCAGCCTTCCATCAGTTCAAGAGGAGTTTAACAAGTGCCCCTATCCTGGCTTATGCTGATCCAGCCAGACCCTACAAAATACAAGTCATAATGGGCTAGGTGGGGTGTGGTATCAAGAGCATGATGGACACCTATGACCTGTTGTCTAATTGAGCAGAACCCTCACGCCTGCTGAGAAGAACTATAATACCCACAAGCTAGAGTTCCCTGCCTTGAAGAGGGCTGTAGTGGACAAGTTAAAACTCTACCTGTATGGTGCAGTCATGATGCAGACACTGTGGTCAAGAATAATAATAATCAGCTCACCTATATCCTCACCACAGTCAAGCTGAATGACATGGGGCATAGATGGTTGGCTGCTCCATCTGGCTCCTGTTTCAGTTTGAGTTATCTTCTAAGGGTCAGAAACAGAGATGCAGATGCCCAATTAAGAATACCTCATGACCCTGAAATCCCTCCAGAAGAGTGGACCCAACTGACATCAGAAGGTGTACAGGCTCTGTGGCAGGAAGTTGAGCACTGGGATAGGGGAACGACAGGTGTTGAAGTTATAGGAGTCTCTGCTGCAGGTGTCCCCAAGACAATTCTGCAATCTCACCCAAGTGAGAGATAAAGGTCTGCCTAAACTTTCTAAGAAAGATTTAAGAAGAGACCAGATGGAATATCCTCTTTGCAGTCTGACTCTGAAAGCTCTGGAAAGTGGACATTCAAATATGCTACAACTTAAATATGCTACTAGTGAACTTGCCAAAGGTAGTATGCCTGATCCATAAGGAATGGGATTGATTGCTGTTGCATTATGGGAATTCTTCCAAAGGGACCCCTCGGATTAGGCTGAATACAAATAGCAACTGCTTCTACCAGAAAAACAGAGAAACTGTGCTGCAAAAAGGTAGAGGAATAAGGCAGGGGCTTCCCCACACAAGCGGTCACTTCACAGACACTATGGTAAATATAAAGGTACTTTATTCATAATTAGCACAATAACAAAATATAAACTCACACAGAGAAACTGTGCTGACTGCTGTGCACTTTGACCATGGTCATTGAGGGTCCAAAAGAACTTTCAATTTAGTAAGATACTGATTCTGCTGGCCTTGCACGCAGGCTGAAGTTGAAAGCTACAGTCACTCAGTTGCATACAGAACTTATGCTTAGAACCCAGGTTGAGTGGACAGGAAAATGTACTAGTGGTGACAGATCACTTCACCTGTTATGCTCAATCTTAACTGAAAAGAACAGCAAGCATCCATGGTAGCCAAGGTCTTAATGGAGAAGATCTTTGTTCATTATGGACTGCCTCAAAGAATCCATTCTGATCAGAGAAGAGACTTTGAAATCAGACGCATTAAGAAGTTACTGGATCTGTTGGTGTTCAGAATTCCAGAATGACCCACTATTATCCTCAAGGGGCTCTGCAACCTGAAAGGTTTAACCACACCCTTCTTGAAATGCTTGAGCCTTTACCACAGAGAAGAAACCACACTGGAGCAGGCACATCTCAGCAGTAGTGCATGCTTACAACAGTACCATCAATGATACTACAGGGTATTCCCCATATATGCTCATGTTTGGGAGAGAAGCCCGTTTGTCAGTTGAGCTTCAGAACATTGCTGGACCAGACATCTGTGACACCCCATAAAGGGTATGTGGACCGTCTGAGGAAAAACGTAAAAAATGGCTTATGAATAGGTTTAAGCTGCATCAGTTACTCGGGATCAACAAAATAAAATTAACTTTGATCTAAAAGTTTGACTTACAGCTGGATGATCTGGTACTGCT
This sequence comes from Glandirana rugosa, assembly GCA_018402905.1. Classification (NCBI taxonomy): domain Eukaryota; kingdom Metazoa; phylum Chordata; class Amphibia; order Anura; family Ranidae; genus Glandirana; species Glandirana rugosa. The sequence continues at coordinate 48,561 of BLSH010070880.1, read as the reverse complement.
GAGAAATATGGGTATTCCTGGGAAGCATAAGCTCGCTGATCAGTGGAGATCTTAGCCCTATGTTATTTGCAAGCAGTTACCTGGGTCACCGGTGTACCATATCCATTCAGAAGAGAAGACAGATCCAAAGAGAGTCTGGCACAGCAACTATCTCCTGCCTCTAGCAGAAGCTGTTCGCATGCCTCAGTCACAGAGTCTTCCCCCTACCCAGATAGTCTCTTCCAGACTGGTGACCAGATCACCACCTCCACCAGCTACTGAGGAAGAAGAAGACAGTGAGGAGGAAGATGCCTATATGGACTGGTTGTGACCAATTGTGGGGGCACTCAAACCTGGAGCTCCTGAATGCATTCAACCAGCCTTCCATCAGTTCAAGAGGAGTTTAACAAGTGCCCCTATCCTGGCTTATGCTGATCCAGCCAGACCCTACAAAATACAATTCATAATGGGCTAGGTGGGGTGTGGTATCAAGACTGGTTGTGACCAATTGTGGGGGCACTCAAACCTGGAGCTCCTGAATGCATTCCACGGGGTTATGAATCAGAAAGTTATGAAGACCCTCTAACCCCACTGTATGTGGAAAATACAGAAACTTCCCAAACACCCCTAAAGGCAGATGAAGAATCTGCTGGAGAAGGACCATCCGAGCCAAAAGAACAATGAGCTAAAAGGACAATTTACCCTCCAAAAAGACTCACATATGACTTACTAGGCAAGAGTTCCAGGAAGAGACTATTGTCACCACTCAAAGGTCTCAAGAAATGCCAGTTCTTTCTGCTCCAGTTTTTGTGGAAAACGACTCTAGCTTGCCCCCTGACACAGCTTGGTGGGTTATCCCTCTAGCTGAAATATTTAGTAGAAAATGTGCTATTAGATAAACCCATTTTTATTATGCCTGTTTAACTTACTGTCTGGTTTATTGTTCACCCGTTATGCCATGTCAGGTTATGGATATTTAGTTGTTATTGGACTCAGTCCCTTCTTTGGGGACCAAACATTCTTTGGTGAAGGAAATATGTAGCCAAGTGCTCTGCCGGCTAGAAGAGCACTCAGGCTTCTCCCCCCCCCTCCGCTGTGTTACTGCAGAGTGGGATGCGTTTCTGTGCCTGCTATACCTCCCCCTCCCACAGCCCGGAGTGTCTGCAGCAGCAGTAATAACCACTAAGGGAAAGGGAACTTACTGATGCACCATATATCTCCCCTCCCTCCTGGATGATGCAACTGCACAGGACACTGGGAAATGTAGCCTGGAAGGACCAGAAGCAGACGAGTGTCCAGGACAAGAATCAGTTCTCAGGATTGTGGCAAAGAACAGAGAGCCCGCCATACCAAGTGGCTCCTCTGGGGGTAAGTGATATACAGTATATTACAACAACCCAATTTTCATCAGAATTCCAGTGGACTTGTGCCTAATCTTGTCAGTAACTTGCTTGATATGATAAATCTCCCTCAGGGTGAGCTTACTTCAGGGTAGAAGAACAAGAAGTAATGATAACAAAGTGGAATCTTTGCAGATAACTTTGAAAATGTTCATGATGACAAAAGGGTGCTTTACTGGCCAAAATAGACATCTAATATACAGTTGATGTTAAAAGTGTATGAGAATAAAGGAAAAAAGCTTGAAAAAATAATGTATCTACCTTATTTAAGCTGTAAGAATGCAAAATGGCAGCTTAGCAGTCCTTATATGTGGTGGCTTCATTCATTTCTTTTTTTTAAAGCTTTTTCCACCCTTGTTTTCACCTGGTGATCCTGCCAGAAGCAAACTTTCTGCCCCAGGATGACAACACACACACACACTGTACAATGTCTTGGGAGGAGCAGTGTTGTCATCTTAGGACAGGAGGTGAACACAGCCCCCTCGCCTGATCTCCATTTGTAGGGAAGGGGGAGGGGGTTGTGTTTCACAGAAGGAAGCTGAGAAAGCAGATAGCATTGTTTGAGATCTCAGCAGGTAGTGCTGTGATTGGAATTTAAACCAATGACCCCAGTGCTGTCAGGCAAAAGTGCTAACCACTTATCCACTAGGCTAAAAAAAAAAGTGCACCTCAAAACGTGCGCCATAACACCCCCATGACTCTTAGGATTGGTGAAAGGTGTGTGCTCCTTTAAAGGACATGGTCATTTGTCCCTCACCTTTTTTTTGCATATATGCTGGTAAATGGGATTTTAAATAATGGATTGTAAATGTTGAAGCACTTTTTGAGCTGAAAAAGATGACTGCTGCCCTGTGAAAAGTACATATTTAAAAAAAAAATGTGTCAATTACTAGAGTTCTTGCTCTGTTTGAGGTCTGAGTTGTGAATTATTTGTACTTAGGGCCACTAGCTCAACGTATCTTATTTGTACTGACCCAGGGGATATGCTTCTGACCCAGCCCTTCCCTACAATTGGGGTTCCCACTGTAGGTCATATTGGTGTGCCTAATAAAGGAGATTTTTTAAAGATATTTTAACCGCCTCAGTACTGGGCACGTAAACCCCCTTCCTGTCCAGGCCATTTTTCAGCTTTCAGCGCTATCACACTTTGAATGACAATTACTCAGTCATGCAACACTGTACTCATATGAAATTTGCGCCCTTTTTTCACACAAATAGAGCTTTCTTTGGGTGGTATTTAATCACTAGTGGGTTTTCTTATTTTTTGTGCTATAAATAAAAAAAAATTGAAAATTTTGTGAAAAAAATGCATTTTCTTTGTTTCTGTCATAAAATTTTGCAAATTAGTAATAACCCAAATGAGTGTATATTATTTGGTCCTTGTGTAAGTTATAGAATCTACAAGCTATGGTGCCAATCATTGAAAATTGATCACACCTGATCACATCTGATATACTGACAGCCTATCTCATTTCTTGAGACCCTAACAAGCCAGGAAAGTACAAATACCCTCCAAATGACCCCCTTTTGGAAAGTAGACAGTCCAAGGTATTTAGTAAGAGGCATGGTGAATTTTTTGAAGTTGTAATTTTTCCCCACAATTCTTTGCAAAATGAAGATTTTTTTTTTTTCATAAAATTGTCATATATTAACAGGTTATTTCTCACACCCAGCATATGCATACCACAAATTAAACCCCAAAACACATTCTGCTACTCCTCCTGAGTATGGCGATATCACATGTCTGAGACTTTTTCACAGCCTGACCACATACAGAGGCCCAACATGCAGGGAGCACCATCAGGTATTCTAGGGACATAAATTACACATCTAATGTCATGACGACCTATCACATTTTTGAAGTCCCTGGAGTACCAGGACAATGGAATTGCCCACAAAATGACCACATTTTGGAAAGCAAACACCCCAACGAATAATCTATGAGGCATAACGGTTCATTTTTTCCAGAGGTTTTTGGAAAATGTGAAAAAAAAAATGAAAACGCCATTTTTTTACACAAAGTTGTCCATTTATAAGATATTTCCAAAACATAGCATGTACATTGCAAAAATAACACCCCAAAATTCATTCTGCTACTCCTCCTGAGTATGGCGATACCAGATGTGTGAGTTTTTTACCTGGCCACATACAGAGGCCCAATATTGAACTAGCACCTTCAGGCGTTCTATGAGCATAAATTACACATCTCATTTCTCAACCACCTACCTATTACACTTTTGAAGGTCCTGGAGCACCAGGACAATGGAATTGCCCACAAAATAACCCCATTCTGGAAAGCAAACACCCCAACATATAATCTATGAGGCATAATGAGTCTTTTGAACATGTCATTTTTTCTAGTAGTTTTTGGAAAATGTGGGGAAAAAAATGAAAACGCTTTTATTTTTACACAGTTGTCCATTTATATGATATTTCCAACACATAGCATGTACATAACAAAAATGACACCCCAAAATACATTCTACTACTCCTCCTGAGTATGGCAACACTGTGTGAGACTTTTACAGGTGATGTTTACTGATAGGTGACGATGGTCACTGACAGGTGATTGGCAAAGGTCACTGATGGGTGACTGGTGGCGGTCACTGATGGGTGACGGGTGACTGGCGGTGGTCACTGATGGGTGATGGGTGTCTGGCGGTGGTCACTGATGGGTGACGGGGTGTCTGGCGGTGGTCACTGATGGGAGACTGGCGGTGGTCACTGATGGGTGACTGGCAGTGGTCACTGATGGGTGACGGGTGACTGGCGGTGGTCACTGATGGGTGACGGGTGACTAGCGGTGGTCACTGATGGGTGACTGGTGGTGGTCACTGATGGGTGCAGGGTGTCTGGCGGTGGTCACTGATGGGTGACAGGTATCTGGCGGTGGTCACTGATGGGTAACAGGTGTCTGGCGGTGGTCACTGATGGGTGACGGGTGTCTGGCAGTGGTCACTGATGGGTGACGGGTGTCTGGCAGTGGTCACTGATGCATAACAGATGACTGGCAGTGGTCACTGATGGGTGACAGGTGACTGGTGGTGGTCACTGAAGGGTGACTGGTGGTGGTCACTGATGGGTGACGGGTAATGGCAGTGGTCACTGATGGGTGACGGGTGACTGGCGGTGGTCACTGATGGGTGTCTGGTGGTGGTCACTGATGGGTGACTGGTCACAGTCCCTGATGGGCAACTGGCGATGGTCACTGATGGGTGATGGGTGACAGGCCACGGATGACTGGCAGTGGTCATGGATGGGTGACGGGTGACAGGCCAAGATCAGTGATGGGTGACAGGCCACGGTTAGTAATGGGTGACAGACCCCGGTCACAGATGTGTGACGGTTGACACACCATGGTCACTGATGTGTGACGGTTGATGCGCCACGGTCACTGATGGGTGACAAGCCACTGTCACTGATGGGTGACATGCCACGGTCACTGATGGGTGACACACCACGGTCACTGATGGGTGACAGGCCACGGTCAGTGATGGGTGATGGGGACAGGCCACGGTCAGTGATGGGTGACGGGTGACACGCCTTGGTCAGTGATGGGTGACACGCCATGGTCACTGATGGGTGACACGCCACGGTCACTGATCGGTGACGGGTGACAGGCCATGGTCACTGAGGGGTGACGGGTGACAGGCCGTAAACAGTGATGGGTGACCGGTGACAGTCCACAGTCAGTGATAGGTGACACGCCATGGTCACTGATGGGTGACGGGTGACACGCCATGGTCACTGATCGGTGATGGATGACAGGCCACGGTCAGTGAGGGGTGACAGGCCACAGTCAGTGATGGGTGACAGGCCACGGTCAGTGATGGGTGACAGGCCACGGTCAGTGATGGGTGACGGGTGACACGCCACGATCACTGATGGGTGACGAGTGACAGGTGCACTTTATGATGGCAGTATGATGACAGGTGCATTTTATGGGGGTAGATGTGGTGACTGTTGGGTGACTGGTGCATTGGGGGGGGGGGGGCAGGAGTGAAGTGACAGGTGTGTTGGTGCTTTACAGATCAGTAACTCACTGATCCTAGCTCTTCTCTCCTCACACTGGAAACTGTGTGAGGAGAGAAAAGCTGGTAACAGTGAGTTACCGCTCTGTTTACATTACATGTGATCGGCTGTGAGTAGATCACAGCCGATCACAAGGTAACAGCCGGCGGCCAGCGACTAATACCAGTGTCGGTGACAGGCAATGTTCCCTGGGAACACTCCACCACTGAGGTGCATGCGCAGCGCGCTCCAGATTGCGCACATGCGCCATGCGAATGGGGGAAGTACAATTTGTGATCAGCCGTGACTTCATCAATGGGTGTTCACCTTGTTGGTGACGCGGTGTGTCCCGGGGACACGCCGACACTGACAGGCTTAAAGGGCTCATGTCATATGACGTCCACCCGGAACAAGAGCCGTACTGCTCCGCCGTCATTTGACGGTGGGCGGACTGCAAGTGGTTAAGGAATAGTGGAACCAGAACCAAAACAACAAAAGCAGTTGGCACAGTTACCACTCTAATATCAAGGTAGGGATCAGTAAGGCCAAAGTAATGCCATTCTAGGTGAGTGACCGACTTTTTCACATGTTGCAAACTGGAACGCAGGGTGCTACACAGCTCATCTGTGAGATTCAGTGACATGCGCACATCTGGAATATTGCTGCATGCCTTGGTATCTTTTTTGAAGCATTAAATTCACATTACAGGTATGACAGGAACATAAAAGATAACACGTTTTGTGCTAAAGTCAGCGCTTACTCAAACCTCAGGTTACTAATATCAAGGTGGGTTTGCAGTTGATCCAAGATGAGAACAAGATAAGATTCCAATATACTTAGCAGAAATATTTGCTGATTTGGTGACATCAGAATCACAATTGAATGTGCAATTCCTATTTAGTCCACTGGAGAGCATATGTGTACATCCATGTCTTACAGGCTTGGTCAGAAAGCCATGCAGATAGAGACCCAGGATTTGACTGCTGCACACAGGAGAAAAACTGACATTTCACAACAGAATACCATCATGCTTAAAAGAAGAGGAAAAAATAAAGTTACTGGTATTTTAATACAAGTCTGTCAGTTGGTTTCATATAATAATCTGATCACCATACTGACATTGATTCACTAACACTATATTTTTTATTGTTTAGAAAATTCTAAAATGGATCCATCTGGCCCAAAAGAGGTAAAATTGGTTATAAATAAAAGCAAACTCATCATGCTTAACCCAGGTGGTCTATGAAGGTCATGGAGAAGATTGGTGCTAGCTACGGCTGAGGCTCCTGCAAGCCATGAATGAACAACTGTATAATGGAAGCCGGCACTCAACCAGGGACTGCAGTAATAACTTTTATTGGAAACAGAGTAAACATGTGGTACAGCTATGCTAATGCTAAAGTGTTTTATCTAAAGGAGGCTTTAATCATTGCTCCATTGTGCTGATCACGGTGACTCTGTACCATGAGATAGCTGTGGCCAATCATAGCAATCACAATAATAAACAATGGCATCACAAATGGATGCCAAACACAGTTACAAAGAAAGGTAGCTTATAAAGTGATGATCACTGTATAAACAATCATAGAGTAATCATGGTTACACTGCACTGCTCTGGGAACAGGATGTAAATAAAAAATGTTTTTACATTCTGTCACCAGGGCAAATACAGTGTCACCGTGGTAACATTGTACATCTGTGGCAGTGATCATGTAAAATGGCTGGCTGCTCTGATTTCACTGTATGTCAGTGCCAATAGTCATTGTCTCTGATCACCGCCCCAGCAATACGTCACCAGACCAGCTCTACCAGTCAGTATCTCTAATCACTGCACCAGTCAGTGTCCCTTATCATCGCTGCTCACTCACAGTGTCCCAAATCACTGCTGCTCCAGTCATTGTGTCCCTGATCACTGCCACACCAGTCATTTGTCTCTAATCAATGCCACACCAATCAATGCCACACCAGTTACAGTTATCAGTCCCTGATCCCATCTACATCAGTCCCAGTTTCCATGCTCACAGCCACACTAAGTCCCAGTGTCTCTGATCACCACCACACCAGTCATATTGTCCCTTATCACCACCATGCTAGTTACAGTGTCCTTGATCACTGCCACACCAGTCTCAGTGCCACCAGACCATTAAAAGTTACAAACTCACCATGACTCTTACTAGATACCTTAGACTGTCTACTTTCTAAAAAGAGGTTATTTGGGGGGTATTTTACAGCCTCAAGAAATGGAATAGGCAGCCAGTACATCAGGACTGATCAGTTTTCAAAGATATATTACTATAGTTTGTGGTCTCAAAAAATGATAAAAATTTAGTTTGGGTACAGTGTTGCATGCCCAAGTAATTGTCATTCAAAGTGTGACAGCGCTGAAAACTGAAAAATAGCCTGGGCAGGAAGAGGGTGAAAGTGTACAGTCATGAGGTGGTTAAACATGTTTTCAGGGTTAAGGGCACAATCATGGTTTGGGCAGCCATATCTTAGTATTCTGCAGGCCCTATCATCACATTTAAAAGGTAGAGTCACTGCCAGTGACTATGTACCAATTTTGGCCGACCATGTAAACTCCATGGTGCAGACATTGGGGTTGACTGACTAAAACAAATCTGGCGCAGCTCTGAATAGAAACCAATCAGCTTCCAGGTTTTATTGTCAAAGCTTAATTGAACAAGCTATAGTTAGAAGCTGATTGGTTACTATGCACAGCTGCACCAGATTCTGAGTGCTCCAGTTTTGGTAAATACCCCCCATTGTTTCCTGAAGACAGTATCTTTTACCAAGATGGTAATACTCCAATTCACACAGCTGGTGTTGTCAAATCATGGTTTAACGAGCATGTAGACAAAATCTCGCACCTTCCCTGAGAAGCAGTCACCGGACCTCAATATCATAGAGCCACTGTGATCAATTTTGGAGAACAAGGTTCTGGCTTGTTTTCTGTCTCCGGCATCTGTGCGAAAACTGGAACTATTTTTCCATTCGGAGTAATATCAGATTCCATTTTCCACCATCCAAGACTTAAATTTGTCAATTTCCAGGCCATCGTTGATGTCAAAGGTGGTCCAACTATTAGGTAAAGATTTTATTCTTTTACCTGGTGTTTCCATAATTTTGTCCAACCCCTATTTAAAAAAAGAAAAGTTTCTCATAGCAACTGTAGATGCAGGTGACCTTAGAAGCAAAGGCTGTAAAGAATGTAAATAGTCAATATAAAGACACTCATTAGTATACATATTATTTTTTGCTGCTAATAATTAAAAAAGAAAATAGGCATCACATCATCAGTGCAGTGCAAATACCACATTCTCATTAACCACTTGAATACAGGACGTTTATACCCCCTTCCTGCCCAGACCAATTTTCAGCTTCCAGCGCTCTCACACTTTGAATGACATTTACTCTCTCATGCTACACTGCACCCACACAAAATTTGTATCATTTTTTTCACACAAATAGAGCTTTCTTTTGGTGGTATTTAAGAACCTCTGGGTTTTTTAGTTTTTGCGACATAATTGAAAAAAGTGCGAACATTTTGAAAAAAAACCCACTTTTTTTTTAGTTTCTGTGATAAAATTTTGCAAATAAGTAATTTTTGTCCATAAATTTTGGCCAAAACCTATACTGCTACCTATCTTTGGTAAAAATAACCCAAATAAGTGTATATTGTTTGGTCTGTGTGAAAGTTATAGAGTCTACAAGCTATGGTGCAAATCATTGAAAATTGATCACACCTGATACACTGATGGCTTGTCTCATTTCTTGAGGCCCTGAAATGTCGGGAAAGTACAAATACCCCCCAAATTACCCCTTTTTGAAAAGTAGACATTCCAAGGTATTTAGTAAGAGGCATGGTGAGCTTTTTAAAGTTGTACTTTTTTCCCACAATTCTTTGGAAAATTAAGAAATTATTATAATTTTTTTTTTTTTGCACAAAATTGTCAAAACAACAAGTTATTTCTCACACACAGCATATTTTTCGAGTGGTACGGAGAATGATTTATGGAACCTTACAGATGAAAAGTTTTTCCCCATTAAACCCCCCATAAACATGAAAGGGCTGTAAAGTCCCGGAGTTCTTTACTCTGTTCGGTAGTCACATAGTCCACACTAGTTAAAAGTTACTAAACGTGGTATCGAACATCTGAGATATTGAAAGTGTGTCTGGTTTGTTATATGTGAATAAACCCAATAAAAATGGTTTCTATCCATCGTCATATCCAAAACCGGTTTTAAATACCTGTTTTTAATGAATAAACGTTTTAAAATAGTGTCTTTGATTTTTTTTTCACCCAAAAAAAAGTTTTACAAG
>BLSH010070844.1:794650-834961 GCA_018402905.1 Glandirana rugosa | reverse complement strand
GGGGGGGTCTGTACTAACAAGGCCCCCTTCCTCTGTGATACCAGACAGGATTCGAGGACATCCTCCCACAATCAGCTCTCAGGAGAACCCTGGGTTTTAGCATTCACTGTTCAGGCCCTCAGATCACCCACCTGAGGCCACATGGCAGCCAGTTGGGGAGAGGTGACAGGTCCGCTCCACAACTGGACCTCTTCTCTCAGGAGGAAGACCCAAATACCATGTGCCTACTAAATATAAATGCCAGCACCCAGCATGCTCTGGGGCATCACTCCCTGTAATTAGCTTGGAGGGCATTTATACTCATGCTGCAGATCTGCATGACTCACTCCTATTTACCCAGAACCTTCCAAGGTTGCCTGGGTATAGAGGAGCCAATCACAGCAGCAGCAGCACAGGATACCTTCACTAAATAATTGAAGCTTTCTGATAAATAGACAAGCTGCTATGATTCACCCCACACCACTTGAGCATTTCATGTCAGATCCAACCATCCTTCCCATGAAGAATAGATCAATTGATTATTATGCCATTCTGCCTGGGTACTGACAGTTGGTGGCAACCAGAACTATAGTTGAGGAATCAGGAAACTGTGGGGAGCCACATGATCACCACACAAGTCCACAGTGAGTCCACACTGGTCTGTTCAACTGTGAAATGTGGGTGTGCAAAAAAAAAATATAACTGTTAAAAACTTTTTTTCTCAAGAATCAATACTTGGAATTATAAGACATTGTTTTATCACTGTTATTGTTTTATCACACTTTTTCTACTGTCACCAGCAGATGGCTCCCCAAAACAGTTTTACCAGCCTGGAATTAGCTTCATTATAGAGCAACAATCATTGTGAAGTGAAGTTTACAGTCACAATAAATCTTGTGCTGTAAATTTTGCTAATCAGTGCAGTAATGTCATTACCAATGAAAACAAAGATTAAAAGCAAATAATGTCAAAATTTGGCAATTGCTTAAATTATATTTGTATATTTTTTATGGTCTAGTAGTTGGTTGCTATATATACCAACATGTAAGTCCGTGTGTTGTCCTAACAACCAGAAAGTGCAGTTTGCAAGTAGAAACTGTGATGTGGTCAATTGTATGACCAGCATTACTACTGGGATCCTCCTATTTTCTGGCTGTTTCCCCCTTAGTGTTGATTCTTCGAGTGGGAAGCTGGTCAGTAGAAACAAGATTGGAATGCGTGGTTTGCCTTGGTCAGATGTGCAATCTGATAAATATATCCCTATAGTAATAAGTTAGGAGGGGTTCGATAGAGGGATTGTTTAGAGTGAATCCAACAACAATTTGCACAATGCACTGCTTGCATCAGATTCTGATGGTGTGGGAGTAAGCTCAATGATAGGTCAGTACAATTTGTACCATTGATTAGAGCACATGGGTGAGAACAGTCATATTTTTTTTAATTTGCATTCTTTCAGGGTAGAGGCCTTTACAGAGGCAGCAGGGTCGGGTTTGAGTCCTGAGGTGGTCTGGAGAATAGTTTATAGTTAGAAGCTAAGAACGCAATAGTTGTTTGTTGTTCAGTGACACTGTAAAGACTTATGCGGATCATGAGCAACTGTGTTTGGGACAATCTAGGTCTAAGTGAGACAAAAAGGAAGACAATTAGGAATTCCACTCAATTCCTGGGGGTTTGGTCGTTTTTTTTTTTTTTTTGTTCCCTCTATGGATGTAGATGGGGGGCTAAGTAGGCAACATTGCTGATTTAGTTTTTCAAATGTAATATTGTTATACGGGTACATAATGGAAAGGGACCGGTGCAGTTTATGTCCTACAGTTACCTATCCTTCAGTTAGTAATAGAAGTAAAACTGGTTGATACTATAAGAGTATCAGGGTGCGGGAAACATATGCTGTTGATGTTTATTTTCGTATGTATGTGAATGGTCAATGTTCAATGAAAAAATTTTTGAAAATAAAGAATATATAAAGGAATTCCACTCAAAAGAGGTAGCACTGAGGTGTCTCAATGCAAGATGTGTGATGTGGACACCAGCCAACTTTTAGTACTATTCATGGGTGCATATGCTCCCTGATATTTTAGTCCTGCATGTGGAGGGGGGGGGGGGTAATGACATAGAAGTATGACCCTCAGGAGAGCTTGTTCTGAACATTAATTTAACCTACTGTGACTTTGAAAGGAATTTCCAGGTGTGGCTCCATTATGACTGGGACCTGGTGACCAGCAAGCATTAGTGGTATGCTTGCTACATGAACTTGGTGAACAAGGCCTGGATTAAGGTCAATGGTCAGATGGTAAGGTCTCTAGCCTGAAATGGGCAGATAGTAGTAAGATACTTGGTGCTTGCAGATCAGGCTATTCATTTCTAGAGGGATGAGGAAAATCTTAATAAGGTGGACGCAGATTTATAGTGTCCCAATGTTCAGGGGGTTTAAAGGGGGGTCTTTTTCAATTTTTCAAAAACAGCAAAACCAGGTAGCTTTGATGTTGGTATTTTTTTCTGGTCGCCCTGGGAGTTGTTGTCTGTACCAGGATTGCTAGTGTGACATCGGCCTTACAGCAGGAGCATTTGCAAAGAAGAAAAATAAAACTTTCCCAGGCATAAATATATGACATTTTGTACTGCTTACTTTGTAACTGAACCTTGATTTACAAAAAAAAAAAAATGATGAGCATTAGTCTGGACTTTGAATGGTGCATTTATTTATTTGTTTATTTTACAAAGAATCTGGACTTCATGCCTTCATGGCAAGTCTGGATGGGTTCCTTATCTAAACGACCACCATAATATCTTCCAAAGGCTTCCGCTTTAAATCTGGCACAGTGGCATCCTTGCTTGGATAGCCGACAGGTAGAAGCATGAGGAGTTTTTCATTTACCGGGCGTTCAAGTAGTACCCTGAGTCGAGGACCACAATTCAAAGGAGTAGTAGTTACAGTTACTAAACCTGCATACTAAAACAAAGAAGGTACTATTAATTATGAGGGAAAAATTATAATCTATGCAATTATATAAAGTTTGGCTCCAAAAAGAAGAGGTGTTTAACCATACAAAGTGGAACATTGCTGAAGAAAATGCAATTGGAAATGTAATCATCTTTTAATGAACAAAGATTTCCACGTCTAGAATAACTTATTCTGATCAAACACCTAAAAGCGGCTTTATACTTTTGACACACGTATGGGAAATGCCTCTAATTAGGAACATACGAGGATGACGCCAAATCCATGGGATTCTAGTAAGCAAATAACTCATGTTACTGCTCTCTCTAGAACTAGACAACTGTATAAAAATACTGATTATATGGATATTTAGTAGTTATATAATAATGCAGGGTGCAGGAATACAGTAGACTGATTGTGACATATTTCTAACTTCTTTTACAACAGAAACATTCATTTTGAACATTTAATGGCTGATTCAGTCCGCTCCTACTGGGCTTTTATACATTGTGAATACATTCCTTATGTTGTAATAGTTAGACAATCCATTGTATTAGTTCTTATAGTTGTACCAGATAGTGTAACTTTATACTTTCCAACTGATCATTACTCTAAGAAGAGAGGGGTTCAAAGAAAATGCTACTGGCACAGAAATTATAACTGTGCAATGTAACCTACTGCGATCTAAAATATAATGTGACATTACACCTTACCTTGCAGTGCATGTCCTGCAAATGTTCTTGGACTAGAGCAGCAGTGACTTATGAATAAACAATAGGAGTCTCTTACAACATTTATATTACTCGAATTCAAGGTGTACATTTCAGTGAGCACAAGGGTGCTCTCAAACTAGAACTGGAACTTTACAAACATTAGGACTTAAAGCGGTAGTAAACCCATGCCTTTAACAGGTTAAAAACCAGTCACATTTCCGGCACGAGCCGGAAACATAACTCTCCCATTGGTTGTGCTCTAAACCAAACTGTCAAACCATCCAATGGCTGGTGTCATAGCTGATCATATGTGCAGCATCATGGCAGTTGTAGATTAAACAGAGGCCAAGATGGCAGCTTCCTTGGCTGAAAATGATAGGAGGGTTTACTACCACTTTAAGAGGTTGAAAGCACTCTTGTGATTTGTTCCCTCTCCCCCTATGTTTAAAAAAAAAAGGATTGCCAAGATATACTTACCCTGTCCACATCCATTACTATCCCGGGCTTCTTCCTCTGTCCAACACCACCAGTCCTCTTTGGGTACAGAACCATGGTCATATCATTATGTACATTTCATTGGGTCACAGTTCTCCAGGCCTGATATATGTTTACAACTCACTATGCAAGAAACCACACTGAGCAATGTAAATCATATTGCAGGTGTCTAGGTGTTAAAGTGGTAGTAAACTCTTGAATTGAGAAAAAAATGTGGGCCCCTGGGCAGTTTAAGACAAATTGTGCTACTATGTACGGCAATATTAGCATTTTAAGGCAGACTTATCTTAAAACGAAGCCCTCCAGAGACACACTGTTACCGCTGTCCCTGCTTCCATCTTCACCCTTTCTTCCAAGTTTGCGCCTTCCGGACATTTTGAAGGGCCAGTCAGCGATGATGTCATGGTCGCGGCACAGCACTCTGAATGGGCATGCTGTCAATTCAGAGCTCAGTGGGCATGCTCCGGTGATGGCACCAGCTGCTTTAAGCATGAATATCTTCTGAACACTGCAAGTTTAGGAGACATTCACTGTACCTCCAGGTAAGCCTTACTATAGACTTACCCGTAGGTATAAGTAAAAAAACAGAGTTTATTACCACTGTAAGCAGCCACTAAGAAATCATATTTTCTGAAAAGCTTATTCTACTTCTCTAGGTTAACTCCACACTGAAGTTTCAAGATGTATCATTACTTCACTTTCACCTTGTGATTAGTTATTATGTCAAACAAGCTAAACGCCAATTTAGGCTTGTACCTTGCAAGAAAGAATGTAATGCCAATCTTTGTGGTGAACAGAGTTAATAGATGCTGAAGAATTTTGTGTTTGTCGAAGATCTTTTCAGTTTCTAATGGGTATGAGAACTGTGTTCGACATAGAGTTGTCCTTTGCTAGTATAGTTTTATTTTCCCTCTGGGATGATGCCAAAATCAATATTTTGTTTTGCTAGTGGGCAATTCTGCCACCAGTAATGATTATTTCTCCTGCTTCGTGTCTGTCTGACCCCTGACACCCTCACCTTTTCTTCTGAATCACATCTTATCTTGCTGTGCTCACTCTCTACAACACCATCCACCTTTATGAGGGATTCTTTCTGTAGGAGAGCCTAAGGTCATGTGAATGGATTCCAGATCTTTGATCTATACCCATGTCTGTTCTTTGCTCCCTACCCCACTGTCTACAGTGTTGGTCAACTTTCTTCATATGGGGGGCCTCAAGTGTGGCCCCACACATCACCAAAGGACTACACATAAATTGTATGTTGCCAGAGGCAGCATACACACAACAAGATATAGCCAAAGACAATGGGCATGATACAGGTCAGAGACTGCAGACATGATTTAGGAGATGTTCAGTGACTGCAGACATAATACAAGAGATGGTCATAGACTGCAGACACAATGCAAGAGAAGGTCAGAGACTGCAGACACAATACAAGAGATGGTCAGAGACTGCAGACATAATACAAGAGATGGTCAGAGACTGCAGACATGATACATGAGATGGTCAGAGACCTGAGACATAATACAAGAGATTGTCAGAGACTGCAGACATAATGCAAGAGATGGTCAGAGACTACAGACATGATACAAGAAATAGTCAGGGACTGCAGACATAATACAAGAGATGGTCACAGACTGAAGACATTATACATGAGGTGGTTATAGGCTACAGACATAACACAAGAGATGGTCAGAGGCTGCAGACATTATATACAGGAGATGGTCAGAGACTGCGGACATGCTGCAAGAGGCCATGAACATGTTATCGTTTTTGAAGACTGGGGACATTGTTCAGGAGACAGTCAAAGGCTGGAAACATATTACATGAAGCTGCAAGAAATCACTACTATAATAGGGAAACACAGATAAGTATCTGCAGGGGCCCCACGAGGGCCACATATAATATGCCAAAGGGCTGCATGTGGCCCTTGGGCCACAGATTGGACACCAGGGATCTGCACTAAAAATAAAAGACAAAAAGTCTGTGCTAATGGATAAAAGGGGCAGCTAGCTAAATGATTGATACATGAAAATCCTAATAATAAAAATATTCAAATAGCAGCACCAATATACATTTCCGATAATAAAATGCAAAATAGTAACTGTGCAATAAGCTTCAAATTTATATGTGCAAAAGCAGCAATAATGAATCACAAAACAGACATTAAGAAAGTGCTCATTATATGAAAGTGCAAATGTCTATTGCTTGTACAGTAAATCTTCAAAAAGTGCTCTTCAAATAGTAATTTTTCACCACTGAGTTCTGAGCCCAGAGTATTCTAGGCTGAATCAGCAAGCCAAATCTTCTGGGGTATTTCCCAACACCACCAAATCAGTGAAATGTAAACTCAACAGGCTGCTAACTTCTAAGCACCAAATCAAATCAACAGGTGTGTTTCATAATTCCCCTCCACTCCTCCACTCTCTCGTAGACAAACATAGGGGTGCGCAGCCTATTGCATTAGGGTGTGCACCCCAAAGCTAAAACACACATGCCTTTCTCTGTAGCCTCAGCTGCACTGGACAGTGAATTAATAGGAAGTGCTCTGTGCTGATTGGCTTCCTGTTCATTCACAAACTGAAGCACAGTAAACACTTATTTAGTAAGTAACACACTTTATGCTTCTGTTATGAATGAAAACAGTGAGTGAGTGTGTTCACTGTGTTCATTCAGCACTTTGTTAATATCTGTGATTCATTATTGGTTGCACTTTTTTGCAATTATAAGTTTGAAGTTTATTGCACAGTTAGCATTTGCACTGTCCACGCTGCTCTGAACCATCCACCATCTCCTTCCCTTCTCTCCTATGCCGCCCCTGCCAGCTTCCTACCAGCATAGTCTCTGTGCTCCACCAGTTCTAATCTCTTTGCTTTCTATTAGCCGACTGAGAGCAGAGATGACAAGGTTACTGCTCTCAGTCTGCACAGGACATACAGCTTCAGTGAAAGAGGACTAGTAGAGTTTGATGGATAAGGGAGGAGTGAAGGGCAGGTTATGCTTTCTCCCCTGAGATTTGGAAGATACTGAGAGAACTGGAAGGGGCTTTTTGAATTAAGAATAAATACTTGAATAGATTTTTTAACCACTTGCCAACCAGCCGCCGTGGTTTGACAGCGGCAGGTCGGCGCTCCTGCGCATATCGGCGTCATATGACGGCGGGCGCAAGAGCGTGTATTGTGGGCACGCGCACGCCGCTGAAGTTGCGCTCACTGGCTAGCGGGGGAGCCAATCAGCGGGTGGGGTGGATTCGATTTCTGCCGGCCACCCGCGATCACTCCCCCGCAGTAACAGAAGTGTAAACAAGTAGATCTCCGTTCTGACAGGAGAGAGGAGAGAGATTGTCTGTTTCCAATAAATGGGAGCAGCGATCTCTCTCCTCCCCCAGTCATCCCAGCCCCCACACAGTTAGAACACACTGACAAGGAACACATTTAACCCTTTGATTGCCCCTAACGTTAACCCCTTCCCTGCCAGTGACATTTATACAATAATCAGTGGCTATTTATAGCTCTGATCGCTGTATAAATGTCAATGGTCTCAAAAAAGTATCAAAATGTCCAATCTGTCCGCTGCAATATCCTATTCCCGCTAAAAATCACCGTCATTACTAGTAAAAAAAATGAAAATAAATAAAATGTTATAAATTTATTCCCATAGTTTGTAGACACTATAAGGCCTCATACACACGGACGTTTTTTGACGCCGGCGTTTTCTGGCGTTTTTTGCAGCTCTCCATGTTAGTCAATGGCCCCATAAAAACGTCGGCGTTTCTGAGCTGTAGGTGGCGTCGGCGTTAGTGAGCAGAAAGTAGAACCCATGGCCATCGCGTTCTGAGGCTGTAACATTTTGACGTTTTTTGACGCTGACGCCACAATATGCCAAGAAACGCCAACATATGCCACCATATGCCACCTATTATTATACTGGCGTTTTCCGGCGTTTTTTGACGCCGACGTTTTTAGGTTGAAAAATAGCAGAGGGATGATTTTGTTTTAAAAAACGCCTATTGACGCCGACGCTCACTAACGCCGAAAAACGTCAATACATAACGCCGAAAAACGTCGCCTTTTTTTCCTTGACGTCGGGCCCGACGTTTTGTTTATTTTTTTATATACGCCCGTGTGTATGAGGCCTAACTTTTGCACAAACCAGTCAATATGTGCTTATTGCGATTGTTTTTTTACCAAGAATATGTAGAAGAATATATATCGGCCTAAACTGATGAAGAATTTTTTTTTTTGGATATGTATTATAGCAAAAAGTAAAAAATATAGATTTTTTTTCAAATTTGTCACTCTTTGCTTATAGCGCAAAAAATAAAAACCACAGAAGTGATCAAATACCACCAAAAGAAAGCTCTATTTGTGGGAAAAAAAGGACATCAATTTTGTTTGGGTACAACGTCACACGACCACGTAATTGTCAGTTAAAGGGGCGCAGTGCCGTATCGCAAAAAATGCTCTGGTCAGGAAGGGGGTAAATCCTTCCGGGGCTGAAGTGGTTAAACCAGAGTTTAGTGTCACATTAACTCTATATGCCCTAAACAGCAGTATAAAAAAAACATTGCTGGGACTTGTTCTAAACGCTGACATAGTTAGCATTGCACTTTTTTTCCTGCACACACTGCTCACCCTCATGCCTCCTATATTTCTTTCTTGCACATACTCCCCACTTTCATACCCTACACACTCTCCACTCCTGCACATGCTGCTCACTGTCATTCCCTAAACATTCCTCTCTTGCACATACTGACTGCCATCATAACCTCTGCACTCCTCTCCTGTACATAATACCCACTGTCAAACCCTGTGCACCTCTTGCCTACACATACCACCTACTGTCATACCTTCTCCACTTCTCTACTGTGCATCTTACCCACTGAAAAAGTTCCTATGAAGCTAGGGGGTGCCCAAAAAAAATTAATAGAATCTGGGCAAAATGGGTTGACTCTATAGACACAGTGACAGATAGCCCTTGAGGAACTACAAGTTGACCAATAGTTCCTAATAAGGCCTGTAAATATATGAATGGATAGGTGATAGCACACTCCACAACGGTTTAGAGGTACCCTCTTGTATTTTTAAATTTTATTTGATTGTTATTTTTTCTTTCTTGTACATATGTTTGTGTTCCAAAAATTAAAAATGCTATATGTACATATAGAACTATTGCTGTACGATGTATGGACAGAATGTACTGTGATGGAAAAGCAATGTTCATACTTATGTTTATTGTGTACCAATATCGGCAATTTACTCCTATTTTTTTGTTTGTGTGCGTGTGGCAATAAAAACTTTAAAAAAAAAAAAGAAAAAAAAAAGTTCAACATTTTAATTTCCTTACCCTTGCCTGTTCTGGAATGGGCACATTTTTGCAAATGTGTCAGTACATTTGGGATTACCAGATGATAATTTGCATCTTCTTATTTGTAGAGGGCCAGAATAAAAATGGACACAATCGTATGAGATGTGCTAAGGAGCAAACTTGTACAGCAGTGAAAAATGGGCCTTGTGCCCTTTTCCATGGTATGGGAATCTTTATGATCCTTGCATGAATTCACCCCTGCTCATAAGCAAGTGGAGGTTGATATGGGCAGTCATCATGAGAAGTCCTAAGCTGATACACAGACCAGAGAGATTGGCCTCAGAGTGGTTTTAATGAGGCTTTGAGCTTCAATGAACCAGGACTTGGAGAAAGGTTAAGAGTCTGCTGTCCTGACGGTGTGGATATCTACTTTGACAATGTCAGAGGAGAGATCAGTGACATTGTTATCAGTCAGATAAAGAAAAGCAGCCATATTATAATGTGTTGCCAGATCTCTCAATATAACAAGGATGTTCCCTCCACTTAACCCTCAAAGTTTATCCTGAAAGAACGCAACATTACAAGGGAAAGATTTCTTGTGCTGAACTATACAGACCAAGAGGGATCAGCCATTGCACAGCTCAGTGAATGGGTGAAGACAGGAAGGCTGAAGTTGCTCATGGTGATACGAAGTTGAAGGCTGGACCTTAGTGAGCGGAGCCCTGTGACCTGGAGTGCCCATTACTGCTGTGGCTTGTCTGATTGTTGTGCGGTGAGATCTATCCAACCTCTGATGCTTGTTTGACCCCTGTCATGAGGGTCCTGAGAGGAGGGTAACATTGCCAAAGTATCAAGTGTATATTGACGTGTACAATGGAGCTTGGCC
Source organism: Glandirana rugosa (assembly GCA_018402905.1). NCBI lineage: Eukaryota > Metazoa > Chordata > Amphibia > Anura > Ranidae > Glandirana > Glandirana rugosa. The sequence goes on along the minus strand of BLSH010070844.1, from coordinate 824,640 downwards.
TAAATATGGCCATGAGTGTTTTTAACAATGCTATGACTTTTTAGAGTTTTGTAATAAAAAGTGGTTTTATATTTACAGTGAATGGTTATGCATTTTGGTTGCCTTCAAAATCCCATAATTCCCAAATCCCCAATTCACAAATCCCATTGTCTTTTTCTCATTTCAAGAATAAAAATTATGTCTCCATGCTATTCAATATGTATTGTATACCACAACCTGTAATACAGCTATTTCACACTTGAGTTAAATGGGGCAATATACTCTACCTGAATGGCTGCCAGGAGTATTCCACAGGCAATTGACACACTGATCTCATTGTAATAATGAGTCTTCTTTCTGTCACTAGAAAGTATTCCATATACTTGTTTAAAGATCAGGATCAAATAGGGAGCTGCGTCTAGATATTCTTTTACCCAGTTTGTTCTAAAATAGAAAAAAACATTAATACAGCAATATACTGTATATACATTAGCTTGTATGCTTAATCTGTTAGGGACAACCTGATATAAAAAATATTCCAAACTCATGCAGAGACTGATATATTCGGTTGAATATATTTGCCTTTAGCTGCTCTCCTTTATCACAATGCTGTTCATAAAAATGGTGGTCCTTTTGAGTATGGAAGAAAACCTCAACCAATAATGCAGCACATGGTTTATAGAGGAAGTAAACCCAGATTGGGTTTACTTCCTCTACATTCCCCTGTAAACTAGAAGCATAATGGGCTACTATGCATCGCATAGCAAGTAGCCCATTATGTGTCACTTACCAGCAAACGAAGCCTGCGACATCCAGCGCTGCCCCCTGTGCTGGCAGCGTCCATCTTCTGCCCCTCTTCCTTCTGGGGCCACAATCTCCGGCTCTGTGACTGGCAGAAGTCGCGTGACGTCACTCTTCGCGGGAGCCACCAGTCACGGCACAATCAAAGTGGAGAAACGGCGCGGAGGCCGTGTCTTCACTGCACATGTGACAAATTGATGCCAGCTCATTTACTACCCTGCATATCTCCTGAACCGTACAGGTTTGGGAGATATGCAGGGCACCTACAGGTAAGCCTTATTATAGGCTTACCTGTAGGTTACAGTGGTTATTACGAGAGGTGCATCTCCTTAACGAGGGCACAGACAGCAATAAAAATTGACAGGGGTTCTAATCCCTCTCCACTCTATCCAAAACTAAAAAAAAGTTTTGACTTTAGCTATACTTTAATTTGTTTTGTTAGTTAATTTTGTCACGCTAAAAAAAGTGCATAATGAAACAAAAAAAGTAACTTTTCAATGCATTGTACCAGAATAATATTTATACTTTTTATCAACAGTCATTTTTTTAAAACTAACAGTGAATAAAGTAGTAGAAAGCATGTAATTGTGTTATTTAGTTTGTTTATGGATTTCATAAAAAATAAAAGCATTTTTACAAGTCAGTATCACCAAACAAAAGCCTTGTTTGTCTTAAAAAAATCGTGTATAAATTACACAAATAGGAAACATAAGGGGAATGCAAAGACACTGAATTTTGAGAGAGCCAACTTCCATAAACTATGCTCCTTGCTAGAAGATGTTAGTTGGGATAAAATTCTCGGAACAGTGAACGCAGAGGAAAAATGGGAGTGCTTCAAGAACACACTAAACAAAGGTATTAGCCAGTGTATCCCAACGGGAAATACATTTAAAAGAGCTAATAAAAGATCAGGATGGCTTAACTCCGACATAAAGGCACACATAAAAGCAAAGGAGAAGGCCTTCCAAAAATACAAGGCTGAGGGGTCTCTGTCAGATTTCCATATTTATAAAATACGCAATAAGGAATGTAAGGGTTCAATCAGGGCGGCTAAGGTAGAACATGAAAGACACATAGCTGAGGAGAGTAAAAATAATCCCAAGAAATTCTTTAAGTATATAAACAGTTAGAAAAGGAGGTCAGATCACATTGACCCTATAAAAAATGATGAAGGTAATCTGGTTACAAAGGATGGAGAAATGCAAAAGGTGTTAAACTTATTTTTCTACTCAGTATTCACAAAGGAAATGTGGGGCTCAATTATTCAGAACTACAATGTTGGTCCTCACGACATGTCACAGGAAGCACCCTCATGGCTAACTGAGGATACAATTAGGAATAGGCTTGAAAAACTTAACACTAATACGTCACCGGGACCAGATGGCTTGCACCCGAGGGTCCTTAAGGAACTCAGCCAAGTTATTGCCAGACCTAATCTTTAAGAGCAGTTTTCTGACTGGTATGATACCAGCTGATTGGAGGAAAGCCAACGTAGCACCAATATATAAAAAAGGACCAAGATATATCCCTGGGAACTACAGACCAGTCAGCTTAACATCAATAATTTGCAAGCTCTTGGAGGGAATAATAAGGGAATAATAAGGGATTATATACAAGATTATTGAAATGAACGGTATCATTAGCAGTAATCAACATGGTTTCATGAAGAATCATTCTTGCCAAACCAAACTATTAACCTTCTATGAGGAGGTGAGCTGCCATCTAGATATAGGAAGGTCTGTAGACGTGGGGTATCTAGATTTTGCAAAAGTGTTTGATACAGCTCCCAAGAAATGTTTACCTAGGTCTCTCAACATGGATCAAAGGGTGAGTACCTGCATTGAAAACTGGTTACAGGGGTGAGTCCAGATGGGGGTGATAAATGGGGAGTACTCTGAATGGGCTGGTGTAGAAAGTGGGGTTCCCCAAGGTTCTGTCCTGGGACCAGTCCTATTCAATTTATTCATAAACGATCTGGAGGGTGGGATAAACTGCTCAATCTCAATATGTGCGGATGATACCAAACTAAGCAGAGCAATAAATTCTCCACAGGATGTGGAAACCTTGCAACAAGATCTGAACAAATTAGTGGGGTGGGCAGACAAGTGGCAAATTAGGTTTAACATAGAAAAATGTAAAATGATGCATTGGGTACCAAGCACATGAACGCAAACAAACTACTAGGGGGAGAGCCTCTGGGGGAATCTAGGATGGAAAAAGACATAGGGGTCCTAGTAGAGAACAGGCTCAGCAGTGGCATGCAATGCCAATCTGCTGCAAGCAAAGCTAACAAAGTGTTGGCATGCATCAAGAAAGGGATCAACTCCAGAGATAAATCAATAATTCTCCCACTATACAAGTCTCTGGTGAAGCCGCACCTGGAGTATGCCGTCCAGTTCTGGGCACCAGTCCTCAGGAAGGATGTCCAGGTATTGGAAAGGGTTTAGAGAAGGGCAACAAAGCTAATTAAGGGATTAGAGGACCTTAGTTATGAGGAAAGATTACAAGCACTGAACTTATTCTCTCTGGAGAAGAGACACTTGAGAGGGGATATGATTTCAATGTGCAAATACTGTACTGGTGACCCCATAATAGGGACAAGACTATTCAGCGCAAGGGAGTACACAAACACATGCGGTCATTTACTAAAAATAGAAGAAAAATAGAAGAAAGGCGGTTTAACCTTAAATTGTGTAGAGAATTTTTTACCGTAAGAGCAGTGAGGATGTGGAATTCTCTTCCACAAGCAGTGGTTTCTGTTGGGAGTATAGATAATTTCAAAAAACTATTAGATGCACCCCTAAGGGACGACAACATTGAGGGATATACAATGTAATACTGACATAAAAACACACACACAGGTTGGACTTGATGGACTTATGTCTTTTTTCAACCTCACTGACTATGTAACTATGTAAGTGAAACAGAGAAGTGTTAATTGTCATAATTCATTCACATAAATCATATATATCATGCCACTGCATTTTATTTTTAATCTTCTAAGTACCCTATTCCCGCAGTACTGTTCTGTGATCACATGGTCTTTTCCTGTTCTATGGCATCTGCAGGGAGAGATCTTTGGAAGGGGATTCTATTAGTCTGCTGATAGTGTGAGCCTTTGTTTGACATGCCCTGACTGATGCTGTGCCAGTCACATGACTAAAAAAAAACAATTTCGGAAGAGCAATTCAAATTAGATTATAAATATCAAATAACTTTAACAGTTTTTTTACAGTGTTTTACAGCTCCCAATAAATCTTTATTGAATATCAAATGTGTAATTTTTGTGCGTTAATATGATGTAGGCAGAGTCAAAGATGATTGACACTCGTTATCATTTTGTTCAGATGGCATTCTAATCCAAGGCTCTCTTTTTTACTTTACAGGTATTAGCAATTACATTCGATATATTTTATACTGATTTATATTAAAACTAAGCTTTTTGTGAGCTTCTTAGTGAATGTAATCAATCAGCATACTATACCCCACCCCCATAGTGTATTTAGCAATAGGAGGGTATGGAGGTGAGGGGAGAGGAGTGTCATTTACCACTGTGTATATGTCACATGTGTGACTATAGTCAAGTGGGCTGTACAGATAAGAACATGAAGGAAATTAAGAGCTTAGAAGGGAACTGAAATTGAACATGCTCCATAGAGGACACCAGCTGTTGTACTCAATCTGAGGCTGCAGTGGGGACACAGAGAAGATAGGAGAGACATCTAAAGGCAGGATCAACCAGGTATATTTCATTCTACACAAAACAAAAGATTTATTACCTTTGTGAGTATGCACACTCAGTTCTATAGCATGTAATGAGAGTTTTTCATAATCTGGGTTTAATGACACTTTAAGTTCTTAACCACTTCATGACCGCCCACTGTGTATTTACGTTGCTACTTGGACGTATTATACCGTTGTTATGGCAGCAGCTAGCTGCCATAACCCCGGTATATATTTACATGGTGGGTAATCCCCTTTCACTTAAAAGTGGTCATAGCGGCGGATTCGTGAGATCACTTTTGTGGGTAACGGGAGAGTTGCACCATCCCCTTCCGTCGTTTCCCGGTTGTTTCCGTCCCTTACCGGAGAGATCAGCAGCGGAAACTATCCGATCTGGTGTAGTGATGGGCAGGAAGTGGAGTGAGGGCAATATGGCCCCCACTCGACTCTATGCCCTTGGAGGACCGGAGCAACGTCAAACGTTACTTCCACCCTCCGGCCTTAAAAGGACAATATTTTTTGGCGTAGAAATAAAGTTACATTTTTTTTTGCTTTTAAGTAAGGATGGGTCGAACACCCCTGGTTCGGTTCACACCAGAACATGCAAACAGGCAATAAATTTGTGCGAACATTCGAACCCTAATAAAGTCTATGGAACCTGAACATGAAAAATCAAAAGTATTTTAAAGGCTTATATGCAAGTTATTGCCATAAAAAGTGTATGGGGACCCGGTAATGCCCTAGGGAACATCAATGCAAAAAAAGGTTTCAAATTGATTGTTTTTTTAGAAGCAGTAATTTTAATAAAGATTAAAGTGAAAAAATAAAAATGAAATATTCCTTTAAATATCTTGCCTGGGGGGTCCCCTTAGTCTGCCTGTAAAATGGTGCCTCTGTGTAATGTTTAGAACAGTGCAGCCACAAAATTAAGTTTCTAAAGGAAAAATTGTCATTTAAAATTGCTCGCAGCTGTAATGTATTGTCGGCTCCCGGCAATATAGATAAAAATCACGAAAAAATATTTGCGTGGGGTCCCCCCAGTCCATACCAGGCCCTATAAATCTGGTATGAATTTTAAGAGGAACTCTACACCAAAATATTTTTTATTTTAATAAAAAATTGACGTGGGGCCCCCCCAAAATCCATACCAGACCCTTATCCGAGCATGCAACCTGGCCGCGCAGGATGAGGGGGACGGGCTTGGGGCCCCCCTCCTGACCCCTACCAGGCTACATGCCCTCAACATGAGGGGATGGGTGCTTTGGGGCAGGGGGGGCTCTGCGTCCCCCATGCCAAAGCACCTTGTCCCCATGTTGATGGGGACAAGAGCCTCTACCCCACAACTCTGGGCTGTGGTTGTTGGGGTCTGCCGGCAGAGGCCCCCAGATCCCGAACCCCCATGTGAAGGGGTATCGGGTACATCGTACCCCTACCCATTCACCAAGAAAGTGTCAAATAAGAAAAAACCACAAGAGGCAATTAGGGACAAGTCCTTTATTAAAAAAGAAAAAAAAAGCGTCCCCCGATGTGATCCATTATCAATCACGGCGTGCGATGACCCAAACAATAAGAGAAAAAAAAAATGAAACAGCTCCTCCCTAATGGGAGGGTCCAGCCGACTGACCTATTTTTGCTTTGACAGTTTATTTATACTCAAGGGCAGGGCCACCCTCTTACGTCACCGGGTTTCCCCGCCCCAGCCTTTATAAGAGCTGTCAAACTGGAAAAAGACAGCAGTCGGCAGGAGCCTCCCATCAAGGAGGAGCTTTTTCTGGATTTTTTCTTTTTGTCTGTCGCATGCCGTGATTATCATGGATGTACATCATAGGACACTTTTCTTTTTTTTTTCTTTTTTAATAAAGAACTTGTCCCTAAATTGTCTCCTGTGTTTTTTTTTTCTTTTTTGACACTTTTTTGATGAATGAGTAGGGGTACAATGTACTCATTCACATGGGGGGGCCAGGATCTGGGGGCCCCCGTTATTAAAGGGGGCTTCCAGATTCCGATAAGCCCCCCACCCACAGACCCCCACAATCACTGGCAAGGGATGTGGGGAAGAGGCCCTCCTCTCCAGCAACATGGGCCAAGGTGCTTTGGGGGAGACCCCAAAGCACCCTCCCTATGTTGAGGGCATGTGGCCTGGTACAGTTTTGAGGGGGGGCACTCGCTCGCCCCCCCCTCCTGCCCTGCCATGCTGCATGCTCGGATAAGGGTCTGGTATGGATTTTGGGGGGACCCTCACACCATTTTATTTTTAAATTTTGGCACGGGGTTCCCCTTAATCGGTTCCCAATCGGCTCACCTACATTTACTGCTGCAAGTTGGCCATTTGTATATGGCAATTCGCCCACGCGCATCTAGGGTGCGATGTCCGCCGGTTACCCGCGATCGCTTGCTACAGAAGAAAAGCGGGGAACCTCTGATGTAAACACGGCGGTTCCCCGCTCTGTCAGGTGGCATGACAGTGATCTACTGATCCCTGTCATTGGGATCAGTTAGATCTGTCATGCCCCTGCCAGCCCAGCCACCACACAGTTTGAACACGCCTAGGGAACACAGTTAACCCCTTGATTGCCCCCTGCAGGTTAATACCTTCCCTGCCAGTGACATTTATACAGTAATCAGTGGCTATTTTTAGCTCTGATCGGTGTATAAATGTCAGTGGTCACAAAAAAGTGTAAAATATGTCTGATCTGTCCGCCGCAATGTCGCAGTCCCGATAAAAATCGCAGATCACCGCCATTACCAGTAAAAAAAAAAAATAGTAAAAACGCCATAAATGAATTCTCAAGGATTGGAAACGCAGCAACTTTTGTGCAAACCAATCAATAAACGCCTATTGCGATTTTTTTTTTTACCACAAATATGTAGAAGAATATATATCAGCCTAAACTGATGAATCAATTCGTTTTTTAATTTTTTTTTGGATATTTATTATAGCAAAAAGTAAAAAATATTGAGTTTTTTTTCAAAATTGTCGCTCTTTTTTTGTTTATATCGGTGATCAGAACTGACACAGAGGTGATCAAATACACCAAAAGAAAGCTCTATTTGTGGGGGGGAAAAAGACATCAATTTCGTTTGGGTACAACTTCGCACGACCGCACAATTGTCAATTAAAAAACACAATGCTGAATCGCAAAAAGTGCTCTGGTCATTAAGGGGGTAAATACTTCCGGGGCTGAAGTGGTTAAAATCCATACCAGACCTGAAGGGTCTGATATTGATTTTGGGGGGGCCCCCACACCAATATTTTAAAAAATTTTGGCACGGGTTCCCCTTAAAATTTATACCTGACCCCCCACGCCATTTTTTTAGAAAATCTTGGTGTGGGGCTCCCCTTAAAAGGCATACCAGACCTGAAGGGCCTGCTATGGATTTTGGGGGGGACCCCACGTAATTTTTTTTTAATTTTGGTGTTGAGTTCCCCTTAAAATCTATGCCAGACTCTTATCCGAGCATGCACTGTATATAGTCTATACTGAATGCAGCGTATATATATATATATATATATATATATTCTTACACTGCCTGCACTGACTGTATATACTCTATCTACACTGTGTCTATATACTGCCCTGCCTACACGCCACTAACCAAACTGCCTAACCTCTTTCTATCTCCACATTATACACACTATATACGGCCGCTGTGTAAGCGGCCTAATATAGTATGGGGCGTGGACTTAGCCCCTTGAGCCATGATTGGCCAAAGGCACCCTGCCTTTGGCCAATCATGGCTCTTTCTGCAGAGCGTGCTGTGATTGGCCAAAGATGCAGGTCATATGCATGCCTTGGCCAAGCAGCAGGTGTCATTTCACCGCAGACTTGCACTGCATTATGGGGCGTTCAGCAGCGCTCAAATTTGCCGTGAACACCCCATAATATTCGCCGAACTTGGGTTCGACTCGAACATCAGGCTGATCCATACTTTTAAGTGTAAATGTGAGATCTGATGTCTTTTTGACCCCAGATCTCACACCAAAGAGTCCTTGCCCCACTTATTTCTATTGCAAGGGGTATTTGCATTAAAAAAAATTATGTTTGATCGAAAAAAAGTTTTTTTAAAAATGAAAAGTAAAATAAATAAGAAATAAAAAAAAATTGAAAGCGCCTCGTCCCTCCGAGCTCACGCGCAGAAGCGAACGCATATGCAAGTCGTGCCCACATATGTAAACAGTGTTCAAACCACACATGTGAGGTATCGCTGCGATCCTTACAGTGAGAGCAATAATTCTAGCACAATAGCTCCTCTGTAACTCTAAACAGGTAACCTGTAAACATTTTTTAAAGCATTGCCTATGGAGATTTTTAAGTATCGTAGTTGCTGTCATTCCACGAACAGGCGCAATTTTAGCATGACATATCCTGTATCAATTTACTCGGTGTAACATCATCTTTCACATTATACAAAAAGAATTGGGTTAATTTTACTGTTTTCTTATATTTTTATTTAAAAAAATTGTATTTTTTTCCCCAAAAAAATGTGTTTGTAAGAGCATTGTGCAAATACAGTGTGACATAAAGTATTAATGTGGCATAAAGCAACAATCTACATTTTATTCTCTAGGGTCTCTGCTAAAAAAAATAAATAATGTTTTGGGTTCTAGCAAAAAATACTGATTTTAACTTGTAAACAACAAATATCAGAAATAGGCTTGGTCCTTAAGGCTCCTGCAGAAAAAAATAAAAGTTAGCAGCTACAAATACTGTAGTTGCTGACTTTTAATATTAGGACACTTACCTGTCCAGGTGTCTTCACCCGAGCCGATATCAATCAGGTGCTGCCACCGCCATCTCCGAAGGGAAACCGACAGTGAAGCAGTGCGGCTTCACTGTTGGTTCCCTACTGCGCTTGCGCGAAGCGGGCTGCGCTCTCTAAATGGGCCACTGTGAGGGAAGGAGGAGGGGGGCCGAACTTCTGACTGAGTTCACCACGGTGTCAAAACCAGGTACACGTCCCCCCAAAAGGTGACAAATGAGGCAGTGGAGGGGAGGAGGAGGCAGATAAGTGGAGCTTCCCCTATTGGGTGGAGCTCTGCTTTAAATTTGAGAGATGAAGTAGTTAACATGATGTTCAACATAGGTGTGCGTAGCCCATTGCATTAGGGTGTGCACCCCAAAGCTCAAACATGCATGCCTTTCTCTGCAGCCTCAGCTGCACTGGACAGGGAATGAATGGGAGTCTCTGTGCTGAGCGGCTTCCTGTTCATTCACAAATTGAAGCATAGTAAACACATAGTAAGTAAAACACAAATGCTTCAGCTATAATTGGACACATTTAGAAAGGAAGAGGTCGATAAATGACATATTGGCTAGCCCCTTTCCCTACTATCCTTCCTGAAACATCTCCCACAGTAGCCGGGGGGAGAGAAAAGGAGAGAAGCCAGCAGCACTGCAAGGGCGCAACACAATGGTAAACCCAGACAGTAGGGAAAATCAGCACTGCACAGAGTGATTATGGTGTGGCAAACCCCCTGCGCACGCCTATGATCTTCATCTACATGCATGCACATGGGTGTATTTGTAATATAATAAGACAATCAATTCAAGATACTACATGATGATTTCTATCTTTAAAACCAAATGTATACTGCTCTTATAGCTTATATTTTCATTTTGTTAGCGTATATGTACCGTACATGAAAATATGTTTATCAATTATTTACAATGCGTACCTTAATCTTTTCAGATCGTTGACCCATTTGTCTCCCATTCTTTTTCTGTAGTTCACCTCTTCCTCTTCTTCAATTATTTCTCGAATCTTGTGCTTTACTTCTGGATCTTGGACAACAACAAATGTCCAGGGTTCCGTGTGTGCCCCACTTGGAGACGTCCCTAGAAATTATATAGTACATAGGGAGTCATTTCAGGTATTTGTTAGAGAAGAGAATGACAATGCCAAAGTGCATTAAGGTGGTTCTAAAGCCTAGAGGTGCTGCAGGAGCCCCCAGGACTCCACCCCACCACCACCCCATATTCTTACCTGAACCTGATCCTATCCAGCAATGTGTACGAGAGCCGCGGCTCTCTTCACTGTCTTGCTCTTCATTGGGCAGATTGATAGCAGCGGCAGCCATTGGCTCTCCTTGCTGTCAATCAAATGCTGTGGTGAGGGGTTGGGGGTGCGGAGCCGAGTGGCTTGTCTGTGTAAAAATAAAAACGCAGACTGGGTGGCTCGAGAGCGAGCATGCGTGGATGCCACCAGCGCCAACGGGGGATCGCCAAAAAGGAGGATCGGGCTGCTCTGCACAAAGCCATTGCACATAGTGGGTAAGTATAACATTTGTTATTTTAGTTAAAAAAATAAACCAAAGGTTTAATATCTACCAGTAACTGGGTATCATTCACACCCAATAAAAAAAAAAAAAAAAACATTTTCCTGCAATTAGATATCCCTGCTTTAAAGCAAGTTTAGCCACACATTTACATTCATTTAGTAACATTGAGTTTGTAATTATATCCTATATGCACAGTTTTTTTATACTTCCCAGATCACTGTATTTAGAAAAGATAAACACAGTAGTGCCAGCGTGAATTAGGCCTACAAAGTTTGCTTGGGAAAATGACAGTAAAGCAACCTGCTGCTCTGATGATGTTGTCTATGACTTCTCTTGGAACAGATTCATTGCTGATAAACCTCACAGATCTCCTTTGGTTAAGCGTCTCATAAAATTCTTTTGACCTCTTCACCATATCCTGTTGATCATAATGCAGCGGGCTAAAGGGAATATGTGAGATGTCTTCTTCTTCCGTGCCTTCATCTTTCCCTTGTAGGAAAAATAACAAAACATTAAAAATCTTTACGTAGAACAGGGGAATAATTATAATGAAAGCTTCCTATAAACAGAGGGGCACAAGAAACAGAGAACAATGCCTATTTCTTGAATTCATATATTGTATAGGTTTTCCAAAACCTAATTTGTAAAAGGAAATTTAAGAACTCTTCTACTGCTTATAAACATTTGCTATCTAAGAAGAGAATGGAACTGAGAAGCACAAGGGCAGTGTTGCCCACTTTTATCCAAACGGTAGGATAAAAAGTAGCAAGCAGCCTAAAAAGTTCACCAAGAGCTGCCTCTGGGGTCCTGGAGTCACATGCAGGGGTGGTTCCTGCCTGTAATGGACCTCAGAATCTCAAAGACACATGCATACATCATGTTTGATCTATCCATAAATGGGCCACCTTTATTTGCTGGGCCTTTGGCACCTCCCTAGATCTTCTAGCAAAAAAAAAAAAAAATATGGTCATAAATGTATACACCTAAACTCTGTCTGTTTTCAACTATAATTTTAAAACAGAGCCATTCCAATCCTGCTCTTCTGGCTCCACCACTTCGGCAAATGCTCTTCCTATGGGCTTGATCCTGAGCCACACTTTGTGTCTACTGACACAGACAACACGGCTTTACCATACCCCCTGCTCCCTTGTCACAAAAATTGATTGACAGCAGCAGGAGCCAATGGCTCCCACTGCTATCAATTTGTCCAGTGACAAGGAAGAGAGCAGAGTTCGAGTTGGATCAAGATCAGGCTCAGGTAAGTATAAGAAGGGGATGGGATCCTGGCTGGACACCAACATTTTTTAAGGTAAAAGGAGAAACACATAAAGCCTTTAAACCACTTCAAACAATTAGAGCTTCCATGGGCTTTTTCTTTTATTGTTTTATTTGGCCTTAGATCTTTTTTATGTCACATGACTGCCAGAGAAACAAGCTTAGCGCAAATTCAAGAGTGTCTGTTCATGAGGAAAACAGTTTATCCATAACATTAGCTCAACACTAACCTGCCAGACTCTGTTGAAAGATCCAGAGGGCTGAATCAGAGATGCAACAAGAGCTAGCCTTTCATGTTTGTTAGCTGGCCAATCACTGGTGGGCTTTTTGTTGATGGGCTCAGCCTAGTTTTAACAAACATCCTGAGCAGACTTCTAGAAGAGCCACTTTTTGCCTATAGGCTTAACAAATCCTGGGCTGGAGTCCCTAGAGACACCATTTGGTACTTCATTAAAGGACCTTACCCGGGGCGTGTCCAAGATGGCGTGGTGAGTGGCTGCCGTTTCCTAGAGCTCCACTGGCTTTCTAGATTTTATCCGGATTCTGAGAGAGAACTTATCTGCTCTGCACAGCTGATTTACCTTGAAGAGGCGCAGTTCATTGGGCAAACATGCCGGTAAGGGAAAGAAGCTCCAGTTCCCACACACCATAGAAGAATCCCCTCCGTTCCTGTCCACCCACGTGGAGACCCGCCCCAAGCGCAGCACACACAAGACTTCACAAACGGACCCCATGGAGTCAGATGATTCCCGACCGCCCTGGCTGGCGGAGGTGATGGCGGCCATAGCCACTTGCCAGTCCACGTTGACGACCAAAATTGAGTCCATGCAATTGGACATTGGCCTACTGCAACAGGACCTAGACAAGGTCCGGTCTAGAGTAACTGAGACGGTGCAGATTTTTTACCAAAAATATGAGGAAGAATATAAATCGGCAAAAACTGATGAAAAATATGTTTTTTTATTTTCTTTTGGATTTGTATTTTAGCAAAAAGTAAGAAATGTGGGGTTTTTTTTGCAAAATTGTCGCTATTCTTTTGTTTATAGCGGTGATCCGAAATGACGCAAAGGGGATCAAATACCACCAAAAGAAAGCTCTATTTGTGGGAAAAAAAAAGGACGCAAATTTTGTTTTGGTACAACGTCGCACAACCGCCCAATTGTCAGTTAAAGCGACGCAGTGCTGAATCGCAAAAAGTGCTCTGGTCCTAAAGTGTGAAATCCTTCTGGGGCTGAAGTGGTTAATAGTTAGTAAAATAGTTAAGGTATTATTAGTTAGTTATTATTTTCAATTTTCTAATTATCGGGATTTTGAATTTTTGGTTTTCTGTATTTCTGATTTTCGGCTTTTCCGATTACCAAATTTTCTAATTTCGGATTTTTGGATTACAGAATTTTCTAATTCGAAAATTCAGAAATTCGAAATTCGGAATCGTCTGAATGAACAAATTTCAAAAAATTTGGTAAACGGATTTGGAACGAAACAAATTCCACATGTCTAATCTCCATACTACCATCCCAGGGTGGTTCCAGGGAACCTGAGGCCGACCCTTCAAGAGGCAGGTGGAATGCACATGGGGTGAGGTATGAGCAATGTTGCACCGGTTGTGCTATGTTAAATAAGGTGAGATAACTTAAGCATGTGCCCCTGACAATGTCAGGAGAACTAATTGACAAATTTTATTGTTTTACCAACCGAGGATACAATGACAGCTACTAAACCATTTCTTCTTTTTATATATGGAATCATAATCCCCGCTTTTCTTACTTGCCATAGGGACATTTGGCATACTCTCCTGCTTACTGTCCTTTTTGCATCCCTGACAGCATTTCTTCACCACTCCAGCGGATGTACATGGAACTGTGAACTGGTTTGCTTGTCTGAACCTCCCAGCTACTGTCCAGAGGGGTGAAGCCTGCTTCTTGCATAGCCCCCCCCCCCCCCGCAGCCGGCATGCTGATTTGGGTTTTGGGTTAAAGGCATTACACTTGATCTTATGGCAAATGTATTTAATAGCTCAGAATTACAGTGGCTCTTCCTCTGTTCTATCTGGGTCTGGCTGTTTCGTCCAGTGAGGTTTAAATTGCTTAGTCCTGGCCTTGATATCTCATTCTATCCATATGTCTGCACTTACTTACATACTGTCATGGAACACTAGGGTTTAAACTCTCCAATTAAGAGATCCCTGGTGTTCCACCTTCTCAGATCTTATGCCTCTCATATCTGTGTACTCCAGGAAACCCATTTAGTGGGAAGTAGAACCTTAGCCCTCAAAAAACCATGGATGGGACATCATTACCATTGCACGTATTCTAACTTTCCAAGGGGCGTCAGTATTTTGGTGCTTAAGATACTCCACTTCGGGCTCCTGGACTTGGCACTGGACCCAGATGGTAGATATGTTATAATTCATGCTAGGATACACTCTCTTACTTGGACTATAGTGGGATTATACTTACCTCCACAAGCTTCATTAATGGTGTTGAACCAGATTACAGCCAAGATTGCGGAGTTTGCCTCTGATGACACTGTCGTCTTGGGCGACTTCAGCCTTGCTCCTGACCGGGGTATGGACAGACTGAAGGGGGTGGGCTTTCTTGGGGACTGGCGGCCTGGGCTGAAACCTATTTCCTGACAGATGTTTGGTGGTGGAAGAATCCACAGACCAATGCCTACACCTGTCACTCTGACCTCACGGGACTTTCTCCCAGATAGACCTGGTCTTTGCTAGCGGGTATGTCCTCCTCAAAGTCAGGGAGATTAAGATACTACCCAGGGGCATTTCAGACCAGGCACCACTGTTTCTGAGCCTGGACCCCTCTGTTGCCCCCTCAGACAAATTGTGGAGGCTATCCAGATTCTGGATCTCAGACTCGGCGTTCGATGGGCAGTACAGGGGAGCAATTGAGGGATACTGGGCAGTTAACCCAGGATCGGCCGATGCCCAAATGGTGTGGGACACCTTTAAGGCCTACACGAGGGGACAGTACCAGACCATTATTGCCAAAATTCATAAAGAGAGAAGGGCTGATTTGGTCAAGGCTGAGAGAAAGGTGACCATTCAAGAGGCATTGTATGTTAGATCCCAAGACCCTCAACACTATGCTCAATTACAATTTCTCACACGGGAGGCGCTTCACCTTCCTACCTCACTCACACAAAGAAAGCTGCTAGCTCAATCACAGCGTATCTTCGAGCAGGGGGAAAAAAAGGGAGACTACTAGCCTGGCTGTCCAGAGAACAGGCAGGGGGGATTAGTGTGTCACATATTCTAGGCCCCAAGGGTGAACTTCTGAATGCTCCTGAGGAGATCAACAAATGTTTTGTCTCATTCTATCAGACACTCTATAGATCCTGGACAACCTATAGAGAGGAGGACTTGACAATTTACCTTGAGGATATAGATATTCCAGTCCTTACCCCAACCTACCATAACAAATTGGACGAACCCATCACAGTAGACTAAATTCTTAAGGCGCTCAACACGCTTCAGTCTGATAAGACTCCTGGGTCTGACAGCATTCAAGTGGAGTTTCTACAAGCAATATGCTGATGAACTTGCTACTAAATTATACATTATGTTTAGTGAATCAGCAGAGTCAAAGACACTTCCAAACTCTATGGGAGAGGCGGTTATAGTGGTGATCCCCAAGCCAGGGAAGGACCCATTCCTTTGTTCCTCGTATCACCCTATAGATATAGGGTGATACAAGGAGTAAAGGGATGAGTCCTTCCTTGGCTTGTCGACGCAAAATTACTAGCTAACATAGGCGTGCGCAGGGGGTGTGCCAGGTGTGCCTGGGCACACTCTAATCACTCTATGCAGTGCTGACTTCCCCTACTGCCTGGGCTTCCCTCTATGTTGCCCCCCCCCCCCCTGCCGTGCTGCTTGCTTCCATCCTTTTCTTTCCTTTCCCCTTGACTGCTGCCTGAAATGTTGCAGGATGGAGAGTGGGGAAAGGGCAAGTCAATATGTCATTTACCGGCCCCTTCCTTTTCTAAATGAACACACTCACTGTGTTCAATCGTAATTGAAGCATAGTAAACAATATTTACTATTTATTTACTTTATTCATGCCAGGAAGGGGAATGGACATTAAAATCAGGAGACTTTCAACTCATATCGTTAAGGCGCAGGATGAGTCGCCGGGGGTCATGGCCTCTCTAGATGCAGAAAAGGCCATCAATTCTTTTTGACAAGCCCCAGGCTAGAGTCTGCACGAATGGCAGCCTATCGGACCCATTTCCATTGGCCGTGGGACATGTCAGGGATGTCCCTTCTCCTCAGGTTTATTTGCACTAGCGATAGAACCCCATCCATCTTAGAGCCGAAAGTAGAGTACGGGGAATCACGGTAGGCCCAAATGAAGAAAAACGTTCTCTCTGCGTGGACGATGCGCTGCTTTACCTGGCTGATGCCTCCACATCCCTAAATACGGCATTAGCCCTGTATGATCAATTTAGCCACTACGCCGGTATCCGTATCAACTGGGATAAATCTGTGTTATTTCCTCTGCATTCGTCAGTCCCTCAAATAGACACGCATACACCTCTCCAATAGGTGGATGAATTCACCTATTTGGGAAATAGAATTAGCAGTAAGGTGGGTGACTATAAGGGAAAAATATATCACCCCTCATGGCACAAATAACTGCAAAATGTGTGGCATGGCGCTCTCTCCCATTGTCGCCAGTTGGCAGAGTTAATCTGTTCAAAATGTTATACCTACTTAAGTATCTATACTTTTTTCTAAACACTCCAACACATATCCCCAAGGCCTTCTTCAGAAGGCTGGAGGGTTTGCTGATCTCCTCTGTTTGGGTCGGGAGACCCCCCAGAGTGGCGAGGTGCATATTATATATCCCTCTTTTGGGTGGAGATCTGGCACTTCCAAACTTCCAACTCTATTACTGGGCAGCAGTCCTTGTCACGGTGCGGTGGTGATTCTCCCTACTCAGACAAAACCCGGCTGTTACATTGGAGGCAGCGATTCTTGGCTCCTATGCAACCTTGAGTATTCTGATGTTCTGTGGTAAGAAGGCTCTAGCCCCTTAGTAAAGACCCCCATGGGGACCAAGATACGAGTATGGCAGGATGCTAGAAAAATTTTTAGGAAACCTTTCCATGTATCCGCACACATGCCACTATTGGAAAATCCCATGCTACCCCATTTGAAACCCATTCCTGATACTCCTTTATGGGCCAAGAAGAGGATCACCACTCTGAAACATGTCATAGGGAACGGCACACTTATGCCATTTCAGGAGTTGAAATGCCTCTATTTATACCTAGCTCTTACAAGTTCAGATACTCACAACTGCCACATGCGCTCGGAGCCCAGTTTACCGAGCCAATAATCCTCTAATCAGATTCTATTGAACGCCTTTTGACCGCTGGTGTCATGGGGAAGCCTCTCTCCTCCTTATATTTATACCTGACGGTTGCTTATGACACTAAACCGACCCAGTCCCTGAACAAATGGAGAAGGGATATTCCGAGTGGGAGGAGTGTGTTTACACTTATATTCCTTCTATGATAGCTGCAAAAGATAGATTCATACAGCTTAAGTTTCTTCATAGGGCTTACTACACCCCACAGAGACTGGCCCACATATACCCACAGAGAGACTCCTCATGCACTAGATGTCAGAGTAAGGTAGGTACGTTTGGACATATGGTCTGGTCCTGCCATGCCCTTCAACCATATTGGGATGTTGTAGCCAACACGCTGAGTGACATCAGTGGTATCAGAATTACATTGGATCCTCTGATCTTACTACTGAGTCATCTAGAGGAAGTGTAAGGGGACAGATACATTAAATTATGCATAACCTTCTCTTTATTGTATGTGAGGAGGGAAACATTCCTAAGATGGAAATCGGTGGAGCCACCCACCCTAGACTCATGGAGAAATTTGGTTAATTCAGTCTTACCCTTATATAGACTGACATATGAAAGCAGACAATGCCCAGGAAAGTTTGATAAGGTTTGGTCTGGGTGGATAGATGCATGTACTTAATTCTACTCAATAACTGAAGATACCCTCTCTGGGTCTTGATCCCCCCCTTCCTTTTTTAAACCTCCACTGGTTTGATTCTGCAGTCACTACCTGGGTACAGAGAAAACACAAGAACCTCTACTTCATTCAAAAGACATCTGCTTTAATAAGACGTGCAACTGTTCGGGTAAGCCTCCTACCCCTGATCTCTGTTTTTGAGTGAAAAAACTCTAAATGACATCCATGGACTTGGACTGAACTGCCATTACTACAAGAGGTACAAGCGAATGAGAATTATGCCTGGGGACAAGGTTCATCCTATTTAGTGTCCCCACTTATACTACACAATTACAAAATTAGTGGGGGCACTGCCAGAGAGACAGTAGTTTACTATGCAGGTGCATTGTGTTTTAGTAGTCTAAAGAGAGAGACATCTAGGGATTTTTAGCAACAGGGCTACACAAAGAAAAAATAGTTACATATAATTTAACAGGATAAGAATTCATGAAAATGTACACAAACTAAAGGTTAGGTAAAAAGTGCACATAATCTACTAAAGCCATATAGGCCTCATAAGTACCAAATCACCAAATTCTTACAAGTATATGTTTCAGAAAGTTCAAAAAGGAAATCCTGGCATTAAATTTTAGTTGACACTTTTCCATGTCTGAAACAGTGCCAGAGCATAAATCAATAGCTGCAGACCTTGTAACTTATGTGTAAGGCGGATGCCCTTTGCTTGATTTAGGCTGATACATGGGAAGTTCACTTCTAAAAGGTGACAACAACTTTCCAATTGTAATCACTTATTGCACCTTGTAAAATAGCATTAACTGCATATAGGATGCTGTGAAAAAGTTTTTGCCCCCTTCCTGATTTTTCCTTTTTTTTCGTATATTCGTCATACTTAAAGCGGTAGTAAACCCGCAAAGCTATTTTTACATACAGGTAAGCCTATAATAAGGCTTACCTGTAGGTAAAAAGAATATCCCCTAAACCTGCATGGTTTAGGAGATATTCGCCCTGCATGCAGCCGCTGACATTAGCGGCGCATGCGCTCTGACGATCCGGCCGAGGCGGCCGGCAACTCAGAGCTGGCTGCCGGAAGAGAGAAGAGGACAAAGATTTCAGCGTCCTTAGCGCTGACCGACTCGGGCATCGGGGGCCTCGTTCTAAGGTAAGTATTTCATAATATGTTAGTATGCGATGCATACTAACATATTATGCTATTGTCTTGCAGGATTTTTTTTTATTTATTTTTTTTAGCAGCGGGTTTACTACCGCTTTAAATGATTCAGCTTTTTTCCCCCTTTATAAATGAAATCATCATTTAAAAACGGCATTTTATATTTACTCGGGTTATCTTTTGTGCAATTTTAAAATTTGTTTGATGATCTGAATAATTTAAGTGTGACAAATATGAAAAAAAAAGCAAAAAACAGGAAGGGGGCATATACTTTTTCACAGCACTGAATTACATATAAATCCCTCCCCACAAGCCATAAACATATATGAGGCAGTACAGCAGTGGGCTTTAACATTGTGTTAAATATACAGTATCTCACAAAAGTGAGTACATCCCTCACATTTATGTAAATATTTTATTATACCTTTTCATGTGACAACACTGAAGAAATGACACTTTGCTACAATGTAAAGTAGTGAGTGCACAGCTTGTATAAGGCCCCTTTCACACGGGCGGATCATTCGGGTCGGACGCTCCATTGTGCTCTATGGAGCGACGGATGTCAGCGGTGACATGTCCATTGACACCCGATCCGCTCCGATCCACCAAAAACAGACTGATGGAAACCCTATTTTCCATCCACCTTGTGGATCAAATCGGATGAACACAGACAGGCGGTCCGTGTTCATCCAATTCTCCATAAAGGAGAATGGAGCTGTCACAGGACAGTCTCTGCATGGAGTGCAGAGACTGCCCTGTCATCCGCCGGCTCAGCGGGGATAAACGGATGGATCCCCGCTGAGCAGCGGAGCCGGTCAAAACGGGCTCCGCTCGTGTGAAAGGACTCTAACAGTGTAAATTTGCTATCCAAAGTGCCCAAAGTGTCAATATTTTGTGTGGCCACCATTATTTTCCAGCACTGCCTTAACCCTCTTGGGCATCGAGTTCACCAGAGCTTCACAGGTTGTCACTGGAGTCCTCTTCCACTCCTCCATGATGGCATCACGGAGCTGGTGGATGTTAGAGACCTTGCACTCCTCCACCTTCCATTTGAGGATACCCCACAGATGCTCAATAGGTTTTAGGTCTGGAGACATGCTTGGCCAGTCCATAACCTTTACCCTCAGCTTCTTTAGCAAGGCAGTGGTCATCTTGGAGGTGTGTTTGGGGTCGTTATCATGTTGGAATACTGCCCTATTGCCCAGTCTCTTAAGGGAGGGGATCATGCTCTGCTTCAGTATGTCACAGTACATGTTGGCATTCATGGTTCCCTCAATGAACTGTAGCTCCCCAGTGCTGGCAGCAATCATGCAGCCCCAGACAATAACACTCCCATCACCATGCTTGACTGTAGGCAAAACACACTTGTCTTTGTACTCCTTACCTGGTTTGCCACCACACACGCTTGACACCATCTGAACCAAATACGTTTATCTTGGTCTCATCAGACCGCAGGACATGGTTCCAGTAATCCATGTCTTCAGCAAACTGTTTGCGGGCTTTCTTATGCATCATCTTTAGAAGAGATTTCCTTCTGGGACGACAGCCATACAGACCAATTTAATGCACTGTGCAGTTATGGTCTGAGCACTGACAGGCTAACCCCCCACCCCTTCAACCTCTGCAGCAATGCTGGCAGCACTCATACATCTATTTCCCAAAGACAACCTCTGGATATGATGCTAAGCACGTGCACTCAACTTCTTTGGTCGACCATGGCGAGGCCTGATCTCAGTGGAACCTGTCCTGTTAAACTGCTGTATGGTCTTGGCCACGGTGCTGCAGCTCAATTTCAGGGTCTTAGCAATCTTCTTATAGCCTAGGCCATCTTTATGTAGAGGAACAATTTCTTTTTCAGATACTCAGAGAGTTCTTTGCTATGAGGTGCCATGTTAAACTTTCAGTGACCAGTATGAGAGAGTGAGAGCGATAACACCAAATTTAACACACCTGCTCCCCAATCACACCTAAGACCTTTTAACACTAACGAGTTACATGACACCGGGACGAAAAAATGGCTAATTGGGCCCAATTTGGACATTTTCACTTAGGGGTGTACTCACTTTTGTTGCCAGCGGTTTAGACATGTGTGTTGAGTTATTTTGAGGGGACGGCAAATTTACTCTGTTATACAAGCTGTAAACTCACTACTTTACATTGTAGCAAAGTGTAATTTCTTCAGTGTTGTCACATGAAAAGATATAATAAAATATAACAAAGATATAATAAAATATTTATATATACACACACACACGCTGTATATACAGTGGGGAAAATAATTATTTTATCCCCTGCAGATTTTGTAAGTTTGCCCACTTACAAAGAAATGAAGGGTCTATAATTTTTATCATAGGTGTATTTTAAATGATAGAGACACATAAAAAAACACATAAAACAAATGCTATAAAATAAGTTGCAGTTCAGTGAGTAAAATAAGTATTTGATCCCCAAGCAAAACATGAGTTAGTGCTTGGTGGAGAAACAGTTGTTCGCAAGCACAGAGATAAGGCATTTCTTGTAGTTGGTGACCAGGTTTGAACACATCTCAGGAGGGATTTTTGGTCCACTTTTCTTTACAGATCTTTTCTAAATCCTTATGGTTTCTTGGCAACTCGAAGTTTCAGCTCCCTCTGCAATGATATCATGTGCGGGACACACAGAACGTGCAACCATTTTGTGAAGGGTCAGCCATGATGGTTCTAACTTAGGACAAACACCTCACGCCTCATCCCCCTTCCCATCAACTTAGGAATTCCTGGGTCCCCGTAACAGGCTCCAAAAGGTCTGGAGGTGTTTTGGCAAGCCTGATCATAAACCAATAAATCAGATCCATTAAGAGACAGCACAGGATGTCTGAGATAAGGAAGGGCCATAAATACCCCTAAGGCAGGTGTGACCTTCCCAGAGACCCTTAGTCAATCTTAAAGGTAGAAATTTACCCACATTTCATAACTGCAGATAGGAACGTGACATCTTAATAAAAAGTATAAATTTGAATGCAGAAATTCATTGCGAACAAAATGGATTCAAACGTAGATGAATTTGATCATACGGGAAACCACTGATAGTTTCTCCTCTTCCCAGGGTAATGGAAAGTGACAAGTCTGTTGTGTTTAGACTTATTTTAGTGCACTGTGCATGCTGAGCTTGAATTCCTTAATGTTGGGTCTGCACAGTAATCCCATCCTGAGATATGATTTTTATACTGCAAATTACATATTAGGGAGGGTTGTTATTCCATGGTCCACCCTGGACAGCCCATGTGAGTGGTCTCAGGCGACTGGCACCTATATGGTGATCCCGCAAGCTGGAGAATCTTTGTGCTGAAAGCAGCTGAGAGTGGTATTGTTACGTTAGTGACAAGCGTGGTGTGAGATTAAGGGGGTCCTCGGTAACCAGTCAGTGAGGAGGGCAGTGATCTGATACCTGTGTTCGTCACACCCTCCATAAATGTTCTATAGGATTAAGGTCTGGAGACTGGCTAAGCCACTCTATGACCTTGCTGTGCTTCTTCTTGAACCACTCCTTTGTTGCTTTGGTGGTATGTTTTGGGTCATTGTCAGGCTGGAAGACCCATCCATGACCCATCTTCAGTGTTCTGGCTAAGGGAAGAAGGTTCGCCAAGGCAACAAAGGAGTGGCTCAAGAAGAAGCACATTAAGGTCATAGTTACATAGCTGGTAAGGTTAGAAAAAGACACAAGTCCATACAGTCCAACCTGTGTGTGTGCTTATATGTTAATAGTACATTGTGTACCCCTGTATATTGTGGCAGTTAAGGTGCCCATCTAATAATTTTTTGAAATTAACAATGCTTTCTGCTAAAATCACTGCTTGTGGAAGGGAATTCCACATCCTTAGCGCTCTTGAAGTAAAGAACCCTCCACGTAGTTTAAGAATAAACCGCTTTTCTTCTAGTTATAGTGAATGGGGCCGCGGGTCTTTTTGAATTCCCTTTCACAGAAAAGCTTTTTCCCTATAGTGGGGTCACCAGTACAGTATTTATACATTGAATCATATCCCCTCTCAAGTGTCTTTCCTCCAGAGAGAACAAGTTCAATGTTTGTAGTCTTTCCCCATAGCTGAGATCCTCCAGTCCCTTTATTAATTTTGTTGCCCATTTCTGGACCCTTCCCAGTTCCAGCACATCCCTCCTGAGGACTGGTGCCAAGAATTGGACGGCATACTCAAGATGCGGCCAGACCAGTCTTGTAGAGTGGGAAAATTATTGTTTTATCTCTAGAGTTAATCTCCTTTTTAATGCATGTCAATATTCTATTGGTTCCTCCTAGCAAATAAACTGCATTCATATTTTTGGCACCCAAATGTATTATTTTACATTTTCCAACATTAAACATCATTTGCCATGTAGTTGCCCACCCCATTAAATTGTTTAGATCTTCTTGCAAGGTTTCCACATCTTGCGTGAAGTTATTGCCCTGCTTAGCTTTGCATCATCCTCAAAAACTGAAATTGAGCTGTTTATCCCATCCCCCAGAACGTTTATGGATACATTGAATAGGATTGATCCCAGGACAGAACCCCACTTTCCACACCAGATCATTCTGAGTACTCCCCATTTATCATCACCCTTTGGACTCGTCCCAGTTGAGTTATTTTGAGGGGACAGCAAATTTACACTGTTATACAAGCTGTACACTCACTACTTTACATTTTAACAAAGTGTCATTTCTTCAGTGTAGTCACATGAAAAGATATAATAAAATATTTACAAAAATGTGAGGGGTGTACTTATATATTATATACAGTATATATATATATATATAGTCAGAGCCATCCAACCAGGATGGATGTGAACCAAATAAAGACACCACAAGACATACAACATAACACAGACCTGAGGTGTGCCCTGGTCAGCTGGTCGGTACGCCAAGAAAGGGGGCAGATAAGTAATGGTTGACTGTAGAAGAGAGATGTGAAGGATGGGCCCTGCAAAGGGGATGACAAGGAACACGGGAGAGTGGGCTGCTTAAATACCCCCCCCAGGCTCCTGCCATAAATTCAGGCCACCATACTGGCCTTCTAATTTATGGTCGGAGCCCTCCAACCGCGATAGATGTGAACCACATATGCATGCCACAAGATATACAGCATAACATAGACCTGAGGTGTGCTCTGGTCAGCTGGTTGGTACGCCAAGAAAGGGGGCAAAAATACCAGGATAGGGAAAGCTGTTTTATTGATATGCATGCCATTTACTGTGCAAGCTTGGAGAAAGCTTGCAACATCTTCACCTGGGGATTCGGAATGTACTGGGTAAAGCAGGCGGACTTCCACCTGCCTAATCTTCTGATGACGTGACTCGGCACCCCGTGTCGGGAGTCAGTCGAGGCTGCTCCGATCCGGAAGGAGTGTCTGGAAAACTGGTTAGGGTTGAAGCCTAACTTGGCCAAAAGGATGCGAACATATCTGATGAACTGGCAAGCTGTTAGTGGGCTGGAAGGAAAAAGCAACAATGGGCTAGAGCTAGACTGACTAGGCAGACATGATAACAACTGGTCCAGAACTGCTACTGGGCACCATTCCTTGTGGGTCTGGAAAAAATTTGATGTCGACCCCGGTGGCGGAATGATGAGTTTTGGATATTGCCAGATGTAGGACAAAGTGATCTGAAGTCATGTCAGATGGCACCTGTGTAGCACCTGGCTACTGGGGACACTGTAAGTGAACTCGCTGGGCCGTAGGAAGCCGTAGAATGCCAGGTAAATAGCTGCCTGGATGATCAGGCTGGGCAGCAATCTAAAAGGGACCATAACAGCATGGCTGACATGTCCCGGAACGTGGAACTTGCTATGGGCAAGCGTTTGCTATTGGTTACAGGCTGAAGTTTCTGGATGCCACGCAGCAAGGCTTTGACCGCATGGGTTGTAAATAACAAGGGTTTCCCAGGGGCTTGTAGGGAGAGGAAATGCTGGATGCCAGCTAGGTACAGCCTAATGATGTTGTGTGACAGAGTCAGATGAGTGTGGCAGTAAGCCATGAATGCCAGGACGTGCTTGATGTTGCCTGAGCCGGCCCCCGGGGCATGTGGCAAGCAACTTGTGGTAGGCGTTCCAGGCTGTGTGATAGGCCTTCAGCATGTTGAGTGATAGTGACCGGTTTATGAGCAGAGTAGCATTGCGGAGGTGGTCTCTTAGCCCATCGTTAGGTGCGACCAAGGTGGGATAGGACATGAGGTTGTGTCTGCTCCGGGTCTCTGTAAGAAATATGAAGGAAAATTGAGGCAGGAGAGCACGTCTACTGCAGGATTGCACTTGCCAGGTATGTAGGTACAGTGGATATTGAAATTGTAATGAAGGGATATCTGCACCAGCCTGCTTAGGAAGGATATGATGGCTAGGGATTTGGACCTGCCCTTGTTGACAATCTCGTCTGTGGCTAAGTTGTCAGTGGAGAAGACCACGGTCTGCCCCGCCCATGTGTGTCCCCAGACCTGAGCTGCCGCGACTATGGGGTAAAGTTTAAACAGTGAGGATGCCTGGCTGAACCCAGGGACCAGGAGGATTTCCTGTGGTAATGGACCTGCAAACCAATGGGTGCCAAAAATGGTGGTGAAGCCTGTGGAGGCTGCTGCATCTGTTACTACGTGGGTTGAGGAGGCTGAAGCCGCTGGGATAAACATGGACGTTCCAGTTTTCAAGGAAGTTATCCCACATAGCCTGGTCTAGTTGGAGGGTTTGATCGGGGTCATGTGTGTGGAACAGGAAGACCAGAAGGCGAGAAATGAAGGAACGCCCCTGAGGGACAATCCTCATTGCAAAGCATGCCTAACAGGGACAGCAGCTGCCTCTTAGTGCAACTTTGTGAGGTGGTGAAAGCGTGTAGATCCCTAATCCAGGACAATTTGTCTGGTGGTAGGCTGGCCTGCATAGAGTAGGTGTCCACTTTATGCTCCGCTATGGGCACCTCGATGTTGCCGAACATTACCCTTAATCTGTCTAAATCTGAGGGGGGCTCGTTTGGCCGCTCAATCAGCAGGAAGTCATCCAGGTAGTGGATGACTTTCTGGCACTGCTCCTGGTGAGTTAGGATCCAGGTGAGGGACTGAGTGAATGTATCGAAGAGCCAAGCACTGCTCTTTGAACCGAAGGCAGCTTGGTAGCAAATAAGTATGAATTTTTCCATTTGATGCCGTGCTACTGCCATAAGGATGGCTCAATGGCTAAGAGTTTAAATGCATTTGAAATGTCCACTTTGGACAGCCATGCGCCCTAGCCTACGCTAATGATGGACTGTATAGCCAAGTCAATGGATGCATATTTGAGGGAAAACTCTGCGGAAGGAATCAGTGAGTTAAGACTGGGAATGTGAGAGGAATGATGCGCGGACAAATCGTACACCAAACACTATTTATTAGAGAACTTGCCCTTGACAAGACCAATAGGGCTAACTCTCCATTTCTCAAATGGTGATTCAGTGAAGGGGCCCATAAGGAATCCCCGGTCCAGCTCGGTCTGCAAAAAGCTTTTCGATAGCCTGCTCGTCATTTGAGGCTGAACTGAGGTTTCTGCACCCATGGGTGGTGTGGGGTAGGGTGATGATGAATCCCGTGTGGAAGCTTGAGATAAATCCACGCTCCAGGAATAGCACATATGCGGGTGATGGGTGAGAGGAAAGGTAGAACTCCAGCCATTGTACGTTCACCTGGTTCAGTCATGAGTTGGGGCGCTTGAGGGTAAATGTGCTCTTGAGGTGAGCTCTGTGACAATTGGCACAAATATGCAGCAGCCGGCATTGGCTGAAGCTGCAGGTGCTGTAATTGAAATTATCACAGATAGGCATCTTGCCGAGTAACTGGACGGGCCGCCCCAATTTGTTCACTTGAGGATGTTGCACAAGAGCGGTCATACCTTGAGCGGCACTAGAGGTAGAGGGGAGGTCAAGGGATGTCTGGCGTCTGTGTTAGTGCACCAGTTTGCCGTGTGCATAGAAGACTGGCAAACGGCACAAAGTGGGGAACGGAGACCCGCAAAGTGGCGGCAGAACAACTCAGTATCCACTATGCTCCAGTTTGTGCTGGCTTGGAACTGAGCGAGTTTGGCTGTGGCTCTGGCTGCGAAGCAGATGTGATAATCATAGAAGGCGAAGCCTCTATATTTGTACCCCAAGTCAACTTGAGAGATTGTGATTAAGCTTAGGGTCTTTGGCCTTCAGAACCACGGACACGTCCCCCCAGGCGTAGGACTTATTCTCGGCTAGATCGCGAACCGAGATGAGCAGGGAGGTCAGGTTAACACCCTTTCCCTCCAGGATGTCCTTCCTGATGCCCGCAGGGACAAGGTGTGCAGGAAATATGGTGGAACTTGTGTCCAGCATACCTGTGGGTGGTAGTGCCAAGACGGCACTGCGACCGTGTCTGGGGGGGCCATGGCTGGGCACGCCTCAAGGTGTCACGGTCCTGGCGGTGTAGTCCTGTGCAGGGAGCAACCGCTCTTGTGCACCCGATTCTGGGCCCCCTGATAGAGGGAGTCCGAGAGTGTGGGATGGCACGAGGGCTGGAAGGTCACTGATGGTGATGTGAAGATCCAGAGGGTTGTGCAGATCAGAAGAATGGTTGTGCAGGCTGGGTCGGCAATGGGCTGGCTATGCGGTACAAAAGGGTTAAGCAGAAGGGTCGTCAAGTCCAAGCAAGGTCAGGAGGATCAGGCAATTGGATGGTCGTAGGAAGCTGGGGTCGGTGCAGGTAGCAATCAGCAGGTCGGGACAAGCCGGGTCAACAGGAAGCAGGCAGATACAGGAAAGGGAGGTAGAGCTGGGGCTCACAGGTCACAGGACGCTGTAGAATGGACAGCACTTGCTGCTGGGCTCCACAGATCTTTACTGGAGCCTTTTGGCGCTGTTTACCGGTGCGTGCATGCGAAACGGGTGAAGGGCGCCAGGGACACCCGACTGTTGTTCCTAACACAAGGACTCCTACTCTGGCCCATCGGTGACAGCTGTGGTCAGCGTGCCGATCATCATGTGCAGTTGGGCGAGAGCTGAGATGATGGCAGGGCCGGCTCTACCACTAGGCAGAGTAGGCGGCCGCCTAGGGCGCCACTACCACCAGGGGTGCCCACCCGCTGTTGATCCGTCACTGTTCTGCATCAATCACTCATGTCACTGGAGAGCCGCTGCTGGCAGCACCCCAGGGCGGTAAAATGAGGCGGATCCAGGGACACAGGTGCGGGCCTGGGGACCATGGCTAAAGAAATGGGTAGAGAGGCTCTGCAAAAAATTTCTACCTCTGCCACCATCATCGTATAAATTGACAGGGCAAAGGGGCTGGAGTCAGGGGCAGAGCCAAAGGGGGCGGCTAAATATGGTTTCGCCTAGGGTGTCAAAAATCCTTGCACCAGCCCTGGATGATGGACTACAGGAATGCCTGCTGGGTGCTGGGTGCAGCTACTGTTCATATTGGGAACAGCAGCCTGAATAATTTGGCTTTCCTGGCTGTGGTGGGGTAGGGAATGGCCCTACACTGCTGCTCTGATGAGAGCTTGGGGATAGTCCATCCCCTGAGGGACTGAGTGCTGCCCGTCTCTAAAACCGCGGTAGGTGACAGAGGGGCAGAGGCAAGGTCCTCGCTGCCGGACCATGACATGACTCCAGCTATAATGAGAAAAGAGGGAGGGTGTGTGTTTAAGAAAGATTCTGGGAAATGAGAACAGCGGAGTAGAGCCGGAGTATGAAGAATAAGTAAGAAGCAAGAGGGAGGAAGAACAGAAAAATGGAATGACAGGCATAGTGAAGAACATGATGCATTCTGGGGAATGCTGAAGAGTGGAAATTTAGAAAACTTGAAGGGTGCAGGGCAAGCGAGTTTTAGCCAGGAGGTGACTGGCCACATAACCGATAGCTTGGGAGCCCGGTCGGTGCCATGCATGGACCTGTGAACCAGAGCCCCAGGGCCTACTGGGGTGGAAGCTGCAGTCTGGTTATGGCCTAAGTAGGCATGTTGTGTTCTGTAGTAGGTGACGTATGGTTGGCATGCTAATGCCTGCACTGTCAGCAAGCAACTGTTTAGTGACCGTGTCTGGGTAGTTTGAACGTGATGTCCTTCAGTTACAGGTAATAAAGAAAATGTGACAGTAGAGATTGGCAGCCCAATATGTGTATGTGAGGTATTGAGGTGAATAAAGGGTGCAGCAGGTTGATGTCGGAATGTGTTCCGTGTGCTACCCACCTGACTTTTGCCCTGATAGAGTAAGGTCCTGGTTGTGGCCGAGACTATTCTGGCGACCGGGTACCTGAAAAGGTAACATGGAGGTCCAGCTTTAATCTGGCGTAGAGGAGAGCCCTAAGTCCGCCCCCATCCCCTTTATACAGTGTGTATGTCCCGAAATGAACCCCTTCCCCCCCCCCCCCCACAGTGCAAGTTCCCCCGCCTGAATCCCGAGAGGAGATGCGGTCTAATTTCGACCTGGAGGTACAATGGAAAAGTCCATGGGCCAGCGGTCTTATCAGAGCCGGTGTTGGTCCTGGAATGAGATAGTCCCGTTTTCAGTCCACCCATCGTGTGCCTTGTGTAAGGCTGTAGTTGGACGACGTGGGAAATAAGTGGAGTTATGGAGTGTATGTGTATAACCCGACGGTTAGAGATGACAGTGTAAAAGAAATAATGGACATTGACTTCCTGTAGTGCAAGTTTGATGGGTCTGTGCCAGTGATTTGTCAACGAACGACTGTCACGTCCGTAATCGTACGGTTGGTATGCAGTGGATGATGTCTTGTGTTGTACGGATGAATCC
>BLSH010070844.1:784161-794640 GCA_018402905.1 Glandirana rugosa | reverse complement strand
CCGCCCCCATCCCCTTGAACGTGACAAATCCTCCCCCCTGAGTAAAGCCCTGTATGTGTGACATATTACCTGCGAGAAAAATGTCCAACCTTGTGCAGGATGGAACAACCTAACCTCACTGACCTCCAGAGAAAGAAACAACTGACCGTGACTGGAGGTTTTGAGAAACGACAAGTGATTAGACATGGCACGGTGGTTTGACCGAAGGTCTACGAAAGATTCGTAGTTTGTAGATAGGGAACAATAATGCAAAGGGAACATACATATCGACAATGCTTGTACCGGGAGAAGCTGTGAAATATGGACAATGACTCGGTCGTAACTTACGATGGGGTGCGAGTTTGGGAACATGACAAACAAAAGCTTGTGCACGGTACTAGTAGTTTGAATCCTACCTGCGACAGTGAGCTAGAAACACCATAGAAGACCACGAACAGGGAAGTCGCAAAAACTCTGGATTTTGAAAAAACACACAGACTCACTAAAACGCAGTGAGCTGGGAAGAGTTGGCCTGGTGACGTAACAAATCACACACTGGAACCGACAAGGAACACAGGAGAGTGAGCTGTTTAACCACTTCAATACCAGGCACTTAGAAAACTTCCTGCCCAGACCAATTTCCAGCTTTCAGTGCTGTTGCGATTTGAATGAGAATTGCGCGGTCATGCGACGCTGTACCCAAACAAAATTTTTATCATTTTGTTCCCACAAATAGAGCTTTCTTTTGGTGGTATTTGATCGCCTCTGCGTCATTTCTGATCACCGCTATAAACAAAAAAAGACCGAAAATTTTGAAAAAAAAATAAAATTTTTCTTTGTTTCTGTCACAAAAATTTGTATAAAGTACATTTTCTCCTTCACTGACGGGCACTGATGTGACTACACTGATGGGCACTGATGAGGCTACACTGATGGGCACTGATGAGGCAGTACAGATTGGCACTGATGAGGTGGCACTGATAAGGTTGCACTGATGATGGGGCACATATGCAGCACTGATGGGCGGCACTGACAAGCAACACTGACGGGCACTGATACGTGGCACTGATATGCAGCACTGATGGACACTCCTAGGCAGCACTGATAAGTGGCACTGGGCACTGATGGGCACTGATAGGGGGCACTTTTAGGTGGCACAGGTGGGCACTTTTAGGTGGCACAGGTGGGCACTGATAGGTGGCACAGGTGGGCACAGGTGGGCACTTATAGGTGGCAGTGGTGGGCACTGGTGTAACAAGCACTGTTAGGGATGGCACTGGCAGGCATCATACATGGGCACAGTGCCATCCCTACAGTACATAATAATGCCCTTACCTGGTGGTCTAGTGGGGGCTCCCTGGTGGTCCTGGGCGGCCTCTTTGTAATTCCCCTGGTGGTCCTAGTCGGCCTCCAATGTGATGTCCGGTGGGGGCTCCCTAGGGGTCCTGTTCCGGCTCCCTGGTGGTCCAGTGGGGTGATCCTGAGGGTGGCTGCGCTGTTAAATATTCAGCGCAGCCCCCCCCTGTCAGGAGAGCAGCCGATCGGCTCTCCGCTGCTCAGGTCTGCCGACCTGAGCACAGGGCTGGCCCAAGACATTGTGCTGCCTGGGTCCAAGAATGAAATGCTGCCCCCTACTCCCCCCAAAAAACAATCACGCTCACCAAAAGGCCCCCACATCCATTATTTTATATCATGATAATTAAAACTAAAATTTACATGCAACAGTACCTTGTCTATATGCAAAATTATATGACGTACTATTATGTTCAGTTCCAAGGGGCGGGCTAGGGCAGTATTGGGGCAGGTGGAGCGGCCTGGGGGGAGTTGTTGTCATGACACACAAAACTGCTGTAAAAAAAAATCTTGGTCGTCAATTTGCTAAGTAAATAGAAAAGAAGGAGAGGCAGCCTTGGTTCAATTTGCTGCCCCTCTCAAAGTGCTGCCTGGGTCCAATGGACCCACTGGGACCCATGGTAGGGCCGGCCCTGCCTGAGCAGAGGAAAAGCCGATCAACGGCTCTTCCTATTTACACTGTGATCAGCCGTGATTGGTCACGGCTGATCACATGGTAAAAGGCTTCGGATCGAAGCCTTTTACCTCGGTAGGTAATGCGGTGGGTCAGACTGACCCACGGCACTACCGATCACCGCGATGCGCGCCCCCAGGGGCGCGCGATCGCGGATTATCCTGAGGACGTCAATAGACGTCCAGTCAGGATAATGAACCCCCCGCCCGGACGTCATTTGTCAATGCGCCGTGCGGGAAGTGGTTAAATACCCCCCCCCCCGGGGTCCTCCCATAAATTCAGGCCACCATACTGGCCTTCTAAGATATAAAACAGTGAAGGGCTCTACCTATCATATAAAGCAATATAAAAATAAATCTTAAGTGCAACAAAAATATAAATATAGCTAAACAATATGGTGTTAGGAAAGGACTGGAACCAGCTCTAGAGGCTTTGTTGTGAACTTGTGACCTTTCAGGACCTTTGAGAAGGCATAACTTCACATTAAAGCGGTTGTTCAATCAGGGATAAAATATTAAAGTCAGCAGCTACAAATCATGTAGCTGCTGAATTTTACTAAAAGGACACTTACCTGTCCAGGGATCCAGCACCGTCCACACCCGGGTTAGTTCTTCATTAGCCTTTGGGTTCCTGGCAATGCCATTCTAACTGTGGGCAGCTGGCTATGCTGCTTTCAGCTCCACACTCAATCTGCTCTGTACTTTATGACATGTGAATGTCCCAGAAAACTGAGGGGAGGGGTAGAGGGTGCGGGCAGAAGTGAGGAGCGGGTAACTGTCAAAACCAGGTCCCCCCCCCCCCCCCAAACTGCTATGTTATTGGATACCAGTGACCCTTTTAATGACAGGTGGTGTGTTATATGTGGTAAAGTATTCTCATACTTTATTGGAAAAATATGCATGCTGCCCAGGAAAAAAATTAAAACAGCTTTACCTCTGTGGCACACATTGCACATCATCCAGTTCAGTCCTGTACTAAAAACTCTGCAACTATACCCTGACATCAGACTGCACCTAGCACAACATTTACCTCTGACCAGTGTCTGTGTCCATTACAGGCCCTAATACCATATCCCTTCATGGAATTGTCATTCATATTGATAAGTATATGTTTCCTGAATGTTTCTCTTATTTGAACTAGGCAGTGGTAATTGTGCATATCTGGGAATCATCTAGTTATTACCAGTCGATTTTAGCTTTTCTAAGCCTGAAAGATCTCATGATCCTGAAAGAACACTTGACTGGCGTATGGCTGATGCTGCCGCGGACCACTACTATTGCATTCCTTATTGTCTTAAGCTATGCCTTCTAAAATAAAAACACAAACCACCTTCTTTTTGGATTTAAATGGCCAGAGCAGTCCTTTATTAAACCACATTAACAATAATTACAAAAACATATTCCATTTTTGGAACGTGAGCAATTACCCAACTTAGCTATCTGAATCTGTCTTAGGTCAATGAAGGAAGTATTACTATTACACCAGCTGCACCCCAACCACTTCAGAATCCTGGCCCCTAGCCGTGGTTCCACTGGCTCAGGGACAAACTTTTACCATTCACGTATCACCCGATGCAGCTCAATGACCGATAGCCCAACTTCCTTACTAGGGAAGGTACCCATACCTAGATGGGTCCAACCCATTCCACTCCATTTTCTATAGTTATAATATACCTTCCAACCTTCAAAAACCTGAGACCCCTGCCAACTGCTACGACTTTCGTTCACTCACAACCTTACCCAGTAAATAAACCCCAAGCATACCTTGTATACTATGACAAAGGAACCAAAACCCATATACAAAAAAGGGGAGGGAGGGAGGAAAACACTTCTCCTGATGCTGCCAGGCTCTGCACTGACTACCTCCCACAGCCCCACCTTAGCCCAGATCCCCCTAGCCACACCTAGCCACACCCTCCACCATTATTAGCCCAATTAGCTGGACCCCCAGACTCAAACCCAATTACAAGACCACCCCCGTTCTGGCCTGCCCAGCAACCCAGTCATGTTGGCCCTGCACTTATGTTGCACTCCAGTTCCAGGCCTGTCCTTGACTGGCAAATGGCTGATGCTGCCGCTGCCACGGACCACTACTATTGCACCCCTTATTGTCTTAAGCTATACCTTCTAAAATAAACATAGGAAACACCTTCTTTTTGGATTTAAATGGCCATAGCAGCCCTTTATTAAACCACATTAACAATAATTACAAAAACATTTTCCATTTTTGGTACGTGAGCAATTACCCAACTTAGCTATATGAATCTGTCTCAGGTCAATGAAGGAGGGTTACTATCACACTGGCTTCACCCCAACCACTTCAGAATCCTGGCCCCTAGCCGTGGTTCCACTGGCTCAGGGACAAACTTTTACCATTCACGTATCACCCGATGCAGCTCGATGACCGACAGCCCAACTTCCTTAGTAGGGAAGGTACCCATACCAAGATGGGCCCAACCCATTCCACTACATTTTTTATAGTTATAATACACCTTCCAACCTTCAAAAACCTGAGACCCCTGCCACAGACGCCCACCAGGGAAACCTCACGCGTGGGCGGCCCACCACAGCCGTATGGCCCTTTGAAGCACCTGTTGCAATTCCAGACACCACATATCTATACCTACTGCAGGCAAATGCACTTCATCACCCCTCAGATAAATCCTGTTGTCTCCTTCTAATTGGCGAACAGCCAACCCCGCATTGCGAACAAAGAACTTGGCCACCTCCCTATTTACTTTTACCCTGGCTTTATTAATCCGATCTATCGACCGGACCGTACGCCAAGAAGCTCTGCCAATGATGTCCGACCAAAATGAGTGTCCGGGAAGGACGACCTTATGCTGAGAAAATCCCACTTAATGTCCCGGATAATCTCTCTAGAAGCCCGCAAGCTGAGGTCATTATCTCCGACATGCAATAACAGCACATCCGGAGGCCTGTCCAACCTTGCCCAACGCTGAATTTCTGGCAACACTCTGGACCACAGCATCCCCGGCACGCCAATACACCGAACCACTGCTTTACTATGGGGAAAACCAAGCTGCTTACCCTCGGGCCTAACTGCTGCCCGTTTTTCCCCACAATGCACATGAGAATGGCCCAGGATCCCCATCAGGTAAACTGGGTCTGCAAAACACAAAATTAACAAAACCATAACACCCACCCAACTCAATCACAAACCCCACACAAATCCCCTCACAGCCTTACAAGCCGCACTAACTCCACATAAAATTACCCGAAAACACATTATCCCCCGCCCTTTTGTTTTTTTTTTTGTTTTTTTTTTTAATTTAATCTCAAGCTCAACCCCACCAAAAGATAGATGACATACTAAAGCAGCTGTGGGCTTGCATACAAACGAAACCGTTGGGACTCCCAACGACCAACCCACCAAAGAATCTGGTCGCTCAAACCACAGCGAGCTGCCTCAGTGGCCGCCCCAATTCGAAAGGAATGTGAGGAGTACTCTCCAGGCGAGAATCCCCCCTCCAACAAACATTTTCTAAAAACCGTAACAAACTGATATCTGGATAACGCTGACCCATCCTCATGAATCAAGAAAGGCCCAGCCGGTCGCATTAAGTGCCAAGCCCTTACTACTGCGACCGGGCATCATGGAAAACCCGGCACCTTGCCAAATTCCACCTTAGTTCCACGCCCAACCTGATCGGTTTTCGATTTTCGTATAGGTAAAGACGCCGTCTCCCCTTGCATCACCACATCGGACACCTCAAGGCCACCAGCCACCGACCTGGAGGGACTAACCAATTCCCCCACCCATAAGGCTCCAAACAAGGCCAAAGCAAAGGCCGTCTGAAATAACTGCACTCAAACGCAGTATTACAGACACGAGGAAGAACATCAGACAGCACCCCTAGTATCCCAAAGGAAACCGGACAACGGTAATCTGACCTCCCCTGCCCCCTCCGGTACCCCTTCAGGGCCATATGAACCACAAAGGACTTTGTAACATCTTTAACGCTGGCCAATTTAAACATAAAAGCAAGACCGGCCATCTTTCGCCCCATGGAAGCAGCCGACACCCCCTCTGTGCAGTTTTTTGCTACACAATACAGTAACACCTGTAGCCTATCCTCATCCACAAAGCAGCCCCCAACCATACTCACCAGGGCATACCACTCCTGCCAGACCCACTCATATGCACACCACGTAGCCTCTGCTAACAAGTGCTTGACAAGGGCAATTATGGTGGCAAAACGAGGTCCCACAAGTGACCGGGGCACGGGATTCCCATCTGCTCCGCCTCCGGTGCCAATCGACGGAATCTGTCCCACTGTAACCAAGAAAGCGCATCAGCCACGTTATTCTCAACCCCTGGGACATGTACAGCAAACACAAAAAAGTTCAAATGCAAACACAACAAAACCAAATGACGCAGTAAGCGAACCACCGGGGAGGATGAAGCCGACAATGAATTAATCGCATGGACCACACTCATGTTATCACAGTGAAAACAAACACTGTGATTCTGGAATTCTGCCCCCCACAAAACAACGGCCAGTACAATTGGAAATAACTCCAACAACGCCAAATTTCTCAATAAATCCGACCTCTCCATTGTCTCCGGCCATATACCGGCGCTCCACCGGCCCCGAAAGTAAGCAGCATAACCACCTGAACCAGCTGCGTCTGTGTACAAATCCAACTCCCCCACAGAAACCGCCAAAGTCATCCAAAAGATCTGCAATTGTAATGTTCCAGGAGCATATCCCACACTTTCAAATCGTCTCGATGTTCTTGCCGAATGCGAACAAAATGGTGCGGTGCTTTGACCCCCGCAGTTGCCGACGCCAAACGTCTGCAGAACACTCGCCCCATTGGCATGATACGGAAAGCAAAATTGAGCTTGCCTAACAACGATTGTAATTCCCGCAACTGAACTTTCGACTGTCGAACCACACCGGCCACCATCCCGCGAAGATCTTCCAGCTTGTCCAGCGGTAACCGACATTCCATCCTACGTGTATCGATGACAATTCCCAAAAACTTAAACTCTGTGACCGGGCCCTCCATCTTATCTGGGGACAATGGCACCCCAAAAACGTCAAAAATGTGCTGTAATGTAGTCAACAACATAAGACAGGCCCAATCTCCTGGCGGGCCTATGATTGTGAAATCATCCAAATAATGGATAATTAACTTGTGGCCCGACAGATCTTTTCCTACCCATTCCAAAAAAGAACTGAAAAATTCGAAATAGGAACATGAAATTGCGCAACCCATAGGGAGGCATTGATCCACAAAATATTCACCACCCCATTTACAACCCAACAGATAAAAACTGTCCGGGTGAACTGGCAAAAGGTGAAAAGCCGACTCAATGTCGGTCTTAGCCAAGAGCGCCCCTTTTCCAAATTTCTTAACCCATGCCTCTGCATCATCAAAAGACGCGTACGACATGGTACGCAATGAGGGATCGATTGCATCATTAACAGATCCGCCTCTTGGGTGCGAAAGGTGATGAATCAAATTGAACTGGTTTGGTTCCCGCTCGGGGACTACCCCCAAAGGAGAAACCATAAGGCCCTCAAATGGTGGGGTCCTAAAATGGACCCGCCATCCTACCCAAAGCCACCTCCTTCCGCAGCTTACCCGAAACTACTTCCGGATGCGCATAAGCCGACTGCAAGTTAACCGAAACCAGAGGGATACTGGATAAGAAACTGGGAATCCAAAAACTCTCCTGAAAACCCAACCATAACATTCTAGCAGCTGCCCTGTTTGCATACCTACTTAGGTACGTAGCCAGCTTTTCCACCCTCACTGGCGTCCTCACTTTTTTCCAGCGTCAGCCGGTTTCTTTCCATTCTTGAAGCACCGGGACAGAGGATGGGAACCTTCACAACCAGAGCATTCATGTTGGAAACGACATGATCCTCCGAACCTACAGGC
The DNA here is from genome assembly GCA_018402905.1 of Glandirana rugosa. Lineage (NCBI taxonomy): Eukaryota > Metazoa > Chordata > Amphibia > Anura > Ranidae > Glandirana > Glandirana rugosa. Next base: position 786,720 of record BLSH010070844.1, on the reverse strand, counting down.
ATCTTCGTTAAATCACCAGCAAAACCCTGTCCGTTTTTTGGCCGACGGTGTTGAGGTAGCGGCACTTCCGGCCCCCCCCCCAAGAAAGAGAGAAGGAGCGACCCTGGCTTGCGTCATCAACTTCATCCATAGACCTAAGTCTTTGTGGTCCCACCTCAAAGACGGTCGCACTGCCTTGCATTGACGGAACTGCTCATCGTGCTGCAGACTTCCTCCCATCAGGCCCCCACAAACCGCTAGCAGTGCCAATAATAAGTTGGGGAGATTAATATCCCCAGCTCCCACAACCCCTGGGAGAACTAGCGCCCCAGCACTACCCGTAACCCCACTCAATACCTGTCCCAGAGCTCCCGCCGCAAGATACGGGGCAGTTACCATCCCACCCCCCACCTGAACCCCAGAGGACAAGACAGGAGAGACAGACAGCGGCACAGGCACAGGAGAAGAAGGACAAGACATACACATAGACTTACCGGGCTGCTGCGGGGAAGTCGTCCGCCCAGCCGTAACCCTGGGTCCCTGATGATCCACACCATCCTCAAACGCCACCGGACCATCCACAAGCTCTTCCTCTGCCCCCTGATCAGAGATCTCCCCTTCTGATCGTTGCTCCTCAGCCCGGGGGGGTGCCGCTGAAGAGGTAGGGCCGGGCGCACGGCGATTACATCATCCACCACCGCCGACCGCTCTGTGCAGCCGCCCCGCCTTGCGGTCTTTAACGCCTGACTTGCTGCCCTGGACTCGTCCCAGATGCCACCCGTTGGACGCCGCCATCACTCCCTGGACCTCCGTTTCTAGTACAGGTGGCTGTGGCTGTCCTGGATGCAGGGCCCACACCAGCCGAATCAGTCCTCCCATGCCGGGCCGCGCCATGGGCAGAGGAGGGCCCCGAATGGCCGATATGTCCCAATCCCCTGGCGAAGAAAGCCAGGAGGGAGAGGCAGAAGGGACTCTCCTGGTCGGGTCCTGCCGATGCTGGGGATTCCTTCCAGCCCCACCGGCGGGAAGAGGTGCAGATCTCTTCACCGTTGGATCTGAAGGGTCCGAAATCAGGCTCCCTGAGCGGTGACTCAATTCCGGGCCGTGACCTCCTCGCACATAACATAGGTGGAGCAGGCGAAGCAGGTACCTGCCCCAACCCCCCCCAAAACACGATCCAGCTGGGAATGCAACCACTAGGGATCATTCACCAGCGCAGCAGACCGTAGTTGCTAGAGCATTCTCTCCACATCGTCCATACTTTTGCTGTTAGGAAAGTGCAGTAGCCCCCAGGGAAAAACTTCTGATGCTGCCAGGCTCTGGACTGACTTCCTCCCACAGCCCCACCCTAGCCCAGATCCCCCTAGCCACACCTAGCCACACCCTGTAGCATTATTAGCCCAATTGGCTGGACCCCCAGACTCAAACCCAATTACAAGACCACCCCCGTTCTGGCCTGCCCAGCAACCCAGTCATTCTGGCCCTGCACTTATGTTGCACTCCAGTTCCAGGCCTATCCTAGACTGCTGATTGACTAGCTAAAGAAGAGGCAGGGACTGGTCTCTCTTCTTCAGCACCTATCTCTGGCCATGAAGTGGATTTGTCAGCATGAAATAAGGTGAGGATTACATCTTGAAAACAGAGTGGCTAATTGTAGGAAAAAGGGTAAAGGGAGGCAGATTGGGCTCCAATGACTGCTACTGTATTTTATCGCTTAGGTATTTTCTATTTATTGACCATTAATTGTCACCACGGCCTTTCGCCTGTGTACTGCCATCGTTGCCTGCTGCCATGGGGAGGCAAACCATATTAATAAAATACGCTGGACTAATGTCTGAATGAAGAAAGTTCACCAGAGTTTATACATCAATAAGTGTGGAACCTGTGGTCTGTCACACCTGCTAGGGATGATATACTTATCTGCTTCTTGTTTAGACCCTTTATCTGGCAGGCAGAAGCCTTATATTATGTGACTGAATGACAAGAGCTGCAAATGAATCTAATGGTGTAACAACAAACCATGTCCATTAGGTTTACCCACCTTTCACCATGTTTACCAATCAATGCATCACAATTGAACACTTTGCAAGTTTGCATAATACAAATTCGTTAACCCTCAGAAATCTGTCCTTACTAGAGTTGAGCGAACACCTGGAAGTTCGGGTTCTGCTGGTCCGTCCGAACTTCGGGACAAAGTCCGGGTCCGGGTCCGGACGGAACCCGAACGATCGCACGAGCAAGCCCAAGGCAGGCCTGGGCCTGGGCCTGAAACAGGGCTTCAAGCCTGCCTGGTCGTCTTGGGCTTGAAGGTCCACAAGCGAGTTGAGATCATTCCTGTCTAAAGACTCCCAATTGCTTAAACATAATACGTTTGAACGTTTCACAAGTTAACACTACGTAACTAACCATTTGTACCACTTTCCACCCATTTGGATTACCTGTACCAAACAACAATGTGGTAATCTAAGTAAACGTCGAGAACAGTAAGTCAGTGTATTATATTCCGAAGACGGACGGTCTATTTCCCAGATTTGTTCTTCGTCTATTCATATAGTAGGGATCGTCCACACTGTCTGGTGT
>BLSH010070844.1:751868-782079 GCA_018402905.1 Glandirana rugosa | reverse complement strand
GCAGTAGTAAAGTAATCTATCTCAGGATGCAGGATCAGGTCTTAAAATGGCTAAAATCTGTCCCTCACGCCGTCAGCTACCTTTCCCTATACTAACCCAAGGAGCATGTGACTGCAGCACTGTGACTCCAGCTTATAAAGAGGCTGGGTCACATGATGCACCGGCCAATCACAGCCATGCCATTAGTAGGCATGGCTGTGATGGCTTCTAAGGGCAAACCAGTGAAACGCTTGTTGATTGGCTGCCCTGCAGCTTCTCAACACGTGGAGTAAAATAGCAGAACCCCGGACCGAACCCGAACGATTTTTGAAATGTCCGGGTCCGGGTCCGTGCCACGGACACCCGAAAGTTCGGTACGGACCCGAACGTTACAGTCCGGGTTCGCTCAACACTAGTCCTTACCATAAAATGACCAGTTGGTTGTGTTTGTCCCCTGGGCGCATAATTCCTAGTCCTTCCCTTTTGTTGCCTGAGTATTGCCACATTTGCCTGTGTGTTACTCATATATTAAAAATAATAAACTAATGTCAGCGCTCAACAGTGATGGAATCTACAGGTCTATGGGATTGATTTGCTAAAATTGGAGAGTACAAAATCTGGTGCAGCTGTGCATGGTAGCCTCTAACTTCAGCTTGTTCAATTAAGCTTTGACAAAAAAAGCCTGGAAGTTGATTGGTTTCTTTGCAGAGTTGCACCAGATTGTGCACTCTCCAGTTTTAATCAATCCAGTGGCGGCCCGTCCATTAAAGGCGCACGGGCGCCGCCCCCTCTCTCCTCACCACCTCCTCTATGCCATGGATAGATTCATGCATAGCATGGGTGACGGCCGCATGAATTACTGCAAGCCTTAGGCTGTAATAGGCTTCAATAAAGTGTGGCTTGTGACGTACAAGCCCTTAGAAAGGCAAATTTACATTTGCCTTTCTAACACTAAGGAGGAGGAGGGGGATGCATGGCCGAAGCACAACCGCTTGTGGACATCGCTCCCCGCTCCTAGAAGGGGTAAGTGCGGGACTTTGATGTTACAACTACCCTGGGGGGTACTGTCAGTGCCGCGAGCCCCGCGGCCGGAGGGGAGGTGTTGGCTGTATAACCCTATCAGTGGTGCAGTATAAAATCTATCTGTGGTGCAGTATATATCTATCTGTGGTGCTGTATATATCTATCCAAGGTGCAGTATATATCTATCTATGGTGCTGTATATATCTATCTATGGTGCTGTATATATCTATCTGTGGGGCTGTATATACCATTCTATGGTGCAGTATATCTATCTGTGGGGCTGTATATATCTATCTGTGGTGCTGTATATATCTATCTGTGGGGCTGTATATATCTATCTGTAGAGCTGTATACCCCTATCTGTGGTGCTGTATATATTTATCTGTGGTGCTGTATATCCCTATCTGTGATGCTGTATATATCTATCTGTGGTGCGGTATATACCTATCTGTTGTGCTGTATATATCTATCTGTGGTGCTGTATATATCTGTCTATGGTGCAGTATATACCTATCTGTGGTGCTGTATATATCTATCTGTGGAGCTGTATATCCATATCTGTGTTGCTGTATATATCTATCTGTGGTGCTGTATATCCCTATCTGTGGTGCTGTATATCCCTATCTGTGGGGCTGTATATATCTATCTGTGGTGCTGTATATATCTATCTGTTGCTCTGTATACCCCTATCTAAGGTGCTGTATATCCCTATCTATGGTGCAGTATATACCTATCTATGGTGCTGGATATACCGATCTGTGCTGCTGTATATATCTATCTGTGGTGCGGTATATACCTATCTGTGGTGTTGTATATATCTATCTATGGTGCAGTATAAACCTATCTATATTGCAGTATATACCTATCTGTAGTGCTGTATATATCTATCTATGGGGCTGTATATATCTGTCTGAGGTGTTGTATATATCTATCTATGGTGCAGTATATATCTATCTGTGGTGCTGTATATACTCCTATCTGTGGTGCTGTATATGCCCCTATCTGTGGTGCTGTATATACCCCTATCTGTGATGCTGTATATACCCCTATCTGTGATGCTGTATATACCCCTATCTGTGATGCTGTACATACCCCTATCTGGCGATGCTGGGCTGTATATTCCTGACACAATGGGTGGAATCTATAAGGGGTGGGGCTTATGAGAAGTGGGGGGGGTCAAAAAGGAAGGGTGGAATCTGGTGCACCCCCATCCTAAAATTTCACCAGCCGCCACTGAATCAACCCCTATGTCTGCTAAAGGTTTCATTATTCTTCAGCATAGTGTAGTACAAAAACATCCACCTCCTTGTGGCTCTCTTCAGTTCTCAGAAAAACTGTAACTGAAGCTAAAAAATATTTAAAAATAAAATAAATAAAATAAAATATATTGTACTCACAAAAGTGGTATAAGGACACACATCTCACATAATTTCCATAGGAACATATAATTTGTCCATTTCATTTGAGGACCAGCCTCTAATATCCTGGTTAATGTGCTTCCAGGCCTGATGAAGAGGTGCTGCCTCGAAACGTGTTAGCAAGGATATTAGAGGATAGTCTTTAAATGAAGCACTGATGGACAGATGGAATGTTTTTTGCATCTTTATACCACTTTTGTGAGTACAATATGTTTATTTTAACTAAATAAAGATTTTTTTAGGATCTTACATTATGTCAGTGAGCTCTCTGTTTCATTTGCAGTTATCCACGTATTATCCTGATTGCCATTGTGTTAGGCACTGTCATTTGTGGAGCCCGAGACCATCAGCCAAGCACGCCGATAAAAGCAAACAGTCCTTTTTTTTTTATTCCAAACAAAACAGGCAAACAGAAAAACATCTTTTGCTCAAAAAACAGAAATTAGTCTATACTGTGGTTCAAATTGTAAAACAAGTTAATGGCGCACCACCACCATACCAGTCCCACTCTTGGATTTTGGGGTTTCCTGTGGGCTTAAGGGATCCCAAAGAGGAGGCTTTCACAGCTCAGCAACCACAGCTCAGTGCTAAGCTCTGTTCACTTTGCTCATACAGGTGTCCAGCTCGCTCTTTCACAGGCAAGTGCCAACTGCGTCATCTTTCTTTTCTTGTCTCTGAGACACCTAGATTATCCCCTTTAGGATCAATGTTCCTGTAATCAGAGTTGGAAGGTTCTTCCCACTAAAACATTTTGAACCTCTTAAATTGTGGGTCTCTAACAAAGACTAAGCAAACTGGAGAACTCTAGCTGGAAAACCCTGGAATACCTCACCCTGCATGGGTTAGATCCCCCGAATACTCAACATTACCGTAAAACTGCCCCCCTTAAAAGGACCATGACCCAAATAGTGGGGAAATATACCTGCTATTCAGGGCCCAAACCTGGTGTTTTGTACAGTACACAGGACAGCACAGTGGGCTAATTGGTAAGTATATCTGCCTAGCAACACTAGGGTCATTGGTTCAAAACCCAACCACGGCACTACCTGCCTGAAGTTTGCATGTCCTCCCTGGGCCTGCGTGAGTTTCCTCTGGGTACTCTTGTTTCCTGTCACACACACCTTAGATTGTAAGCTCCTTGAGGGCAGGGACTAATGTGAATGTACAGTATATGTAAAGCGTAAATTATTGGTGCTATCTAAGTACCTGTAATGATAATATTGCCCTGATTTCTAGTGTATTGGCTGAATATTATCTGAACTGACTGCTTGTTGTCCATGTTTCCAAATTGCCACTGTGTTACTAACACACAGACAAAATTGCCATTGTGTTGCTTGTATTGTGTTGTATTGTACACTATTGCCAATGTGTTAACCATATAATGACACAAATGCCGAGGTGCTGCTCATATATGTAATATTTGTTTTGCCTGTGTATTGCCACATAGTCTAACGTCTTAGAGCACTGGTGCAAACTGAGTGTGACCAAGTCAATGCTGTTTGTTTTGGGCTGCCATATTATTACAAATGAACCCCCAGATGAGGCCTGTCACTATCAAACCACACCCTGAAAAAAGAGTGAAATTCTGGAAACACCCTTAGTTTATCTTAGTGCTTGGAGATTGATCTCTCTCACCTTCACAATTTTAGGGTTTAAAGAAGTCCAAAAACAACATTTTAATGCATATCAGCATGTGCTATGCATGCCAGTAAAATGGAAAGGGAGCCATTAAATATTGCTTCAGTTGACATTAGCTTGTAATTCTATTCTCTTTTTCTCTTCATGGAAAGTAATCGGGGGCCCCAAGCAGTAATCTCTACATATTCAATACTATAGTGCAATAATTCAGAAGGGTTTTGCTATGCCATTATCAAAGCAGAAAATATAACTCAGATAGGTTCTACCAAGCCATTATCAAAGCATAAAAGTAGTCGCTGTGTATTGTAAAGTTATAATGTGGAGATGTGAATATTTCATTTCTATTGTGTGGTTTATACCCAGCTTTTATGCATCATAGTATACAAAAGGCCTTAGATAATATACTTAATTTATAATTTGCAGAATATTATAAGACTTGAAGAAGCTGGGCCCAGGGAATTTCTAGACTGCATATTTTTTGAAGAGGTGCGTGCATTTTCTCAAAAGTATACTATTTATTATATAGAATGCATAATTACACACTTCTTTCTCTATTCAATGTATTATTAAAATTGGACTCATTTTGTAAACTGCAGAAATATTCACATTGCTTTGCCTGGAAGAGTTTTATAAATGCCTCCATTAGGTTTTCACATTCCCTAAACAGCTGTGCTTAAACATATCTTCATTACTAAGGTTTATTGAATCCAATTTATACAGAACAGACAGAATGCAGAACAGTTTCAGGGGAGATAGAATCCAATCGTACCAACATGATGTGGAAACAAACTGATATTGTAGGACAAAGCTTCTGTTCCACTGGGCTTTGTGTTGTACTTCATTACAGAAGAGAAAACCTACATATATTTTGTGTACCAACTTCATGTCATGACACTTTGTTCTAGGCTAGTAAAATGCACCTTAGATACTTTGTATTTTTCTGTTTTTGGTTTCATTGTTCTGATATTTCTCGACTATTGAGCTACTTTGATTTAAAGGAACACTATGGATTACCCTAGATCAGGGATAAGCAATTAGCGGACCTCCAGCTGTTGCAAAACTACAAGTCCCATCATGCCTCTGCCTCTGGGTGTCATGCTTGTGGCTATCAGAGTCTTGCAATGCCTCATGAGATTTGTAGTTCTGCAACATCTGGAGGTCCGCTAATTGCATATCCCTGCCCTAGATGAATGGATGGCCTGGCACAGATGATAGTTAATGAGTCCTTCCAGGACTGTTGCACCATCCTGTGTGGCCTGCTTCAGTTCCCCCTTAACTCTGCCAACATGCAAATCCAACACACATATTGGTTAGGTGTATAACGTGCTGAGGGCAAGCAAGAAGAAAAAGCTGCAACCTCAACCCACAATCTGGTAAAGCAATAAACAATATAAAATAGGCTGCGCTTGATGTTATATGTGATATAAATAATCACATGTATGAGTCTGAGCAAATGGTTAATGGTGCCTATGGGCCTGGTAAATGAAATACCAAATAAAAAAAATGGGGTATACTGAACAATGTGTGCAATAGATGTAACCCTGCACATAATAGTTAAGAAAAATTTGATATGAATGAAGATGATTTCTAAAAGGATACGCTACTAGCTAATGTATAAAACCTATATACAGACCCAGGCTATAACTCCAAACTCCCAATAGATTGGAAGGATGGGAATGTGTAAGGAATTCAAAGGCAGAAATTAAGTTGATGAATTAAAAAACAGTACATCCACCCCAAACTTGCTCATCCATGTCCTTATAGATCTTACTGTGTGCATTGGTGCACAGTCATGTTAAAACAGGAGCGGGCCATCCGCAAACTGTTCCCACGAAGTTGGGAGCATGAAATTGTCCAAAATGTCTTGGTAAGCTGACACCTTAAGAGTTCCCTTCACTGGAATTAGGGGTCCAAGCCTAACCCCTGAAAAAACACCCCCACACCATAATCCCCCCTCCCAGTGCACAAAGCAAGGCCCATAAAGACATGGATGAGTGAGTCTTGGGTGGAGGAACTTGACTGGCCTGCACAGAGTCCTGACTTCAACCCGATAGAACACCTTTGGGATGAATTAGAGCGGAGACTGTGAGCCAGGCCTTCTTGTCCAACATCAGTACCTGACCTCACAAATGCATTTCTAGAAGAATGGCCAAACATTCCCGTAGACACACTCCTAAACCTTGTGGACAGCATTCCCAGAAGAGTTGAAGCTGTTATAGCTGCAGAGGGTGGGCCAACTCAATATTGAACCCTACGGACTAAGACTGGGATGCCATTAAAATTCATGTGCGTGTGAAGGCAAGCTTTTGGTAACATAGTGTACTTAGCAAGATAATAATCACACAAGAAAGCTTTGGTAACCTGTTAGCTTAGTTAACCACTTGCCGACCGCCGATCGGCATCTGACGGCGGCAAGGTGGTTCGATAACGCGGATCGCCGTCATATGACAGCAGCTGCGAGATCGAGCCTAGTGAGCACGCGCGCGCCCGTGCGCTCACTGTGTTCGGGGAGGGCCAGGGAGCGGGTGCGGCAGAGTCGATCTCTGCCGGCCACCCGCGATGCCCCCCCCGGAGTGAAAGAACGGAGGTCCGTGTAAGTAAACACGGACCTCCGTTCTGTGAGAGGGGGAAGGGCTGTGATCACAGCCTTCCTCTACATGGAGGCTGTGACCACTTCCCTTCCCCAGCTAGGGCAGTCCCCATACAGTTAGAACACGCCCAGGGAACACAGTTAACCCTTAGAGCGCCCCCTGCAAGTTAACCCCTTCACTACCAATGGCATTTACACAGTAATCAGTGCATTTTTATAGCACTGATCGCTGTATAAATGCCAATGGTCCCAAAAAAGTGTCAAAATGGTCCGACATGTCCGCTGAAATATCGCAGTACTGCTAAAAATCGCAGATCGCTGCAATTACTAGTAAAAAATTTTAAAAAAATAAAAACCCCAAAAATGAATTCTCATCATCCGTAAACGCGACCACTTTTGCGCAAACCAATCAATAAACGCCGATTGCGATTTTTTTTATCGCAAATATGAGGAAGAATATAAATCGGCCAAAACCGATGAAAAAAAATGTTTTTTTATATTTTTTTTTTGGATTTGTATGTTAGCAAAAAGTAAGAAATTTTTTTTTTTTTTCAAAATTGTCGCTCTTCTTTTGTTTATAGCGGCGATCAGAAATGACGCAGCGGTGATCAAATACCACCAAAAGAAAGCTCTATTTGTGGGAAAAAAGGGACGCAAATTTCGTTTGGGTACAACGTCGCACGACCGCGCAATTGTCAGTTAAAGCGACGCAGTGCCGAATCGCAAAAAGGGCTCCGGTCCTAAAGCTGCAAATCCTTCCGGTCCTTAAGTGGTTAATGCTGAATCAATAGACCCATAGAAGAAATGTAAGCTTTGCCCTAGCCCTTAAGAGGTATAGAGGTGTGTGAGCCGAACAAGTTAAACATTTACCATCAGCAAGGCTACGACAAACCCATATGGGGGGTTTTAGTAAAACTGCAGCAGACAGAATCTGGTGCACAGTAACCTACGAGCTACTAACTTCAGCTTGCTCAATTAAGCTTTGGAAATGAAAGCTAGACACTGATTGGATCAGTCTTAGTAAATTCCCCTTACCATCCTCCTCTGCCGGAAGTTCTGTGCTGTCTTGAAGGTCTTCATCCACCCATGGATGTGATTCCTTGTTAATCTTTTCTTTCCCTTTTTTTACTTTCTCGTTGCCTCGCTTATTTTGCAGAATGATTACAATTAAAAGACAGATCACAGCAATTAAAAATGGGGATAGAAATGAAAATATAGCCATGGCTTTACTTTCCTCCACACAAATAGATCTGAATTCTCATCTGTTTTGCTTAAAAGGCAAAGATCAGAGGAAAGGGGAGGTTTCTACTCTGTAAAAGGACAGCTTAGATTTCACAACATCCTGAGTCTAGTGGAGTCCGTGCCCATGAACTCTTTATGGAACACTGATTAAAGCTTAAGTGACTTGTGTTGTGTTGAGTTTTTGAAAAGGAAATGAAGTCAAACAGAAAAGAGTGTTTAACTGTTTAAAGAACTGTTTAAGCCAAAACAGTTTCTTTTGATTTCGATTTGGAAACAGCCAGATGGGTTAAAACCGCTGTCAGTTTTTTATTGCCATCTGTGTCCCCATCAGAGTTTTGCACATCTGGAAGATTTCCCTTTAAGTGGTTGTGAACCGTTACACATACCCAGTAAAGTCACTGGCCTCAGGTGATACACAGAGATGAAACAAATCATCCTACATAGGTTGTACCAGTTTATCTTCAGTCTTCTCTTCTCTACTTCTGTTCAAAGTCTGTATTTATAAACATGTCTGAGCTGTCAGAAAAAAGGAGTCAGAGAGCTGAAGTTACACTCCTCAGAGCTCAGTGAAGAGAGCTCTAAGCAGTGATTGGAGGAAAGGGACACACCCCCTTCACATGGCGCACAGGAACAGAGCTGAGCTAGAGGTCCCTCCCCTGTCACCATTTTTCTCTTGGTGTCAGGGAAACTTGTAAGCAATTCATGCTGATAGCGGAAGAACGAGACAGCAGATAGAAATGACACTGCTCTCTTTTTTTTTTTGTGTAGTTAGACATCAACCTAATGGTGTAGTAAAATGACAGCTAAAATTCAGGCATATAGAATGTACCTACACCTGTCATTTACATATTACTTTGTGAATGTTGCTGAAATAATTTCGAAGGCTCTTTTCTCTATCTCCCAGTTATATTTCTGATTATACATTTTAAATTTTAATTTTCCTCCGGATATGGAATATCCTTTGGAGAATTGACATGATATAATATATACATCACATAAGATACAATTTTTCTTAAAAAAAAATCCTATGATTGTCAAATAAAAGTATGAATACAAGGAATAATGTTATCAAATACGCAATTTATGTAAAATGGGAGATATATATAGAAAGTGTTGAATGGTTTGTACTCTGCACATTATCGGAGGGTGTTTTTGATCGTACGATATTCTCTACCGATACGTGTATGAGTGTAAACACATCCCTCGCTCATATCCTGTCTCCATGGAGCAATGTAGCCTTTGGTTTTTTGCTTCATGTTTCAGCATATCGAGTGGTTACATTTTCTTTTTCTTTGTATTTTAATTTTGGTTTCTTTGTTTCTATTAGCCGTTTTTTGTCTACTCCAAGGGACACACACACATATATACTGTGGATGTGTAATTTTCTTACACAGTATATATGAGCTTTACTATATATATATATATGTGTGGGGGTTTGTTTTTCCCGATCTGTAGACAAATAAGGAGTGGATACAAATTGCTTTATGTTTATATGTTTTTTCTTTTTACAATGATATTAAATAACGTAGTGTTGTCTTTCTATGTGTCATTGTATATTTGTTGATTTGCTCCTTTTTTGCTACCCTGCCTTATTTCAGACAGGTGTTGGCTAATTGTGCATTAATCAACCAATTGGGCTCATGCTAAACAGGTGTTTGATTTCAATCATAAGTGTATATATATGTTAGCATTTCCTTTCGGTTGTTGGATTATTACTAAGCGGGTGTAAATTCCCATGAAACGCGTCAATCGCTTATGCCTTTTGATGTACTTCCCATGGACTGAGATGTGATTTACGTGTATGTTGTTTTACTACAATAAATGCAATTTCTTCGGAAGTTCCTGTGGTGCTGTCAACTTGTTGAATTTGGGATTGCACTTAGTGCTCTGGGTTTAGGCAAGTATATACTTCAGAGGGATAGGATTGGTCCATAATTTATTTCTGAGGTTTACAACCACTTTTACTCCTGTTTCAGTGACAACTATACATTTTTAAATTCTTACTCTATTTCTCTACTGGTAACAATAATCTCAAGGGCAAATACACATAACAGTGATCCCCAGGACAAATATAGAGGGTGAGTCTAGCCAATAAGGACACAGGCAGCAATACAAAACTCACAGAGGTTTTAACCTTACACCATCCAAAAGTAGGATAAAAACTAAAAGGATCTTCTTTTGGACATGGAATTGTTTCAATGTCCACCATATCCATTAGCATCAACAAAATGTGAAAAATTAACTTAGGGCTCGTTTCAACTTGTGGTTGTGGGGTTGTTAAAAATAATAAATTTACAAAGTGTGTTACCCCAACATTTCATATTCCTGATATGTGTGTGTTGTGCCATGTACTTGTGTTAAAAACTATCCTGTTCTCTTTGTATTGCTTCCTTTGTGTGAAATACCTGGTGATCTTGCCAGTCCCCCTGCTTTGCTATTTCAAACTGACCACGCTAGGCATGAGAACACATTCATCCCAGCATGGCCAGCTTTCTAATATTATGTTGCCATTTTTAGTTCTATAAACAGGAATGGGCCAAAATGCCTCCTATTTGCTTGACAGTTCTAATGAAATCTAATGAGCAGGTGCAGAAAATGTTTGATTATGGTTATCACCAAATGAGAAACATCCACCTATTAATATGTATAAAGCCTTAGATTGGCTGTGTGCATCAAATCCATGTTTTTCTTTTTTTTGGGTGCCCCGGAGGTACAATTAAAGTGTCCACTCTGGCTGTCAGCAGCCTGTCAAAATCTAGGACAGACTGAAATGCATAGTGACCCTACCAATCATCACTTTAAAGTTAACTGTGAATAATGGGCCTAGAATTATTGCTCTGACTTCATCATGCACAGCAATATGTAACATGTAGCACGAGTAATGTTTTCGTTTGCACATGTTGGTTTACATTATTATTATTATGCAGGATTGATATAGCGCCAGCAGTTTGCGCAGGACTTTACAACATGAGAGTAGACAGTACAGTTACAATACAATTCAATACAGGAGGAATCAGAGTGCCCTGTTCATTAGAACTTACAATCTAAAAGGGAGGGTCAAGTGATACTAAAAGGTAATAACTGTGGGGGACCAGCTGATGGAAAAAAAAGTACAGTTGTTAGATGGAGGCAAGATCGGCTTCTCTGGAGAGAAAAGTTTTCAGGGATAGAATAGGAGATAGTCAGATAAATTGGGGTAAGGAATTCCATAGGATAAGAGAGGCTCGGAAGAAGTCCTGGAGACGAGTATGGGAGGAGGCTACAAGAGAACTAGAGAGCAGGAGGTCTTGGGAGGAACAAAGAGAACGATTATTTTGAGACTAGGTTAGTGATGTACCTGGCAGCCAAATTGTGGATGGCTTTGTAAGTTATTGTTAGTATTTTGAATTTAATTTGTTGGGTAAGAGGCAGTCAATGGAGGGATAGGCAGGGAGGAGTAGCAGACACTGAACGGTTTGTAAGGATGATGAGCCTGGCAGCAGCATTCATGATGGACTGAAGTAGGGTTAGCCTATGTAAAGGTAAGCTAATAAGGAGGGAGTTGCAGTAGTCCGAGGCAAGAGATAACCAGGGAGTGGCTCAGGAAATTTCTGGTGTCATTGGTTAGGAAGGGGCGTATTTTGGAGATGTTGTGGCGGTTGAGGCAGCAAGCTAGTGATTGGATGTGGGGCCAAAAGGAGAGTTCAGAGTCCAGGATTACACCTGGCACCCTGACATGCGGGGATGTGTTGATGATTTTGCCATTGATCTTGACAAAGAAGTCAGGGGAAGGGGCGCGTGTGGGAGGAAATATTATGAGCTTGGTTTTGGACAGATTGAGTTTGAGGAAGTGATGTGACATCCAGACTGATAAATTAGTGATGCGTGAGGAGACTGATGTTGTGAGCTGAGGGGTAGAGAGATAGATTTGGGCGTCGTCAGTGTAGAAATGATATTGAAATTATATTGAAAGCCATGGGAGGCTATCAGCTGACCCAGGGAGAAGGTATAGATTGAGAATAGGAGAGGTCCAAGAAGAGAACACAGAAGACAAAGAACACAGTTACGGGGGCCAAAGGAGTCAAGTTTTTTGAGGAGGGGGTGGTCAACCATATTAAAGGCAGCCGAAAGGTCCAGAAGTAGGAGTACAGAAGAGTGTCCATTGGTTTTTGCTGTTAGTAAATCGTTTGTGAGTTTTAGGAGAGCAGTTTCTGTGGAGTGTTGAGGACAAAATCCAAACTGAAGGGGATCAAGAAGGTTATTCTTAATGATGCGGTCACTCGGCTGTAGACCAGGCATTCAAGGAGTTTGGAGGAAAAGGGGAGCAAGGAGATGGGGCGTAGGTTGTTAAGCTTGGTGAGGGCCAAGGAAGGCTTTTTAGGTATTGGGGTGACTAGTGCATATTTTAGGGGGTTGGGGAAAATACCAGAAGAGAGGGAAAGATTGAAGATGTAAGTTAGATAGTGTAGGATAAAGCCAGAGGGTTACCGCAGTATGTGATAGGGTATAGGGTCCAGGGTACAGGTGGTTAGGTGGGCGTTAGAAATAAGTTTAGCAACCTCATCTATAGTAGCAGGGTTGAATAAGGGAAGTGATGAGTGTACCTGTGGACATGGAGTGTTAAGTGAGGGGGATATCTGTAGCGTGGAATTTCATCACAAATCGTATCAATCCTATTTTTAAAGTGATTGGTGATCTTCTGGGCAGTGAGTGAGTTAGTGGGCGGAAGCACTGGAGGATGAAGTAGAGAGTTAAAGGTAGAGAAGAGTTGATGGGGACTGGATGAAAAGGTGTTAATGAGAGTGATGAAATAGGTCTGCTTGGCAGTGTGAAGGCAAGAATTTTATTTTTGGAGGGCAGATTTATATTGGGTGAAGTCTTTGTAAGACTTAGTCTTACGCCACAGACACTCAAGGGTGTGGCTACGTTTTTTGAGACTTTTGTTGTTATCTGTTTTCCAGGGTTGTAGGGGTCAGGGCCTGTTTCTGTGTGTAGTGAGGGGGGTGAGCTCATTCAGAGCGGTGGAGTGATTTATTGTAGACAGGAGTGGCTAGATTGGGGCAGGACAGGGTTGAGATTTTGTCATAGAGGTGGTCAGTAGCAGAATAGAGAAGAGAAGGGATAAAGTGGCGAAGGTTTCTATAGGTAATTGCTAGGTGATTGGAGGGAGAGGTGGTGGAAGACAAGGAGCAAGCGAAACTAATAAGGTTTAGAAGTAGCAGGAGTGTTAGGTGTTAGTATTAACAGGAATGTTGAAGTCATCGAGAATGATTGTGGCAAATTCAGAAGAGAGAAAGTAGGGTAGCCAGACAGAGAATTCATCAAGGAAAGGGCCAAGGGGTCAGTAGATCACAGCAATTCTCAAAAAATGGAGAAAATAGACATATACAGTGAGCTTCAAATGATGAGAGGGACAGAGAAGGAGCAGAGTGAAGAACCTGGAAGGTGCTCTGCAGGGATAAGAGGATTTCCATTTCACCTCCCTTGAGTCCACTAGATATAGGGGAGTAAGTCTAGAGAAGGCCACCATGGGAGAGGGAAGCAAGAGAAGCAGTGTCAGATTCATGAAGCCAAGTTTCGATACAGCAAGAAAAGGAGTTAGTGACAAAGAGGTCACAAACAGAGTTGAGTTTGTTGCAGACAGAACGGGCATTTCAGAGAGCACAGGAGAAGGGGAGGTTGGTTTTGGGGAGAAGAGGAATGAAAACTAAATTGTGCAGATTGAGGCTGCTGTCAGAGGGTACAGGGTGAAGGGTGCGGTGCATAGGGTACAGTTAAATAAAGCAGGCCCAGGGTTTGGGGATATATCTCCAGAGGTTAGGAGAAGCAGAAGGGTGAAGGAGGTAATATGAGAGTGTGATTTACAGTATATGATACATACCTCAGCATCCTGGGGGTTTTATTAGCATGTGGGATTAGAATTAGGAGGAGATGATGAGTGCAGTAATAAGGAGAGGACAGAAGTGAGGGTGATATGTACAGATTGTGGGGTGGAGAAGCGGGCTGAAGGAAACTGAGTTTAAGCAGATAGGATACAACTGTGAAAAGCAGAGGTAGAGAGTGCATGTCACAGAGAGGAAGGAGAGCTGAATGGGGAAACTAGGTCACCTGCAGTCCAATGTTTTGTAAAGTAGCTTGCTGTAGATTTGCGCAATTGCTGAAGTGCAAGAGTGGAAGTACCACTTAATTAAAAGATCCCTCTTCTTTGGAAGAACCACAACGTGCAGGCAGGGTGAGCTTAACATTTTTTGGGGGGTTTTACTTGAGTGTTACTTTAATTATCTACACTTTTTTCACTAAAACTTTATTTATATCACATAGGGGATTGGTCAAAAGCAATCGGGTGGCTGTAGAGTTGCAAGATTGCTTTCATCAGAAAACCGACATTCAGCTTGTGAGGTGCGGCCAAGTCTTATGGACGCATAGAGCAGGGTTTAGGAGTGAGCACGCACTAGTGCCCCCATAGCATTCAGCTTGCTATTGGGGACACTGATCAAGGGGAATGAGCCAGGAGCACTGGCGGGGGATCTGAGAAGAAGAGAATCATATGCATTTGCAGAAAATCCCTCCTGGGCTCCAGGGAGGTAGCGTTTGCATATGCACATGGAGAAGAAAAGGGATTTGGCCAGCTGCTTTGCTGTGGATACAATTCATCCTTGTCTGCACCTTGGTTACATTTTTTTAGAGTTTAGCTATCCATTAGGTAATGTGTTTAATGTGATACAACAATGTAAAATGATGTGTGTTGGCAGTCTTTATTATTATGTAGATTAGATAAAATTTGATAGATCCTTTTATGCATCAGTTAAAAGGCAGTTTCAGGCATGGACATTTTTGCTATGGAAGTAAAGGTTTGAACAGAAGATGTCAAATCTTATGATTTTCTGCTGCTGTATAGTTGGCAATGCAAAAAAATAGTACATCTAATCTGCAGTACTTGTATCACAATTTAAGGATTTGCTTTCAATTGTACTGCACACTAAGACATTATGGCACTTGTCCTGTATAGTGGACACAAGCCATTATTAGCTCAGTGTAAATGGCTAGAAGGATTAATAGAACTTCCACTAAAATAGTCCATGTTCCATTACTCTGGAAGAGACTTCCAATGAGTATTTTTCTTGTACAGTCAAAGCAATTACTGCTATTTCCCCTGTGAATTAAATTATCAAAACAGAAAAGCATACGTCCAATAAATTTTGTTTGGTGCCTCCAAGTGTACTTTGTCCTGTACAAAGCACTTTTAATTTCTAGTAGCAATTGGACTTTCATCTTTATATAAAACTTGCCAGTTTCATATGATATTAATGCCAATACAAACCTAATGCAGATAGCCATCAACCACCTCAACATAAGTATAAATTCCAAAAAAAGGTTATTATTACTTTGGATTTATCTTAAATCATTTAAAATAGGAGAGGCCCAGCATTGCTTTGCAGCATTATGCAGTCGTACCATAACATAGTTCTCTTCTCACTGTTACACATGTAATATTAAGATATTAGCCACATTATCTGACAAATAGCAATGGGTAACTTGAAGTTTACTGGATGAATGCAGAATAAAATAAGAAACCAGCATAGTAGAATGTTAAGGGTATGTGATAAAGGCAGAACAATATTTAACAGACTATACAGCTAATTGCAATGACAGGGCTGGCTAGCTTCCCACTAAGGACTCTAGGTGGCACTACAGTACAGATAATCAGAACGAGATGTGAGGAAGAATTACTGAGGTATAAGCAGTACAGTTCAATCAGGTGCAAATACCATTACCTGTGGTTCCCTGGGGAGCAGCACCTCTTTCACAAGGAGGTTGGCTTCAGATGATGGCTGAGGTGTTGGTGACAGGGATCTCCTAGGCATGTCTATAAATCCAGGGGATAATGGGAGCTCAGGGGTTTTAGGGTAAGGTGACCAGATTTTTATAATGAAATCTGGAGCCTTTTTTTTTATTGGCAAATGGTATACTATTTTTTTGGGAAGCATATTTTCCTCAAAAGATATATGCAGTGTATGTGGTATATGTTCACGGAATGATTGTATGATATATACGTTTATTCCTGACCAGTGCCCAGGAATGCAGCCTGACCATTGTCCAGGAATGCAGCATCACCAGGCCCATCTATGCAGCCTCACCAGTGCCTGGCAATACAGACTCACCAGTGCCTATCTATGCAGCCTCACCAGTGCCCAGCAATGCAGCCTCACCAGTGCCCAGCAATGCATCCTCACCTGTACCCAGCAATGCAGCCTCATCAGTGCCCAGCAGGGCAGCTTCACAAGTGACCAGCAATGCAGTCTCACCAGTGCCCAGCAATGCAGCCTCACCTGTGCCCATCTATGCAGCCTAACCTGTGCAAAGCAATGCAGCCTCACCAGTGCCCAGGAATGCAGCCTAACCTGTGCCCAGCAATGCAGCCTCACCAGTGCCCAGGAATGCAGCCCCGTCTGTGCCCAGCAATGCAGCCTCACCAGTGCCCAGCAATGCAGCCTCACCTGTGCCCAGCAATGCAACCTCACCAGTGCCCAGGAATGCAGCCTCACCAGTGTCCAGGAATGCAGCCTCACCTCTGCCCAGCAATGCAGCCTCACCAGTGCCGAGGAATGCAGCCTCACCTGTGCCCAGCAATGCAGCCTCACCTTTGCCCAGGAATGCAGCATCACCAGGCCCATCTGCAGCCTCACCAGTGCCTAGCAATACAGCCTCACCAGTGCCTATCTATGCAGCCTCACCAGTGCCCAGCAATGCAGCCTCACCTGTGGCCAACAATGCAGCCTCACCAGTGCCCAGCAAGGCAGCTTCACCAGTGTCCAGCACAATGCTCTCTCACCAGTGCCCAGCAATGCAGCCTCACCAGTGCCCATCTATACAGCCTCACCTGTGCCCAGCAATGCAGCCTCACCAGTGCCCAGATATGCAGCCTCACCAGTGCCCAGGAATGCAGCCTCACCAATGCCTAAGAATGCAGCCTCATCTGAGCCCAGCAATGCAGCCCCAACAGTGCCCAGGAATGCAGCCTCAACTGTGTCCAGCAATGCAGCCTCAGCAGGGCCCAGCAATGCAGCCTCACCAGTGCCCAGGAATGCACCCTCACCAGTGCCCAGGAATGCAGCCTCACCAGTGCCCAGGAATGCAGCCTCACCTGTGCCCAGCAATGCAGCCTCACCTGTGCCCAGCAATGCAGCATCATCAGTGCCCAGGAATGCAGCCTCACCTGTGCCCAGCAATGCAGCCTCACCTGTGCCCAGAAATGCAGCCTCACCAGTGCCGAGGAATGCAGCCTCACCTGTGCCCAGCAATGCAGCCTCACCTTTGCCCATAAATGCAGCCTCATCTGTACAGGGGATCAGAGAGGAGAGCCGGCTGGATCATCACACAGATCCTGGGCGGGTGCTGAGGCGGGGGGTGGTATGGCCCGGGGTGCCACACACTGGTGGGTGTGTCAGGCTGGAGTTGCCTGCTGTGTCAGCTTTAATTTGAATCACTGGGTGCCTGCTGTCACACAAGTCCCACCTCCCGGCATTAAACAAGTGCAGGACTGCAGGAGGCGGGACTTGTGAGATGATGGGCACCCAGTGATTCAAATTAAGGCTGACACAGCAGTCGACGCCGGCCTGACACGTCCCTTGCTGTGTGGCACCTGGGGCGGACCGCCCCCCCCCTCTGCATCAGCACCCGCCCAGGATCGGCCTGTACTTGGCGCCACCCCTGTAATCAGGGGACAGACTCCGGTAACAGTGTCCTCAGTCCAGGCACTGTCCCCAGAAACCGAGGACCCTGGTAGCCCTATTTTAGGGAGCTGAGTTAAAGAAGCCAGTGCCTGCTACTGAGCAAGGGGGTACACTGCTATATACCCCAACTGTTCCAGATCTTAGATACTGTACCTCTACGAGCAGCTCAGCTCACCAGCCTTACTGCTCTTCCTGCAGCCCTCACCAAGGACTTCTCCCTTGCACTTTTAGGTGGTTGGGGGAGAGCTCTGTACTATGCTGTGAAGGGGGATGTACCTGTGGATGAAAGAGGTGCTGGAAGAGCTCATTACTGGTGGGGGAAAATGTGTACTTGGGGGAAAGAGCTTTGTACTGTGCTGTGGGGGGTGTCTCTGTACTTGGGGGGAAAGGGGGTGGGGGGAGAGCTCTATCCTGTGCTGTGGGGGTGTCAGGTCACCTGATGGCAGGTGACAGATGCGCACCGCTGGGTTTGGGGCACACCGCTAAGGTTGTGAACCCTTAGCTGACTGCTGCGACTAGAGCTCAGGATGGTGCAGGGAAGCAGGACTACTGGAACTCTGACACAGATTGCACAGGGAGCTAGAGCATAAGTTTCCTCAGGGCGCAGAGTCTAAGAGGCAGCAGGTGTTCACCAGAGCCTCTGGTGGGGAGGATGGACTTAGCTGCAACTGGATCCAGGTCGCCCCCCCCCAAGAGAAGCAAGAGAATGTCAGTGGGAAAGCCAAGGGTCGGGTCACAGGCAGAACAGGGAAGGTAAGGAACAAGCCAAGATTGGGGTCATTAGCAGACAAGGAAGGTCAAGAAAGCCAAGTTTGGTACACGGGAGCAAACAAAGAGCACATGGCAGAAGCACACACACATCAAGCCAAACAAACAATATTGATTGGCATCGCAGGCTTGCACTGCCAGGTGTTAAATAATGTTCCTAATTAGGGCCTGGGGTGGAGCCCAGCTGAGGAAGGCTTACAAAAGCACACAGGTGAGGGAGGCATGGCCTCTAACTGGGCACATGCAGAAGGGTAAGCAAACAGACAGGACATGAAATGTTATTGCAGGTTCATGACAGGGGGGCTCTGTACTTGGGGCATTTTTACCTGCATAGGCAGCTTTTTTTGTAAAAAGTGAACTAACCCTTTAAATAAGGCACATGTGCAGAATCCAAATAAGACTAGTATTAGTTGGTTTTAATGACAGAACAAAGGCCCAGCATTTTTGAAGATTTACAATTATAATTTTAAAGCCCATAAGCACCGTGAGGGGGCATATATAAGTAAAAGTCAGGAAAGGAGTCAGGCAGTTATGGAGAGATGCGCCAACCAGGAAGGAGTGTGAGTGCTGTGCTGAACTGGGCCTGGCTGGATTGCATCAGACGGGGCGGTGCTAGAGCCAAAGGTCGGACTGCTGTGCTGAGTACCAAGTCAGGGAGTTAATCAGGAGTGTGAGCACCTATCATTCAGAATAGCTGCTCGAGTTACCTTTGTCTGAGCCTCTGTCACTACACCACTGTTTAAGGGCCCCCCCCACAGAATACACAATTTGCTGTTGCATATAGGCTGGATCTGGTGAGAGGGCCTCTGACCCGCACAATAACTCTAACTGATTGTTAAGCCTTACTTCAAATCAAACCTAAAGGAGAACCATTACCCTCCATTCAAACTGCCATTGCCATTGCCATTAGATGTTAAATCACACCTGCTGCCACTTGCTGTGATAACATCACCGGTGGCTTCTCAAGTAAATATTTTCTAAACGGTGCTTGTGCTGCACCTATGGGTAAGTCTTATTATAGGCTTACCTATAGGTAAAAAAATCAATCATGGGAGTTTACTCCCACTTTAAGTGCATTTGGGTTTATTGCATTGGATTTGTATCGTACTGTTTTCATGTGTTGACATAGAACCACTGATCCGTGGTATTGCCTCTTAATTCTAGTCCTCAATACAGTCTGCTTATTTCCCCTCTGGGGAAAACAACTTTGATAGACCTTTGACAGACAGCTCTAGGCGGTGAAGTAATTTCCGGGGCAGGACCTCCCATCCTGGGAGATGCCTTGACCCAGGCTATAGCTCAGATGGCCCAGACCCAAACTGTCATCCAACAAGCTTGGTTCAGTAGACTATAGGGCAAATGATGGAGGTTCATACTAATATGCAGAAGCCCTTGACTGAGGTAAAGTAAACAGTGACTTTTGCTGTGGAAAAGGGGGAGCCTACCCCAGAAGGTGCTATCAGTGTGGGGAAGCAGGACATTTCAAAGCTCAATGCACTAGTGGAGGAGCGGAAGCTGATCTTACACCCAAAGTGGTAAAAGCCCTGTGGAAATTGTTCCTTCTGAAGCCGGAGGGAAATTTTAAAGGGCCTCAGTGAAGGAGCCAGCTGAGGACCCGGAGACTGTTCTGAGCTCCACATCTCAAGAAACTTAAACTTGGGAATAAAAGACCATCCATAACCCCCCAATGACCACACTGCAGGCCAGACCTATCCTCATTGTCCGCTGGCTGGCCCTCGGAGGCAGGGAGTTGGTGCTCACCCCTTTTCCAGGCCACAAAGGATGGTACATAAAGGCGAGCACTACACAAGGGGAAAGCTCAAATCCAGCCTGCTGAGCCCAGTTCAGACAAACTTCTTACCGACTTTATGGGCACCTTGCCCATCATCTTCATCCAAGTGGAAAGAGTATACACCAAGGTATTGTTAGACACCGGAGTGCAGGTAGTGCTGCTATACAGAGACTTATATGATAAGTACCTGACACACATATGCCTTTGAAAGTTAGGAGAGCTGGAGACCTGGGGGATCGAGACTTGGAAGTTTTCATATGACGGGTACATTCCTATCCAATTAACTTTCAGCCCCTCGATAACAGGAAGGCCAGAGACATTCAATGAGCTGGCAGTAGTGTGTCCCCAGCCTCCTGTATCAAAGCAGATTTCCCTGTAAATCTGAACTAACACTAATCTGGTTCAATGTTTGCCCACTCCATTAGCCATCAAGAGCACAGTGTCAATCAAGAGTATTCACCCTCAGCTACACCAGGCTTACCAACGAGTCTTACGAGAGCAGAGGGTCCCAAAAGAGGGAGAAGAGATCAGGTTTGACTGATGGCAGATTCCATCTCCTGTCAGAGGAAGTACACCCAACCTGGACATTGCAATAGAGCTTACTGACCTCAACCCACTGAATCAGTTCCCAAAGGAGTGGAGGACTCTACGGAGTCTCTAGTTAAAGAGACTGAGAACGATGATCAGGACTGGGAAGAGGTGGCCTCAGAGGTTGAATATGAAATCATCCCATCCTCTGAGGCAAGAGATTCACGTGTTATAAGGCCTCCAAAGTGACTAATGTAAGACACTCAAAGAGCTCAAAGGAAGTATTTCATGCAAGTCAATGGACTCTGGATGATTTAGTTCCCCGTGCAGCCTACCATGCGATGGGAAAATACGAGCCCATCCATTGACACCATTAGTAAGGCAGACCTCAAATCATTAAGCTTTGGGCATAAATGCTCCATCCATGTTAGCCCATGGTGGAAAATTACAATACTGAGTCTGTATCACAATGTAAGCTGTCCAAATTTGTATTCTTCCTAATGAATGTTGTTAAATTGTTTATAACTGTTACTTATGTGTGTCTTCTGTTTCACAAACACTGCCAGTTTGAATAAACAGGTCTCTTTGGGGAACAAAGAGTTCTAGTGGGGGGAGTACTGGGCACTGTTACTGAGCTGCAGAACTATATGTCCACAAGATGGCAATGTCAACTAGTTTGCTTATTATAGGAATAAAATGGCTAAGGGCAGTCTGAGAGATGTAGTTCTGGGGAAATAATAAATCATAAGTTGGTGCAGCGCAATAGAAAACTACACATAAAATATTGCCACCCTGTGGCTAAAGTGCAGAAGTGCATAAAACATTAATGTAAAACACATGTGACAATCAATCTTATAATCTTTGATAAGTGAAAAATTGTAAAATGACTGTTGATAATAGAAAGTCCTTTAACCACTTCAATACTATGCACTTAGAACACTTTACTACCAGACCAATTTTCAGTTTTCAGTGCTGTTGCGCTTTGAATGACAATTGCGCGGTCGTGCGACGCTGTACCCAAACAGATTTTTTATCATTTTGTTCCCACAAATAGAGCTTTCTTTTGGTGGTATTTGATCACCCCTGCGGTTTTTATTTTTTGCGCTACAAATAAAAAAAGACCGAAAATTTTGAAAAAAAATTCTCTATTTTTGTCACAAAACTTTGTAAATAAGTAAATTTTCTCCATCACTGGTGGGCACAGATGAGGCTACACTGACGGGCACTGATGTGGCAGTACTGATTGGCACTGATGAGGCGGCACTGATGAGGTGGCACTGATGATGAGGCACTTATATGCAGCAATGATGAGCACTGTTATGCGGCACTGATAGGTACTGATAGGGGGCATTGATATACAGCACTGACGGGCACTGATATGCAGCACTGACGGACACTGCTAAGTGGCACTGATGGGCACTCATAGACAGCACTGATTGACACTTATAGGCGGCACTGGGCACTGATAGGTGGCACTGATAGGTGGGCACTGGTAGGTGGCAATGGTGGGCACTAATATGGGGCACTGGTAAGCACTGATAGGGGCACTGGTGGGCATATATACTGATAGGGGCTCATTCCCTGGTGGTCTAGGGTGGCATCTGAAGGTGGCACTGAGTGCCATCCACATTGGGCCCTATGTTTCTTACCTGGTGGTCTAGGGGGGTCTCCCTGGTGGTCCATATCGGCTCCCTGGTGGTCCCTGGTCGGCTCCCTGGTGGTCCTTGGTGGGCACATCCCTGGTGGTTCCTGGGCATGCTCCCTGGTGGTCTAGGGTGGCGATCCGAGGGAGGGCTGTGCTGATAAATCATCAGCACAAACCCTCCCTGTCAGGAGAGCAGCCGATCGGCTCTCCACTCCTCAGGTCTGCAGACCTGAGTACAGGAAAGCCGATAAACGGCTTTCCTGTGTTACACTGTGACCAGCCGTGATTGGTCACGGCTGATCACATGGTAAAGTGCTTCAGATGGAAGCACTTTACCGAGATCGGTATTGCGGGGGGTCAGACTGACCTCCCACACCACCGATCGCCACGATGTGCGCCCCCCTGGGCACGCGGCGGCTTGTTATCCTGAGGACGTCATATGACGTCCAGTCAGGATAACTAAGCCACTTCCCGGCCGTCATTTTGCATACGGCGGTCGGGAAGTGGTTAAACAGTTCATGCGTCCAAAATGGACCATCCAAGTGTGAAAGTGCATAAAACTCAGTGCATTAATATAAAACGCATGTGCAATCAATCTTAATCTTTGAAAAGTGAAAAATTTAAAAATCGCTGTTGATACTAGAAAGTCCTTGAAACCGTTCATGCGTTGCAATAAATTGTATTACTTCTTTGTGCAAATAGTGCAAAGAAAAAAGTGTGCTTAGTGTGAGCTGTCAACATCTAAGGCAGATGGATTCCAAGCTTAATGTGCTTCACAGTGGGACCACACACCACCACCGGTTACACTATGCGCTCACCTTCAGGTGCGACCCCTGATGGGCCAAGTCACACTTTCCCATATGGGGTTAAATCCTCCTCAGGCATACACTGTATCAGACTCCACATATGGATCAAGGTGATATGTATAGAAAGAGGAAACTACATAGTGCTGAATCCCTTTTAAAATAATTCTATTTATTAAAAAGATTAAAAACACTCATATTTTCCAGTGCACCAACTCCAGTGCACTCGGGCAATTCACCATAAAACAATAGGCTGCAATTCCCTGGGTAATCAGCTGCCAGCTCCCTGCTTGGTCGCACGCTGTCCGCAGGGCGGTCGTGATGTCACCAGTTCTTTCCCGATGTACGTTTCGTCACTAGCACATGTGACTTTTTCATGCCCCTTGAAAAAGTCACACTTTCGCACTTGGATGGTCCATTTTGGACGCATGAACTGTTTAAAGGACTTTCTATTATCAACAGTGATTTTACAATTTTTCACTTATCAAAGATTATAAGATTGATTGTCACATGCGTTTTATATTAATGTTTTATGCACTTCTGCACTTTAGCCACAGGGTGGCAATATTTTATGTGCAATTTTCTATTGCGCCGCACCAACTTATGATTTATTATTTGCTGGAGTATTGGGGATACTTATTTAGGTGTCAGGCAGCATCTGATTGTGATTAGAGCATATTAGCGTGGTATTTTCAGATTTTATTAGTTCTGGGGAAAGATCTCACACACAGCTGAACTGGGGCCACAATTACAAGGCTCGTAAGCACCAGGAGGGAGTAGAATATATAAGTAAAAGCCCGGGAAGGAGTCGGGCAGTTGGGCAGAGAAGTGCCAACCAGGAAGGAGTGTGAGAGCTGTGCTGTGTTAAACTGTGCCGGGCTGGTTTGCATCAGACAGGGCTGTGTAAGAGCCAAAGGGCGGCCTGCTGTGGTGAGTTAATCAGGAATGTGAGCACCCATCATCCAGAATCACTGTCCGAATTGCCTTTGTCTCAGCCGCTGTTGCTACACTGCTGTTTAAGGGGGCCCTCAATGAATACACAACTCGCTGTTGCATATGGACTGCCACAGAAGAATCTGGTGAGAGGGTCTCTGATCCGCACAACATCTCTAACTGTTTGTTAACCCTTTCTTCAACCCAAACCTAAAGGAGAGGTATTACCCTCCACTACCTGTTGTCACTTGCACCTGAGAGCTGCAGTAATTAACGACAGAGACAGAATACAAAGCTGTTAGTACTCCAGAATGCTGACTTGCTCTTCTTGCACCTCTCCTCACTACATAAAACCTCAGTACCCATCCCCCTTTAATGATCTGTGTTGTTGCCTCTTAGATTTGGTCTGTCAATACAGTCTGCTTTTTTTCCTAAAAGGTCAGTGCATGCCAGGTTTGTGTGACTACTTAGAGTTCCCGTCTAAGGCATTCTGGTGGTGTCAGCAGAAGCAAGGCTTCGCCTAGGGCCAGAGTGAGGGCACAGGACCCAATACTACCAGCAGTTCCTGCTGTTGTAGCGCTACATTAGTGATGATTGAAAACATTTGCTTCAATCTAAATCATGATTTGCTCCTACATCACATGGGAATCATTTGGACTATCAAGAGACTATAAGGCCTCTTGCACACTGCAGCTTGAAAAAGCTCAGTACAGCTTATTGCTTTACTGAGCAAAAATATAGCCCATTAATTGTAATGTGCCTATGCACCCAGCTTGTTTACGCACCTGTGTGCATAGGCACATTACAATTAATGGCCTGTATTTTAGCTCAGTAAAAAAAAAGCTGTACTGAGCGTTTTCAAGCTGCAGTGTGCAAGAGGCCTAAAAGAAAATATCATAAAATAGTGTGTCTTGTGAACAAGGAGCCGGGTGACATGTTTATTGGACTGACACGGGAGCGGCGGCCCCGCTGTTTTAAGGAATGAAGTGCTTTGTTAATTCTCTTTTATGTAAGTGCAATAAAGCACAATTACTACATGATACACCATAAGGGGCTCTTGAAGGGACCACACACCCATTTTTCCTAATGTTCCACACATCATCGATAAGATCTTAAGGAAGAATAGCTGGCGGTGAGCGCATAAATACAACGGTGGTGGGAGTCACTGAGCACAGTTTGATGAATTGAATATAAAAATATTTGGTCTATGATATGTGGCGATAAGTTGATGACTTAAGAGACTTATTATGTAACAAAGAAAACACCAGAAACTTTTTTTTCTAATTCACTCAAATAGATTTTTAGTTGGCACGACATTATTCATGTATTGCCCCTGTGTTAGGAAGAGAATCTGTGGCTAAAGCTGACTTTCTGCACCTATGCAGGCATGTCTTGGATCTGCTAACCAGCGCAGGGGTTACTAAGGGTTAACAATTGTGTAGGTTGATTTCATTGATTGGAGCCCAGCTGCCTTATTTAAACACCTCAGCAGCACACAGACTCTGCTCTCTGATCTACAGCGTGTGGTGTGTGTTCCTGATCTGCCTGTACTTTGATTACCTGTTCCTACGACCCGGCCTGCCTGACCTTGCTGATTCCCGCCTGCACCGACCCCTGGACTGCCTACGACCACCCTCCTGCCTAGCCCTCCTGTACTTCTGCTGCCCGCCTGTTGACGACCCTGCCTGAACCCGACCATCCATCTGCCTGCTCCTTCTGTACTGCACCGCCAGCCAGCTTTACGACCCGGCCTGTACGACCACGCTTCTTGTGCACGAGTGCACCTACGGACTTCCTATCAACACCAGTGACCCAGTCCGACCCTCGTGCCATCCTGCACTCCCGAGCCACCTGTCTACTCTACCAGGGCTTCCCGAGTCAGGGTCGTAAGGGAGGTTACCCACTGCATAAGTCAGACTCATCCACCAGGTACGTGACACCCTGTATCCAGTGAAGCAGGCCCTTGCAATACATAGTTGATGGTAGATCTAAAGGAGACTTTATTAAATGGCTCCAAATCCTATATCAGGCTCCCACTGCCCGGATCTAAGTCAACGGTAGGGTTCCAGATTCCTTCACTCTCTCCCGTGGCACCTGCCAAGGCTGTCCCATATACGCTCTGGCTGTGGAACCCTTTGCCATTGCTATCAGGGCACACCCAGACATTAAAGGCCTCCTTATGGGCCAGGCGACCAAGGTCATCAGTCTGTATGCGGACAATATGCTTCTGTGTTTGAAAGATGCCAGCCCTTCACTTCAGGTTGCTTGGCAGCTTATCAAGTAATTTGGGGTATTCTCTGGTTTGCAGATTAATTGGACTAAGTCCCAAATCCTCCCATTGGATATACAGTATCTTACAAAAGGGGTGTACTCACTTTTGTTGCCAGTGGTTTAGACATTAATGACTGTGTGTTGAGTTATTTTGAGGGGACAGAAAATTGACACTGTTATACAAGCTATACACTCACTACTTTACATTGTACAAAGTGTCATTTCTTAAGTGTTGTCACATGAAAAGATATAATAAAATATTTACAAAAATGTGAGGGGTGTACTCACTTTTGTGAGATACTGTAGGTGCTCCCACAGGAGACCAAGCCTCACTCCCCCTGGTCAGAGTCAGCAAAGATCACATACCTGGGCATGCAAATCTAATGATCTCTAATGGATTATATAGACCTTAACCTTGAACACCTATATGACCTCCTAAAAACCAAAACACAGACCTGGTCCCGTCTACCCCTTGGAATCATGGGACGTATCAACCTGGTAAAAATGATACTCCTTCCCAAATGACTTTATATTTTCTGGCATGCCCCTTTATAAAGCCCGACACGTATATTTAAATCTATGGAATCAATTCTCAACACGTTCATTTGGGGTCCCTCCCGCCACAAATTATCATGGCGAGCTCTGAAATGTCCTGTCAGCCTGGATGGCACCGCATTACCTGACTTTGCCTTATATTACATTGCTTCTCAGCTTTCCCAGTTATTCTACTATAATCAGGAGGACAGTAACAGGTATTCCATCCTTGTGTGTTCCCTGGCCTCCCGCTCGGTAGCTCACCAACTCCAAGTTTTACTCTGTGGTACTTGCGAGTTGTTTTAACATGGGCAATATGAGTCGTATGTTATTACATCACTGTAAAATTTGGCAGTTGGCTATGACCAAGGCTCCTATATTCCACTCCAGAACACAAACTATGGATTGCTCAGGGGGTTATATTTCTCTTGCAGGTGTAAAGGGGTTAGCTCGGTAGCGGGTGTGTGTGACCCCCTGGAAGGGTTCACTACACAAAATAGGCACAGCGAAACCACAGTTGTAGGTGAAACAAACAGTGCGGTTTATTTACACTATATACAATTGTAGAAAAACAGAAAAACAAAGACCAACAATACTGGTAGGTTTCCCTGTCTGCCAGCTAGGTACAGCCTTCTGCTATACCTAGCACCTGTCTCTCTGGTATTATAACGAACCATGCAGGCTTGGCCTTACCGCACAGGTTTTGGTGTCGCGCTCCCCAGTCTATTGACTAAGAAACTGATTCCAGGGTGGAGCAACTCCCCTAGGCCTGCTGGGAGCTTTTGTACAGGCCTTAATGAGCCAGCTCCACTCAGCTGGGCTCATACCTCTACTCCTGCAAAACTCCCAGCACTTCCCCCTAGTGGTAGAAATCTGTATATGTTTTAAACCTGGGACAGATGTACCTGCCATCTTGAACTCAACCAGGCCTTTTTACCTGCCTGCTGTCACACAGGTCATAGCTAATGGCTCACATGTTCTTTCAGTACCTCCAACTCCATCATGCCCTCAACTCCCAAGTCCGTGTATCTATCCCCAGCCTTGAATTGTTATATCTGGTGGATGTGGCCACGGGTCGGGATCCCAAGAAACTCATCTCCCTGTTCTACAACCACCTCATGTTACCCGCAGCCACCACTCAGGCTTATCAATTGCAATCCAGGTGGGAGACAGATTTGGGAGATGTGACGGATGAGGAATGGGAGGAGGTACTGACCTCTTGCAAGTTAGTGTCCCCTAAGTTGTCTGACAGCCTCTCTCATCTCAACATCATCCACAGGTCATATTTAACACCAATTCGTCTTTCTAAATATAGGCCAGAAAACACAGTCCAGCATGTCCCAGGTGTGGAGATCCAAATGGCACATTTTATCACCTACTATGGTCCTGTCCCTCTCTCTTAACAAATATTGGTTGCAGGTGGTTAAATTCCTCCATGACCACGTGGGTTCCCTCCTGATTTTATGCCCCGGTCAGTGTCTACTGGGATATCTCCGAGGAGGACAAACACCTAAATATCTTTTTGCATGAATCTTTGTTCCTGGCCGGAATGCAAATAGCTAAGACCTGGATCAAAGAGTCGCCCCCAATTATCCAGTGGATTAGGGCCATCAATATCACCCTCCCCTATAAAAAGGTACTGTATTTGCACAGGAGCTGCCCGAATAAATATTACAAAATATGGGAAAGGTGGCTGGAAGATGCCTCCACCTGCAGTGCTGAGAAGTGATCCTCACCCAACATTTGAAACTTTTTCCACTGTACACTGTGTATGCTTATCCCCATGTTCCTTATTCTCCTGCTCCCCCCTGAGGGCACACTTGGTTATGTTGATATATACTGGGCTGTCTTACGCTCCCCACATGTGTATAATATACTCTGTATTGTTCAAGTTCAGGTAATCCTTGGTACTCTGACCTTCAATGTTTCACATTCAGTATGAATATGTCAATGCATCCACCTTTTGAATAGTGCCTGTTGCACTTTGTATTTGTATGTCTATAATTTTAATATGCTCAATAAAACATTATTTTCGTGATAAAAAAAAAAAGAAATTGTACGATCAAATAGCATAGTGTATGGTGAGCATTACAGACACCGGAATGACCGCAATAATTCTAACTCATTATACCTCTAAATTGAGGAGCTGTAAAGGCTTTTAAAGCATTGCTTTTGGAAAAATTTGAGTGCTGTAGGATTTTGCTGTTTCATGGGTACACCGCCAGATTAACTAATCTGTAGCTGTGGTTGCTGCATTCCTTTTCTTTTCTTTGGCTCCCCCCGATTTCACCTGGAGTAACACACCTCCTGTAGTAGAGAGACACAACTCTGCAGTAATGAACACAGGAGACACAGCAGCCTTGTCAATTGAATGCAGCAACCACAGCTACAGATTAGTTAATCTGGTTGACTGGTGGCACCATCTCCGCTTGTGACTGGAACTGTCTGAGGTACTTCGTTTCACCTGTGGCTGAATACGGGGAGCTGTCAAGGAGGAAGGAGTGTTTGCTGGGCTACTAAATAAAGTGCGATTGACCGCTCTTATCCAGAGGGTCGCATGAGTGAGGGTAAGAGCGGTGTGCATATAGTGGTGACTGTCACGATTTATTGCTATTTCCATCATGGCTACTGGGTCCTATCCTCTCATGCAAGATTGAAGACTGAATTTCATATGGACATATGACCATTGTCACAGTATTTAGCGCTGCACCTTTTATCTGGATTATGTTTTAATGTTCTGTGTTGGACATTGTGCTCAGCTGCTATTTTTCATTCAATTTTTTGATTGGAGGATTTGTATTCTTTGCACAGATTTCACTTTTTAATTACATTTTCCACATTTTGTCATGTTACAACCAAAAACGTAAATGTGAGAATGACTGATGTAAGACACTCGCGCCTTGGGAAAACATTATTTAGGGGGATGCAGCTGTATAATTACCGCAAAGAAACTTTTATATAAGGAATACATCACTCTCTCTTCCCTTTTCAAACAGTAAAACCTGAAGTTTTAATGATATAATATGCTAATAGATGTGTAATCCCATGCTAACGACAACAGTTGTAAGGTGCTGTGGTGATATACTCTCTCACTACATAAGGAATATATTTTCAAAGAAACGCCATTAATATGTCGACGTAGGGGGATTTATTACAAAAGGGTTCCGCGCTCACAGAATGTAGTCAGTAAGAGTGTAAATGCAAAAACCAACATTGTACTGTTTTACACCTTTTACATTAATTTTTCACTTTAGACACGTTTCTTATGTTTAGGAGGTTAGTTTTTTAACTTACTTTTTATCGTCGACTCGTGTTACAGGTTGTGTCTTGTAAT
>BLSH010070844.1:674624-688877 GCA_018402905.1 Glandirana rugosa | reverse complement strand
GGTGACAGGTTAGGTGGAATTGATATGTGGACTGATGACAGGTCCGGTGGCACTGACACGTGGCACTGATGACAGGTCCTGTGGCACTGACACGTGGCACTGATGACAGGTCAGGTGGCACTGATATGTGGCACTGAGGACAGGTCAGATGACACTAATGACAGATCAGGTAGCGCTGATGATATGCGGCACTGGTGACAGGTTAGGTGGAACTGATGTGTGGCACTAATGACAGGTCTGGTGGCACTGACACGTGGCACTGATGACAGGTCAGGTGGCACTGACACGTGGCACTGATGACAGGTCAGGTGGCACTTTGACACGTGGCACTGATTGGTGGCACTGACACGTGAACTGATGACAGGTCAGGTGGCACTTTTTATGACACGTGGCACTGATGCTATGTGGCACTGATGCTATGTGGCACTGACTGGTGGCACTGGCTGGTGGCACTGGCTGATGGCACTGGCAGAGGCACTGGCAGATGGCACTATGATGTTGGGCACAGGTGAAGTGTTTTATGCACTCACAGTAAACGGCGATCTCTCTCTCCTCACACAGTGGTGTTTGTGTGAGGAGAGAAGGCAGGCAACGAGAGATGATCTCATATGTTTACATTTGAGATCATCTCTCATTGGACCCTCTGTTGATGTGGTAAATGGCCGCTGTGATTGCGGGCGGGGGGCGGTTAAAGGGGACGACGTCCATGGACGTCGCCCGGGCATTTCAGATCCGCGCTGGAGCCGTACTTCGGCAATAGCGCGGATCTGGAGGGGTTAATCTCTTATTTGAGCATGCAGTCTGACTGGTCCTTGAAACATACCAGGCTACACGCCTCCACATGGGGAGTTTAGTTTGTACGTCCCCCCCCCCCCATCTGAATGTATGAGGGGGAACTTTTCATAATCTGTAAGCCCTCTTTAAAATAAAAGGGCACCCAGCCCTTTCCACCCTACATGATTGAGTAAGGAGGTGCATAGCATCACTTGTTTATTTACCCACATAAAAAGTTAAATAGTAAATAAAAATACAGACACCAGTTAGTAAATCTGGTTATTTAGCTTGTCTGTTCACAGGACTTGGGATAGCTAGAGTTCATGTGTGTTGCGTTTGATATAAAATATTATTTTCCTATAAGACTGTCATAGAATAGCAATCAGATTACTGCCAGGTTTGGCTTGAGTGGATACTTCTCAAACAAATGCTGTTGTATACAATGGAAACATAGATACCATTGTTGTATTCAATATGTTGACAGTTTAAGTCTATTGTCTCTATAACTACAGTAAACAGTTAATATATTACCTATTGCATGTATGATGACAGGGTGCCATCTGGAGGTAGAATTTGAGAGTGCATCTCTAATTGAATGGCAGAAATGTCTTTCTGTTAGTCAGTTGTTATGGTAAACAAACTGAGCTATATAAAGGTTGCCAGGCATAAGTTGAACGGGACTCTTATCATGCCTTAAACACCAAGGACAGTTTGTTACCAGCCAAGATGCTTTCACCTGATCTACCAGCAACTGCTATAGAAGCTTTGGGGTCCTCCTTGCCAATGGAGATCCCGAACACACAAGCGTTAAGTAATTTTTAAGCATATTCTACTGTTTATAGACCATAGTTTCTGTTTGTTTGCTAGGTTGTTACTTTGCTATAGATATCTGTCAGACTTGTATTGTATTCCTAATAGTGTAATAGTTTTGTATGTACAGCATTTTTGTATAGTAAAAGCACATTTACACACTGCAGAGGTCTCAGCTTCCTTGCTTATACTGCGAAGTATCCTTGCTATATAGACACAAGTAAAACAATTGGGGGCTCATGCCGCAATCTGCACTATAATTCAACTGAAGCAGACCTGTTTTTTCTGTGGTGTGTTGTGTAGCTTGTGCTAGGTAAAAATGGTACGTAAGCTGTTTAGGAAAAGCAAGGCTGCAGAGGGTCCTGGTGGCCAGAAGGAGGTGTGCAGCTCACCTATCTGGGCCAGACACAATGAGTGGGAGCCTCTTGCTAAAGAGTTTGAAAAGTATGCTTCTCCCTCGAATATGACTTGGGGTGATGAAATCTCAGATTATTTTGTAGATTTTACCCTTAAGGGGTTGGATTTAAGTAAAAAAGAGAAGAGGACAGTGTCCACAGTAGTTTGGTATTTTGTTCATGCACTCTATACTGAATCACAAAGGAGGGAGAAGGCAGAGGCAGAAGTTAAGGTATAAAAAGACCAGCTAGCAGTTGCTTCGGAATGTATTCGTTCAACTGCTATTCAGGCTGATAATTTGCAAGAGCGGTGTGCAGCTCTCATGACCAAATTTATTAATGCCTTAAGGAAAAGGAAGGGCCATAAACGTGTTAGTAAAGCCAGGGTACGTGCCATTGTCACATCCAAAACTGGGGTTGTGAGGATGTGCTCTCTTCAATTGATAGTGAGTATGAGGAGATAGAGTTTGATGTTTCTGATGATGATTATCCAATGGGAAAGAAAGTGTGAGACATCTCATTACTAAGCATAGGAAAAGGCAACATGATAGAGAGGATATGGCAGATGGGGAAGTGCATTATCGCAACCCAGAGATGTGGAATTTGAAGACGTACAGGAGTTTACACAAACTGAACTCCATGAGCTGGCTAAACAATACAAACAAAGGTCTGGGGAACCCCTATTAAGTTGGCTCCTATGCTTGTGGCATGAAGGGGTGGAAAGTGTTGTTTTGTCAGGTAAGGAAGCAGTGGCTATGGGAGTGTTAACCCATGATCCACAATTGTGTCAGGCAATGCGGAAAGCTCAAGAGTTAGAGAAAACAGAACAGACCCCTCCTGTTAGCCCCAAACCAATTCCCAAAACGGTACATGAACCCAAACCCAAATCCCTTTATCCTGGGGAGGAGTCAGGGAGAGTCAGAAAAGGAGATCCTTTCCTTATCCTTTATGAAGGGAAGGTGGGTCTCTTGTGAAAGCAGTGAGGACAGTGACAGCAGGAGACCGATGCCCATATACACCTGTCACTGTATGGTGGAGGAAGTCATCTTCTCCTACACATCTGATGGCTTTAGTTTTTAGTGGAGCTGAAGTTACACTTTTGCAAAGAAATCCTCCCCATCACAAAGGAGAATTGATTTATGTGGAAGGTTTGGGAGGGCAAACCACAACAGCAGTTAGGGCACGGGTGAAATTGACTATTGACAAGGGACCAGGATTTTGGAAAAATGTTTTTTTTATCAGAGTTACCCGAAAATATTCTTGGGATGGATGTACTTCAAGGTCAGACTATTCAGACTGAATGGGGTACATTCACATTTGGGTATCCTGATAAAGCGTATCTGGTTAGAGCGGTGAAGGCTGTGGTCAGAGGTCATGCGAAATGGACCCCTGTCTGCATTCCTGCACCAGAGAAACCAGTCTGTCTCAAGCAGCACAGACTTCCTGGAGGCCACAAAGAAATTGGGGAGACTATTCAAGAACTATTGAGAGTAGGGATCCTTAGACCTGCTGTTAGTCCTTTTTGTCTGCGGTGTTCCCAGTAAAGAAACCTGATGAGACATATAGAATAACTGTGGACTACAAGGGTCTAAACAAAGTGGCACCTCCATTGAAGTCAGCTGTGCCAGATATGATCTCAATTGTTGAGAAAATTGCTAAAGAGACAGGAGAATATCATGCTGTGATAGACTTGGCTAATACTTTCTTTTCGATTTTGATAGTGTCAGGACCAGTTTTCCTTTGTGTGGAAAGGCTGCCAGTACACTTTCACTGTGCTTCTGCAAGGCTATCTTCATTCTCTAACGATTTGTCATGGACTGGTTGCCTAAGATTTAAGTACCCGGAATTTGAAAGTCGCTATGTTTCACTATATTGATGACACCATGATCTCTGGGACAAAAGAAGATGTAACTGAAGCACTGCGCCTGCTGATATAGCACATGGAGAACAGAGAATGGACTATCAACAGAAACAAAGTCCAAGGACCTGCCACAGAGGTGAAATTCCTGGGAATGATGTGGACAGGGCCGCAGAGGAAAATTCAAGAGACAGTTGTGCCAGCTATCCAGGCGCTGTCGCCCCCTACTACCAAACAGGAGGCACAGAAGTTCATTGGAGTTGTGGGATTCTGGAGATTGTTCATCCCACATCTTGGACTAATACTGAGGTCTATATACAATGTCACAAGGAAAAAGAGTTCTCATGGGGTTCAGAGCAGCGGACCGCATTCCTTTCTGCTAAAGAAGCCATTTTTCAGCATCAGGGACCCGTGAGACAAGGAGTACAATATCAGCTGGATGTAGTGGAGCAGGATGGTACCATATCTTGGAGTCTGTGGCAGTCAAATGAAAAGAAAGGACTGAGAGCAATACCCATTGGATTTTGGTTCAAACAACTGACAGGGGCACAGAAGAGATACACGCCCCTAGAGAAGTACCTGCTTGGGGCCTACACTGCACTTCAACATGTAGAGAACATTACAGGAAAGGACACAGTCACCATCCATACTGCATTGCCAATAGCAGGATTGGTGAGAGATAATGGACTGACCATTAGGGCAGCGGTAGACCAGAACCAGACACTGATGAAATGGAAGTGGTACCTTCAAGAAAGAGGGGGGTATTGCAGCTGGGAATGTCAGAGACATTTCAAAACAGTTGGCAGGGCTTGTTACTTTTACCAGCACCCAGCCAGAAGAAAACATTCCTGTGCCTCAATCATCCCCCATTCAAGAGGCTCCACCCTTTGAGTCTCTGTCGGAAGACATTAAAGAGTCAGCATGGTTTACTGATGGTTCTGCCATAGTTACCTCATCTGGGCGCCAATGGACAGCAGCATCCTGCAACCCAAGTACAAACACAGTCCTGCAGGAGACCGGAATTGGAGGATCTAGTCAGTATGCAGAGTTGAAAGCTGTAGTGATGACTCTTCAGAAGGAACCTTCTTCCCCTGTCGCTATCTACACTAACAGCTGGGCAGTTTTTAAAGGACTGGTAACTTGGATGCCCACGTGGAAGTCCAATGAATGGATGATTCATGGAAAGGTGGTGTGGAGAGGCAAGCAAGTCTGGCACTACATCGGGAAGGAAGCTCATTTCCCCACCATAAAAGTGGGGCATGTGGATGCACATGTGCCCCTAGTCCCAAACTTTGAGAACTATAACAGAGTGGCAGATGAAATTGCCAAAGTGAAAGCAGTTGTGCCAATTGATCCTGTCTTGATGAACTTGGCCAACTGGGCCCACAAGGAATCTGGACATTTGGGGCAGAAAGCAACATATGAATGGGCACAGCAGAGAGGATTGCCTATATCCATGGACATGATAAAGACTGTAATAGGGAACTGTACAATGTGTGGAGAAGTGTGACAATGACCATTGCAAAAGTACTCCACTGGGTTGATTAAGAGGGGAGAGAGGACTGCAGAGATCTGGCAGATTGACTTCATCGGTCCCCTGCCCTGAAACAATGGACTGGGTTTATAAATGTACAGTGGACGGGAAGTGGTTAAAGTAGAACTATATCATTTTGGATAGAGCAAGGGAGGGTTATAACCCCTGTCAGATATTTTTTTTCCTCACCATCTGTGTCCTATTTCGGAGATTTCCCTTTACTTCCTTTCTCATAGCCAAACAGGAAGTGAGCGGAAATCCCTACAAATTAAGGGAATCCCTTGGGAACTCCCAGGTCACCAAAGTGTCCCCACTGGAAGATCTCTCTTGTATTACTTTTCTGGGGACAACCCAAAATTTGTGATTTTCCTTACTTTCACTTTTGATGTTATAAACTGTACATATAAAGAGGGTGAATCTCCTTATCGGGGGCCCAGACTGCAATAAAAACTGACTTTCTTTTAGTTTTCGATAGTGTATAGGGATTAGAACCCCATATCCAAAACTAAAAAAATTGCCTTTAGTTACACTTTAAGATTTAGTGAGTAAACCTGCTAGAAAAGGTTACAGTATATGTGAACCCTTCCCTTGTAAAACAACCCATTCCGTTTAAAATAGAAAAGAAAGGCAAAATGTTTGTGTATATACTGTAAGAAAAAACATTATGAATACTTTTTTTTCTTTCTCATACATGATCACATAATCTCTTTTCTCAACTGCATAAGGGGCTTGGAGAGGTGTGGGTGGAGAAACAGCAGGGCACTGATCTTTCCAGTGAATGAGAAAGTTCAGCAAGCGAGCAGTATCAATCTAATACCACCACCAATCCCTAGAACGTTAAATACCAAAAAGAAGACCCCTATGGATGGGACTTTAAAGGTGGAGGAAAAGAGAAGGTCAATACCACATTTTTATATGTATCAAATCCACATTTATTGCCCACAAATGCAAAATATAAAAATTGTATATGACAAATAGATTAGTTGTTGTATAACATATCCTGTTAAAATCATGAACAAATCGGATACAGCCGGCTCACACAAATCTGAGTGTAAGTTCTTTCACATCATTCTGCGGTCCTACGAAAGAGGAAAAGTATCCGACGCGTTGCAGGTTCAAGCCCTTCGTCAGGGGCTTTTAGCAGAATGCAATTAATGTACCAAAAAGTACTCTGTCTTATTGTATGATCAAATCAGATATTCAGGAGTGAGCTTTGCTGCAGTGGTGAGAGCAAGGGGAGGAGGAAGGAGGCACCAGTGATTTTCCCACCATTTCATATCAAAACATACTGCCTTCAGGTCTACACTGTACTGCCTCCACACTTCTATCCAAGGCGAACATCAATGTCAACAAAGTTTGCGTTAAACAAGCAACGGGATCTACCCTCGTGTGTTGAAGGGGAAATTCCTCCTCTCTCCTTGGGTGCCGTGCCAGCAACGTCTAATGGTTGGGCAGGGGGGCACAAGTCTGACCATTGGAGGATAGACAGAACAGCCAGAAAACTGGCAATGCTGGGAAGGAAGCAATACATAGAAAGGGATACTTTTTAACAGAAGTACATTGTACAACAGACATATATCAGAAATATGAAATGTTGGGGTGACATATTCTTTAAATTTAGTTATTAATTTACAAAAGAAGATGGTTGTCGTAATCTCTAAAATCCTGTTACCAGAAATGAGTGATCCCCAAATAAATCAGTGATCCAGATACCAGATATTCAAAAAGCAGAGCTCCATCCAGAAGGGGCAGCTCCACTTGTTTGCTTCCTCCCCTCTCCGCACCTTTTGAGGGGAAGGAGGGGAGCAGGTACCTGTTTTTGACAGGTACTGGTCCCCACTTCCGGGGGACCTTGCCGCGGTGAGGCACCCCAGAAGTTCGGCCCCTCTTCTCCTTCCCCCGCCACCAGGCTATTCACAAAGCACAGCGCGCTTCATGCATATGCAGTAAGGAATCGACTGTTCTCTTACAAGGAGTAGCAGAGGCAGCACCCGAGAGCCGACTGAAAAATCGCTCGGGTGCCAACATTGCGGGATCTGGACAGGTAAGTGTCCTAATATTAAAAGTCAGCAGCTACAGTATTTGCAGCTGCTGACTTTTAATTTTTGGTGGGGGAGCTGGAGCTCCGCTTTAAGATATATTTATAAATTATGCAGTTCTTACAAAGTCCCAAGAAATAGTTTAAGTTTAATGGTGGTCATACATGCTTCAGTGCTTTTATCCAATTGATTTGTGATTTGATTGAAACAGCCATAATTCCCTTGCAATTAATTTAGACTCCATTTTGATTGGATTTGATCAAACTGAGTCAGCCAGGGTGGAAAATTATCAGTTTGTTTTGCATTGATTAGCAGATCTGAAATACTTGTTCGTGAACATGATTCGTATTTTGATTGATCAGATTATAAAATTATATGGTGGAAACAGAGATGCAATCAATATTAATTGAATGGATTGTTGATTATAGAATAATTATTCTAATTGGAAGAGATTGATTGGAAAACAAATATATCCTTTATTTAAGTGTTAGTGGCCACCATAGTCAATTAGTGAGGTAAGTTTAGGCTTTTTGTTCACTTATTAAAGAAGATGGCTGTCTGCTGCCATATGTCTCTTCCTTTCTGGAAGCCTGGCCAACGCAGCCAGCGGTTCTCAAGACACGCATGTATTGGCAGGTATGGCAGAAGGTATGAATGGGAAGACGAGGTCAGGTGGTCCAACATGCAGACATTGGTCCTTATTTTTTGCGGGGTTATTCTGCTTGGTTATGCAGGCGCAATAGACAAGAAAGAGTGTGGGTGGATGGTTTGCAGGCAGGCGACAGTCATCATTCACATAACACTTGCTGTGCTCATTGACAGGGCTGGCGTGGCTGGGGCCCGGGGGGGTGAGACACTCAACGCATAGAGGGATGGAAGCAACATGAATTACATTGACCGGTTGTCTGTGATAGCCCCCAATAATTTTAATGTCATTTTTGGACTACAAATTCAGGGCCCAATGGACCTTAACAAACATACAGAGTGAATCACCCTAACAGGGGTTCTAGCTCCTCACTCTTTCCATCCAAAACTATCATGAAAAAAAGTATTGGCTTTAAATACAAAAGTAAACCAAAAGCAGGGTGGGGAGGGGTGAGGCAAGACAAGGGAATGGCACACAAGGCAGTTTGGGGAGTGGTACTGTCACAAGTTCTGTCTAGATTTGACCCCGTGAGAATTGCTTCAGGCATTCTAGACATTCCCTAGAACATGAACATGAGGCTCAGAAAGTCTCTGAATTAAAGTTACAACAGGTAAAATCATTCTGAGTTGACATCACAACTATTTTAAAGCAGATACTAATAATGAAACTAGAATGAAACATTGTGTCGATGTTAGTAATTGTACATAAGTAATCTGTAAACTATCATCATAGCTAATCATATGTTTACCCTGGACCATGAAGTGTTGGGGCATTTTAGTCAGT
This sequence comes from Glandirana rugosa, assembly GCA_018402905.1. Lineage (NCBI taxonomy): Eukaryota > Metazoa > Chordata > Amphibia > Anura > Ranidae > Glandirana > Glandirana rugosa. The sequence goes on along the minus strand of BLSH010070844.1, from coordinate 680,038 downwards.
GTATTAGACCAGTGTTTTTCAACTCCAGTCCTCAAGGCACACCAACAGGTCATGTTTTCAGGATTTCCCTCAGATGAAACAGCTGTGGTAATTACTAAGGCAGTGAAACTGATCAAATCACCTGTGCAAACTCATGGAAATCCTGAAAACATGACCTGTTGGTGTGCCTTGAGGACTGGAGTTGAAAAACACTGTATTAGACTATATTTGTTATATGCAGGCACTGGAGGCTTACTATATTACTATAACTATATGCTAGTATAAGATTTTGTACTGCCTGGTGACATACTATATACTATATATACTGACACTAGATGCGTTTTGCCGATGGCTGGGAAAGGAGTGACATTAAGGGAAGGTTAGTGGAGGCTACCAAGATTTTTGTCTTGGATGCTAATATCTTTCACCTGATTTTGGTGCCATGTGGATTTTGACATCATGCTTGAACCAGCTTTGGAATAAGTGATTGATATGAAATTCACATTAGTCTGGTATTTATTTTAAAGTTTTAGAGTATTATTGTGAGCCTGAAAATCTTTAGTAGACTGATGGTAGTCTCACAAAATGATAGCAAAAAGTGTAAATAGCAAAAACAATGCATCACAGAGATCAGTTTTGTTACATTTATATAAATGACATTGATATAGACTTGGATATTTTGTTTATCTGTTATTTCGAAAATGAAATGAACTGTTTACAATATTTGCTTCGATGATGCTTCAGCGGTGCTTTGATGATGCTTTGGTGGTGCTTTTTTGAAGCTTTAATGAAGCTTGGCAGATGCCCTGTGCATGTGTGTTGATATCTCATACTTGCAATACCTCCAAAACAAAACGAAGCTAAAGCTGAATTGAAGCCTCTCAAAACCTGTAGGTGCTTTAAAGTGGTTGTCTACCCAGTGAAAAAAAACCTGCTAGACAATAGCATAATCAGCTAGTATGCACTGAAACGAAGATCCAACCAGGCTGCTCGGTCCCCTCTGAGGGAGCGGACTTCTTCCCTCAGATCTTGCTTCCGGGTGCGCGGCTCTGGCACTGTGACTGGCTGGAGCTGTGAGACGTCACTCCCGCGCATGCATGCGGAAGCCTGTCTTTCCGGCTACGTGCCGGGCCTTCACCTGGACATCACAGCGCATGCGCCGGGACATACATGGCGCATGCATCAGGACATACACGGCGCATGCGTCGGGACATACACGGCTCATGCGCCATGACGTTGCAGCTGCTTGGAGGGGGAATATCTCCTAAACCGTACAGGTTTAGGAAATATTCATTTTACCTACAGGTAAGCCTTATTATAGGCTTACCTGTAGGTAAAAATGCCTCTAAAGGGTATACAACCGCTTTAAGCGAGCTCTGTCATAGACTTCTATGGAAGCTTTGAAGCACCTCTAAAGGTGAGATTTAATTTCTTTTTTTTTAAAGCAAAAGCAAGGTGTAAGCAAGGCTGTAAGCTAACCATTCAATTTAGTGACAGGGGCTTTCACTGGCGTTCACAGAGCTTTAAAAAAGCCTGTCCGAAGCCATGTTTTTTGAAGCAAGTGTAAACGAGCCCTTACTGAACAGGGTGACACCACACAGTGGGTTGGTGGCAAATCTGGGGGTTTGAAGTTTACAGTTCCATAATAAAAAATACGATCCTACTCCAGCAGATTGTAAAGCTTTATATGGGTTAGAGAAACATCACTGTATTGTAATAAAACAAGCAGATAAGGCTGGGAGCTTGGTGATTCAAAATAAAAGTGATTGTTAGAATGAACCCTAGTGGCTATTGTCCAACTCTAATACATATAGAGTTCTGCAAGGGGACCCTCTTCCCCAGTTCCAGTAGGCTTTGGGGAAGTTATTAGAGGGGGCGGGCAGAGTTATTATGGGGTTCAATGGTAATTAGATTATAAGAAAACATTGGCATATTCTTTGCCTCATCCCCAAGTTAGGTCCACACCTTCCTCAGGTGTCCCAGATCACTTTCCAAAAGGCACGTACACTTGTACACTTGTTGCACCCAGTAAGCTAAAATAGCCCACAATGAGGAGACAGAGGGATAGCCATTCATTATTTGATCAAAGAGTAGGTATCCTTCAGTGTAGAAAGCGTGGGTGTTCTGAGCTGCCAATTTATCAAACTCGATCAGTCTTCCTTCAAGAACAGTAATGGTAATGATGTTACTATTAGTGAATTTATAACGTGTTCTATGGAGTATGTAATCTATGTCCTGCAGTGCCCCTGCAATCTACTGTACATTTGATGTATCATTCTTACCCTATGCAAGAGAGTGTGAGAGCACCGCAGATTCATAAAAGGGGGAATGGAAAACCATAGTGTCCCATATCTTTTTTGGCTACATCACAGTAAGGATTGGGGCCGTTACCGTCCTGGCAAATTAAAGCATACCAAAAGGGTCTTTGACAATAATGAGAAGTTTCAATATTATGTAAACATGAGAAACTCTGGATTTATAAATTAGGTACTAATTTATAAGTCCCCAAATGGGTTGAATGAGGAATATGAGATTCATTCCATTATTTAATCTGATCTATCCTTATCAATGTAAATGTGAAGTGTACATACATATAGGGCCTGGTTGTGTTCCTTTTCAGTATCCATCATAAGGACATATGGGTTCTTCAAACCAAGGGTATAGTGCTATATTTATACTTTTTATTGTATACATTTATTTTTACTTTTATATGTAATTTTATTGCTGCACATTAAAGTGATTGTAAAGGCTCGCTTTTTTTTTTTTTCTTTTAAATAACAAACATGTTATTCTTACCCATACTTCCCAACTGTCCCTGATTTTGATTAATGTCCCTCTTTCCTCCTCATTTGTCCCTCATTTTGGTCCGATCTATATAGTTGTATATAAAATGCACTTTTTATCTTTCAAAAAGAATTTCCCAGTGCTAAACCTTTCATCCAATTTCTAACTACAATTGTAAATTTCAAAAGCCAATATAAAGGAATAGTAGTGGTAAAAAAAAGCACTTGTGGGTTTAGCTATTTTTTTTTTGTATAATTTGCCTTTAAAGGGGCATGACAGGGAGTGTGTCCAGTGCCTACATACTTTTGCTAATAGGTGTCCCTCATTCCCATCTCAAAAAGTTGGGAGGTATGCTTAGCCCGGATCCTCCTCTTCTCGGGTCCCTCTTCTGCTCTCCTGGCACCTCCCTCCTTCGAGTGCCCTCTCAGCCAACAGCACCCAAGCCGAGTCAGAGCTCTGTGTATCCATTCAAACACAGAGCCCTGACCTGGCCCCACCCCTCTCTCCCCTGATTGACTGACAGACTTTGATTGACAGCCGCGGGAGCCAATCGTGCCGCTGCGGTGTCTCAGCCTATCAGGAGGAGTGTACTGGATGGCTGAGGGGATCGTGGCCATCACTGGAGAGAGATGGGGCTCAGGTAAGTATTAGGGGGTGCTGGGGAGGCTGCTACACACAGAAGGTTTTTCATCTTAATGCATAGAATGCATTAAGATAAAAAAACCTTCTGCCTTTACAACCCCTTGAACTACTTATTTATGAACTTGAATATTATATTTATTGCACGTATCCAATATTAATATATAGATATAAGCGGTAAAGGAGATATAGGTTTTTATATGTTTATTATGTTTTTATCGCAGAGTTGAAATGTTAAAAGTTTTTCAAAAAGGTTTTTTTAAATGATGCAGTTCTTACTCATAGAATTGTGTATACAAAGGGTGTTTTTATTATTTTCCACATCAAGGGTTAAGTCTGTAAGCGGTTGATTTGTTCAGCCTCCTGGCTCCACTATTTAAGTGTCACAGCCCATAACAATTCCATCACCTGATGAAGGTGCATGTGCCAATACGCGTTGTCTAGGCAACTTCGGAGGGCTTCCATTGCTGTGGAGACCTCAAGCGGCAGTTCTGCCCTAGTATCGGAGCTTCAGTTACATCAATTCCTGGTGGTGGCAAGATCCCCTTTGATAACCAGCATGCCCCCTATCCTCTGATCCCTGAAAGGATGATTATTGGCAGTATCTTCTGCCACTTTTCAGAGTTTTTTTTTCCTAAATCACACTGCTGCAGGCAGCACCTGAACCACATGTTTGCTGATTACATTGCTGATGTGGACACATCCTGAGAACCCCATGGACTATCCGATGTTCATGCTGGAGCCCTCGCAGGAGCTTGGACAGTATACATTACATGGTCATTTCTGGCTTTCCCTGATGTCTCAGAAGGTCTTCAGCAAGACACTTTGTTCAGAGAAGCGAATCCACCTGTCCCCTGGCAGTGTAGACCCGCTTACTTTCATTAAAATTAGCCCATCGTAGATTACCAATGGCTACAAAACCCCTGCTGCTGATATTACAGACTAAACTTGTGCCATCTAGCCCCCCAAAAAATTTACACCTGCCACCATTACCAGTTTATTCTGAAGCTGTCACTATAATGTGCCACACAATGTTTTCCAGCTCAAACTTATCTGCAAAATGTCTAATGTTAGCTGCAGGGAAAATCTTTGCAGTCTATTCAGGTGCTTCGACACTCAAAAATATTTGTGGCTTTTATCTCTCAGATAATACACTTCAAAGTTTATTTCAAAATAAAAGCTGCCTCCCTCTTAAATTGTGGCTTAACCTGTCTGCTTATGTAGTGTCCAATCACCGTACAATATTTGTTGCTACTGTCTCTTAGATGATATCCTCTAATATTTATTCCAAGATAAAACCTACCTCGTCTCTCTTTTTCAAATTGTGGTTTAACCAAGATGCTTACATTTAGCCACTGTACAATATTTGTCGCTATTGCCTCAGATATATACAGACATAATAAAGAGGGAAAAAAAAGCCGGCACTCTGGAACTGCGATATCAAAACTTCTTTTATTCCATTTCGCCCATACAGAAGAATAGGCTTACATGTTTCGGCAACAACTGCCTTCAAGTAATTTCAGAAGCATTTAAACATGTAAGGATTGATGTCACCCTCTCTGATGTATCCAATGTCTACTCTCTGACAAACTTGAAATATCAAGCAAAATCTCATTCATGAGTAGAGTTGAGCGAACCCGTACTGTAAAGTTCGGGTTCGTACCGAACTTTGGGGTGTCCGTGACCCAGACCAGAACATTTGAAAAAAGTTTGGGTTCTGGGTTCGGGTATTTGATCACGCATGTTGAATAGCTGCAGGGCAGCCAATCAACAAGCGTTTCACTGGTTTTCCCTAGAAGCCATCACAGCCATGCCTACTAATGCCAGTGCCTGTGGGGTTTCAAGCCATGCTTGGGCTTGAAATGTCATGCCCAAGCGAGTTGAGATGAGTACTTACTCTAAAACGAACTATAAAGTTCAAACAGTCTCTCATCTGTAACCTATGTAGTCTCTCCCACTGTAGTTAGGAATGTACAAATTTACGAAGACTTTAATGAACTTCCGTCAACAAC
>BLSH010070844.1:614326-636008 GCA_018402905.1 Glandirana rugosa | reverse complement strand
GCAGAGGACCATGACTGCAAGGAGGACTGTGAAGGGTAGGGGCAGAGGACCATGACTGCAAGGAGGACTGTGAAGGGTAGGGGCAGAGGACCATGACTGCAAGGAGGACTGTGAAGGGTAGGGGCAGAGGACCATGACTGCAAGGAGGACTGTGATGGGGGGGGGGGGGGTATTACTGCAAAGGGCACTGTGATGGGGGGGTGTTGGATAGCAAACCATCATGACCCCAGCATGCAGATTAAGGGGGCAGACAGGGGCACTAAAAAGCTCAAGAAGTGTACCAATTTAAAGATTTTGAAATTTTTGTTCTTATGGCAACTTTTTTGGGATATTCCCTCACTTTCACAAACAGACTGAATAATTGAATAATTCACAGCATCTACTCAGAGATCATCTTTCCAATGAACAAAGGAGACTGGGCAGCTGCTCTAGTTTTCTTTGCACCAGTTTAAGATGCATGAACTCAGGACTATAAGAATTACAGCTTTTCTTTTGCCATGGCTTTTAAAATCATTATGATTTTAGGTGTGCCAGCTTTATGAAGTTACTATCTAAAGCGGTTAAGAATGCATTCTTTATATCTTTGATTCCTGTGTTGCAAGAAGGGTTTGTGTTTTATCACTTTTGATAGCATAAGAGTTGCACTGTAAACTGAATTTTTCCAGTTCTTTTCCGTGAGCTCCTTCACATTCCACTATATAAATAGAACAGAGGTGATAAACACAAGTGGTTCTATGTATATTATGTTTAACCACTTGTCTACCAAAGTATGTTTATGAACCTCCTGGCTAACAAGAAGTTAAATAACACTCATGGCTGCTAAGCAAACCATTTTTTTTGTTTAGCAGGCTCTGGTCTATCAGACCCCCCCCCCCCCAGGCGTGGTTCCTGAGCTTTTCTACTTCTACCTTCTCTGGGGAGCCTAAAACCATGGGGTAAATGCTGTGAGGATGGTGAGAGGGAGTAGATCAAGGTAATACATGCCCAGATCTGAACCCATCTGAAATGCGGCAATCAAGCAAAGTCCTGCTGCAACAGAGGGCGCAGGAGACATTAGGGGTCTAATAGACCCTTGAGGTCTCCATAAAGAGAACCTTTCACCTGCCAATGGCAACACATACAGGGCTTGTTAGCTATTGTATGATAGCAATAAAGTTAAAAGAAAAAAGGATGTTAAAAACTGTAAATAACAAAAGAAAAAAAAAAAGTATGTAAACATTATGCAACACATATTGGGTATCCCTACAACACAAATTAGGTATCCCTACAAACATTAAGTGTGAACAATAATACTAGGGTCATCATTCACTGTTAACCCTAACAGTGATGACTTAGAAATGCTTTTAACCACTTCAGCCCGGAAGGATTTCCCAGTTTAGGACCAGAGCACTTTTTGGGATTCGGCACTGCGTCACTTTAACTGACAATTCTGCGGTCGTGCGACGTTGTACCCAAACCAAATTTGCGTCCTTTTTTTCCCACAAATAGAGCTTTCTTTTGGTGGTATTTGATCACCTCTGCGTCATTTCTGATCACCGCTATAAACAAAACAAGAGCGATAATTTTGCAAAAAAAAAATATATATATTTCTTAAATTTTTGCTATAGTACATGTCCAAAAAAAGAAATGAAAAAACTTTTTTTTCATCGGTTTTGGCCAATTTATATTCTTCATATTTTTGGTAAAAAAAACCACAATCAGCGTTTATTAATAATAAGATAAGGTGTACTGCGCAGTCAGTAAATAAACCATATTTTCACACAAGTGGTATAAAGTGACTTACAGTGCTTAAACAAGTGCCAAAATATAAAGTGCATCCATAAAAAGTGCACACAAAAGAAAGTGACTTTAGTGCATAGATAGTGCAACAGATATTCAATAAATATCATAAATGCAATATGACATGTGGAAAATGTAATATACAGATCTGATAAGCAAGTCCATAAATAGCTCTATTGATTCTTTAAAAATAGCTCATAGGACAGTTCCAAATAATAACAGCAGGTGTCTCCGTGCTCAAATCAGTGCTCCAAAACTCCTTCATAAAGTGCTTAAACTTTGTGCAACAAAAATTGATGAGTCAATCTGGTGGGTATACTACCACCACCAGGGGGACTCTCGTGACGGTGTTATCCAAAATGTGCTCTCAGAACTCTCACCTCCAAGACACAGTAAATGTGCCTTCAGCTAGAACCCAGCTAGCTATGCTGTTCAGTCCTTCCCCCTAGGGGGCGTCCTTCTCTCAGCTCCTAGTGTCCTCTTGGCCTCTATGGTAGGAAGGTATCAGATGTGGACTCTTCCCCTCATAAATAAAAAGGACAAACTCCCATAGTGCAGTATTATACTGGTACCAATTTATTAAGCTGAAAAGTGGCTGCTTACATAAAGTCAAAAAATAATAAGCGTTTCAGTAAAACATCGGCATTGCCGCCTCTCACTGGGTTTCCGGCTAAGGGGACGTCCACGTAGATCTGTATAGTACATTTTCCACATGTCATATTGCATTTATGATATTTATTGAATATCTGTTACACTATCTATGCACTAAAGTCACTTTCTTATGTGTGCACTTTTTATGGATGCACTTTATATTTTGGCACTTGTTTAAGCACTATAGTCACTTTATACCACTTGTGTGAACATATGGTTTATTTACTGACTGCGCAGTACACCTTATCTTATTATTAATATTGTTGTACTACCGTGTTTAGTATTAGTATTGCGGCAGGCGGTTCATGCACTTATTATTTATTTACACTTATTCTCCATAGTACACTTGGTAGCGCAGGGGATCTACACTAATTTAATCAGTGTTTATTGATTGGTTTGCGCAAAAGTTGCCGCGTTTACGAATGATGAGAATTAATTTATGGGGTTTTTATGTTTTTTAATATTTTACTAGTAATGGCGGTGATCTGCGATTTTTATCGGGGCTGCGATATTGCAGCGGACATGTCGGACCATTTGGACACTTTTTTGAGACCATTGGCATTTATACAGCGATCAATGCTATGAAAATGCACTGATTTCTGTATAAATGTCACTGGCAGGGAAGGGGTTAACCTGCAGGGGGCGCTGTAAGGGGTTAACTGTGTTCCCTCAATGTGTTCTAACTTTATGGGGGCTAGGCTGGCTGGGCGAGGGGAGTGATCACGGCTCCCATATACACAGGAAGCCTGTGATCACATCCCTTTCCCCTCTGTCAGAAAAGAGATCCGTGTTTACATACACAGACCCCGTTCTGTCGCTCCGGAGGGACAATCGTGGGTAGCCGGCGGAGATTGAGTCCGCTGTACCCGCTCCCTGACCCCCCCGGAAGACAGTGAGCACGCGAGCGTGCCTCTGGCAGCGCGCACTCCCAATACTCGTTCTTGTGGCTGCTGTCATGTGATGGCGTTTCGCGGTAATGAGCCAAGTTGCCGCCGTCAAGCCACGGTGGGCGGTCGGCAACTGGTCAAAGTGTAAGTACTGTAAACCCCCCTTTTTTTTTACAGCTGTACCTACAGGTAAGGCTATAATGAGGCTTACCTGTAGGTACTGTGAATATCTCCTAAACTTGCACTGTTTAGGAGATATTCACACTGCATACAGCCAGTGATGTCACCGGCGCATGTGCTCTAAAGGGACAGCACGGGTTCCCGTAAGTATCTGGCGTGACGTCATTGCGGCGCAGTCAATCAGACAGCCAGAAAACTTAAACCTGGTAGGAAGACCGGGTGAAGATGGAAGCGCCTTCAGCGGCGACAGCACGCCGCTGGAAGGCTTCGTTCTAAGGTACACATTTCATAATGTTCTAGCACATTATGCAATTGTCTTACAGGACTTTTTTTTAAAAAAATGTGGTTTACTACCACTTTAAATCTTTCAATGCCAGAGCTGTTTCTGCACACACGTTTTAAAAATCATTTTAGGCCGAAAGGTTACTTAAAACCCCAACATCAGTTTATATTTTCTGAAAACAGACATCCTGAATGAGAATGAAAAAGTGATAGTTCCAACTTTTTATGCCACATGATATTATTGCAACATTTTAGTAAGTACACATTTCAGTAAAAAATACACTAAAGGTATTTTTAGGGCACACAAAAGCAAAATAATACATTTTTGGGGAAAATATAAATTTGACGTTGTTCTGAGTAAAAGGATACAAAACATGTCAAGCTTTAAAATTGCGTACACCCATAAAATAGCAACAAACATTGGTACCCTAAATTTTTCATAGCGGACTTCTTAAAAGCCCCCACCCCTCCTCCAAAGGTCATAAGTTTAGAGTTAACAATAATTATGGCCCTAGAATTTTTGGTCTCACTCCAGCATGTGCAGTGATTTGCAATACAGTATCTCACAAAAGTGAGTACACCCCTCAATTTTTTGTAAATATTTTATTATATCTTTTCATGTGACAACACTGAAGAAATGACACTTTTCTACAATGTAAAGTAGTGAGTGTACAGCTTGTGTAACAGTGTAAAATTGCTGTCCCCTCAAAATAACTCAACACACAGCCATTGTGTAAACCGCTGGCAACAAGTGAGTACACCTCTAAGTGAAAATGTCCAAATTGGGCCCAATTAGCCATTTTCCCTCCCAGTTTCATGTGACTCGTTAGTGTTACACAGTTTCAGGTGTGAATGGGGAGCAGGTGTGTTAAATTTGGTGTTATCACTCTCACACTGGTCACTGGAAGTTCAACATGACACCTCATGGCAAAGAACTCTCTGAGGATCTGAAAAAAAGAATTGTTGCTCTACATATAAAGATGGCCTTGGCTTATACGCCCCTTTTTAACAAATGAAACCACCAAGCTCCTCATTCACTCCCTTGTTATCTCTCACCTTGACTATTGCAACTCTTTTCTCATTGGCCTACCTCTCCATAGGCTATCCCCTCTTCAGTCTATCATGAATGCTGCTGCCAGACTTATCCACCTCATCAATCGCTCAGTGTCTGCACCCCTCTCCACCAATCCCTACATTGGCTCAGCCCAGCGAAAAAAAATTCAGAATAACCACAACATACAAAGCCATCCATAACTCTGCCCTGAGCTACATCACCAATCTTGTCTCCAATTATCACCCAACCATCCTCTCCGCTCCTCTCAAGACCTCCTACTCTCAAGCTTCCTTGTCACCTCCTCCCATGCTCGTCTCCAGGACTTCTCCAGAGCCTCTTGCATCCTCTGGAACTCTCTACCTCAACATGTCCGGCTATCTCCTACTCTAGCTGCCTTCAGGCAATCCCTGAAAACACATCTCTTTTGTACCACCTGCCCCCGCTCCCTTATTAGATTGTAAGCTCTTCTGAGCAGGGCCCTCTTAATCCTTTTGTATTCCATTGTATTGTACCTGTATTGTCCCCCTTTTATATTGTAAAGTGCTGCGTAAACTGTTGGCGCTATATAAATCCTGTATAATAATAATAATAATAATAATAAGAAGAAGAAGATTGCCAAGACCCTGAAACTGAGCTGCAGCACGGCGGCCAAGACCATACAGCGGTTTAACAGGACAGGTTCCACTCAGAACAGGCCTCGCCATGGTTGACCAAAGAAGTTGAGTGCACATGCTCAGCATCATATCCAGAGGTTGTCTTTGGGAAATAGACATATGAGTGCTGCCTGCATTGCTGCAGAGAACAAAAACAAAACAAAAACAAGAACTGAAAAATCATATACAAAAACAAAAGTTTTAGATTTTAAAAGAAAACATTTTGTTGGAATGGGGAAATTTCTAAAAAATAAACTGAAAGTTTGGAGTAAAATGACAGGAGTATGTAATCAGTGGGCACTATTAAAGTCTCCCATCCTGGAGGCAACTAGATTATATGTCAGGCAAGTTAGTTAGAATAAATGGAAGAAAAAAAACAATATGGTTCATGGTTAAAGAGGTAAGTAGGATAGTAAAGGGAAACAGAATAGTGTATAGAAGATTAAAGGAAACAGGAGGTGTAGCTGACAGAGAGGAGTATAAAAATAGACAAAAGGGAGGCCAAAACATATTAGCAGTGCTCCAAAAGCACAGAAAGAGGAGGAAATTGCTTAGTTTATTAAGAAAGGAGATAAAACCTTTTTTAGGTACAATAGTGATAGAAGGAAAAAATACAATGGGATCACTATAATGAAAATGGGGCACAACACATATGTTGAGAGAGACCAGGCTGTAGCAAACCATTTAAACAATTACTTCTGCTCAATCTTCTCAGAAACAGACTGCACTAATGATAACAAGTTAGGGAATCATATTGGTTCTAGTAATGATGGTTCATTTCTAGGATTTCTGGAGACAGAGGTAGCAGAGGAACTGGCTCAGTTAAAGCTTAATAAAGCAATGGGCCCTGATGGTATTCATCCCAGAGTTCTAAGAGAACTTTGTGATATAGTTGTTGGACCATTAACGGATCTTTTTAATCAAACTCTTCTAACAGGAGAAGTTCCTCATGATTGGCAGATAGCGAATATTGTACCTATCCACAAGAAGGGCAACAAGGTAGAAGCTGGCAATTACAGACCAGTGAGTTTAACATTAATTGTAGTCAAGTTAATGGAATCACTTCTGAAAAGAAGGATCACCTAAAAATACACAGCTTGCTGGACCCAAAGCAGCATGGCTTTACTGAGGGCAGATCGTGTCAGACAAATCTGATTGAATTCTTTGACTATATTAGCAGTGTTCTGAACCAGGGTGGTGTAGTGGACATAGCGTATCTTGATTTCAGCAAGGCATTTGATACAGTTCCACATAATGATCTAATACAAAAGTTGTACAAGCTAGGACTTAACCCTTGGGTGGTTCAGTGGATATGCAGTTGGCTAAAGGATAGATCCCAGAGTGTGGTTGTAAATGAGGTTCACTCAGAACAGAGACCAGTCACTAGTGGGGTACCACAAGGCTCTGTACTGGGTCCTGTTCTATTTAACCTTTATGTAAGTGATATAACTAAAGGTTTGCTGGGCAATGTATGTCTCTTTGCTGATGATACAAAGGTGTGTAATAGGGTTGATATCCCTGGAGGTGTCTGTAACATGGAAAATGATTTGGCATTGCTTAAAGATTGGTCAAAGCAGTGGAGACTGCAGTTCAATATTTCTAAATGTAAAATAATGCACTTAGGGAATAAGAATCCCCTTAGAGGGTAGTGTTAGCCAGCACTACAGAAGAAAACGCTTTGGGGGTACATATTTCAGGTGACTGCAAAATGAGCAAACAGTGTGACCAGGCAGTGAGTAAAGCAAATAGAATTCTGGGATGTATCAGTAGAGGGATCACCAGCAGGAAGAAGGAGGTTCTGATTCCTCTATATCAGGGGTATGCAATTAGCGGACCTCCAGCTGTTGCAAAACTACAAGTCCCATCATGCCTCTGCCTCTGGGTGTCATGCTTGTGGCTGTCAGTCTTGCTATGCCTCATGGGACTTGTAGTTCTGCAACAGCTAATCCGCTAATTGCATATCCCTGCTCTATATAGATCTTTAGTGAGACCTCACTTAGAATATGGTGTCCAGTTCTCACTTACAAAAATATGTTGATAAGATAGAATGAGTTCAGAGACGGGTAACAAAAATGGTGAAAGGTTTGGGGGATAAAACATATCAAGAGCGACTTCAGGAACTTAATATGTACAGTCTGGAGCAAAGAAGGGAAAGGGGAGACATAATTGAAACCTTTAAATACGTCAAGGGGGTGAATAAGGTTCAGGAAGGCAGTCTTTTCAATATGGCAGCAAAATCAAGAACACATGGGCATGACCTCAAACTAACTGGAGGGAAGTTCAAAACGAATCTTAGAAAGTATTATTTTACTGAAAGGGAGGTTGATGATTGGAATAAACTACCAACAGAGGTTGTAAGACAGTCAACAGTAAATGGCTTCAAACATGTTTAGGATAAACATAAATCTATAGTAAGACAACGAGGTTAATGAGAAAAAAAAAAAAAAAGGGCAGACTCGATGGACTACTCAGTCTTTTTCGGCCGTCACTTTTCTATGTTTTTATTGAAGGGATGGGGGGGGGGGGGTCAGCCTGTCAGTGCTCAGACCATACACTGCACACTGCATCAAATTGGTCTGCATAGCTGTCGTCCCAGAAGGAAGCCTTTTCAAAAGATGATGCACAAGAAAGCCCGCAAACAGTTTGCTGAAGACAAGACAACTAAGGATATGGATTACTGGAACCATGTCCTGTAGTCTGATGAGACCAAGATAAACTTATTTGGTTCAGATGGTGTCAAGCGTGTGTGGCGGCAACCAGGTGTGCAGTACAAAGACAAGTGTGTCTTGCCTACAGTCAAGCATGGTGGTGGGAGTGTCCAGGTCTGGGGCTGCATTAGTGCTGCTGGCACTGGGGAGCTATAGTTCATTGAGGGAATCATGAATGCCAACATGTACTGTGACATACTGATCCCTCCCTTCGGAGACTGGGCAGCAGGGCTGTATTCCAACATGATAACGAATCCAAACACACCTCCAAAACGACCACTGCCTTGCTAATGAAGCTGAGGATAAAGGTGATGGACTGGCCAAGCATGTCTCCAGACCTAAAGCCTATTGAGCATCTGTGGGGCATCCTCAAACGGAAGGTGGAGGAGCATAAGGTCTCTAACATCCAACAGCTCCATGATGTCGTCATGGAGGAGTGGAAGAGGACTCCAGTGGTAACCTGTGAAGCTTTGATGAACTCCATGCCCAAGAGGGTTAAGGCAGTGCTGGAAAATAATGGTGGCCACACAAAATATTGACACTTTGGGCCAAATTTGGACATTTTCACTTAGAGGTGTACTCGCGATTGTTGCCAGCGGTTTCAACATTAATGGCTGTGTGTTGAGTTATTTTGAGGGGACAGCAAATTTATACTGTTATACAAGCTGTACACTCACTACTTTACATCGTAGCAAAGTGTCATTTCTTCAGTGTTGTCACATGAAAAGATAAAATATTTACAAAAATGTAAGGGGTGTACTCACTTTTGTGAGATACTGTATGTACAGCAGCTCATGTTTTTGTGTATAGATGGCCCTGACTCATGTGTTTACGTTTGTATGTCAGTTTAAGTGCAATTTTTTTTACACTAAACTTTATTTTTCATCACGTAAAGAACAAAAAGTCCCCTTCTGATGCTTTTTTTTGGCGACAGGTTCTCATTAGTGTTTATTGTAGCTAATGGAGTATAGGGGGAAAGGGACAGGAGAGTGATTATTGCTGGGATGTGTGGAAGCAAACATACTGCCTGATCGCTTCCATCTGACAACCTACAGTTGGGAGTGTGTGTTAAACTCCCTGCTGCTGCCGATGTATAACATATCGATGGCAATGAAAAGGATTAAAGCAGCGCTCATTGACAATTTAGGGTACTATAGTTTTTTTGCCATTTCACAGGTGCGCACAATTGTAGGGTTTGACATTTTTGATTATTTACTCAATGCAGCCCAATCTTCTATAGTTTGGCAACAATTGGTTATATATATATATATTCTGTCAAATATAGATTTGAGTTGTGCAACCATCATGTGGCATAAATTTGCAACTGCCACCATTTTATGTTGCAGGGGCTCTGCTTTTTTTTCCGGGGATTTTGATCATTTTCTAGCAAAAAAAAAAAAATGCAGATGGAAAAAAATGCAGAGGTTAAGAACCAATGCACCGTACGCGACGTAACCAGAAATTGAAGTTATTTTCTATAATGTGTTTGGGTTAGAGTAACAAATTGCATAATGTTCTGTAATTCTATGTGATCTGTATATCACACGCTGGCAAAAATAATTAGAGCAATAAAATATAATATTCATTGGTTGCTCAACTCAATCTGAGGATCATTTTATGGACTTTAATTGACAGGAGCTATAATTACTCATACAGTAGAACATTTCTTATACTAAATTACAGTGCCAGTATTTTTGCAGCATAGGAGCTTAAAGTAGTTGTAAAGGTAGAAGGTTTTTAATCTTAATGCATTCTATGCATTAAGATAAAAAAACCTTCTGTGTGCAGCAGCCCCCCTAATACTTACCTGTGCCTGATCTCAATCCAGCGCTTTTGCAGAACAGACTTGGCTGTCTGGGACTCTCCCTCCTCATTGGCTGAGACAGCAGTGAAGTGCCATTGGCTCCTGCTGCTGTCAAAGTCAGTGAGCCAATGAGGAGCAGAGAGGTGGGTCGCGGCTCTGTGTCTAAAAGGACACAGGGAGCTGTGGCTCGGGAGCCCCCATAGCAAGCTGCTTGCTGTGGGGGCACTCAACAGGAGGGAGGGGCCAGGAGAACCGATGAGGGACCCAAGAAGAGAAAGATCTGGGCTGTTATGTGCAAATCCACTGCACAGGGCAGATAAGTATAACATAACATAAGAAATATCAAATATGTTTTTTTTCAATTGAAAGGAAGTGTTAGGATACT
This sequence comes from Glandirana rugosa, assembly GCA_018402905.1. Classification (NCBI taxonomy): domain Eukaryota; kingdom Metazoa; phylum Chordata; class Amphibia; order Anura; family Ranidae; genus Glandirana; species Glandirana rugosa. The sequence goes on along the minus strand of BLSH010070844.1, from coordinate 625,625 downwards.
ATTTGAAAGCTGCCATTGCTGGCTTTGTTTTTAAAGATGCAGGCTCCAAGACTGTCACGCTGATTCTGGATTTGCTGCTTAAAGAGTCATTAATCATAAATAATGTAGCTAGTGAAACTAAAGCCTGGTACACATGATGAGAATATCGGAAATGCTAGTCTCATATTAAAAACAAATAGGTTACTAGAGTTACAAAACTTCTCCTAACACAGAATACAACATCCAGCGATGATGTAATGTACTGTAATATATTATTTTGTTTCTGAGCATGTGCGACTTTGGTCATTCGATTTTTTTAAGGATGAATACTGTTCCGATTAAACAAAAATCGTTTGCCTGCTACCTTATGAGAAAAAGATGTGTACATGTTCATTCGGATAATTTTTCATGAACGGTCATGATCAGCTCTCGAAAGCTGTGTACGAACGATCAGATTATCGGAAGATTGCTCCAAAAAGGTCAAATTTCCTCATTGTGTGTACTATTTTTTGGACTGTATCTGCATACTTTTTACAGGCCAGTCATTCACCAGTGAAAGAAGGATAAGGATAACACCCATAGCTTCACTCACGTACACCATTTTCTGACCTCATGAACTTTTCCCACCTACACATCAGAAAGTGCCAACACAGAATATCTCCACTATCCTGAACTCCAACATTTGATCACATCCCATAGAAAGAACCCTGAGTTCCCATATACAAATACTGGCCTTTGTACATGTACATTTGCATACTGCTTTTGTACCCTAAGCTAAATGCAGCCCCAAAGTTAAAAAAGCTATATATGTTAAGAAAAGAGCTTTTTAAAAAATATAAAAATGAAGGAACACTATCATTTAAATCTTATAAAGAATATAATAGAATATTTAAAAAGGAAATCAAGGCTGCAAAAATTCAAAATGAACGCCAGATTGCAAAAGAGAGTAGGACAAACCCCCCAAAATTGTTAAAATATATTAATAGTTAAAAGGTCAGGTCTGAGCATTTAGGCTCTTTACAAAATAATGTAGAGTGGGTGACTGGGGACAAAGAGAAGGCAAATTTATTAAATACCTTCTTCAGTTCTGTGTATACAAAGGAGCATAGGAGAGCTCATGTCCATAATGGGGATGATATTGACACAGCCGCAAATGATCCACAATGGCTCAAAATTGATATGGTTCAGAAATATTTAGACAGAATAAAGGCCCATAGACACGATCCGAAAATCGGACGAAAAATACCACTTATGATGCGATTGTACGATAATTGGTTCGTTAGTACACAGCTTCCGAGAGCCGATCATGACAGTTCATCCGATAATATCCGATTGGACATGCATGAAAATTTCGATTGTATGATAACACATAGTACGATTTTCGTTTAATCAGTACAGCTGTCGTCCAAAAATGCAATACAAATACACTACAACACATGACATACATCCATGGATCCTAAAAGAATTGAGCTCTGTCAATTCAAAGCCATTGTTTCTAATTTTTAGGGACTCTTTACTAACTGGCATTGTACCACTGAATTGGCGTAAGGCCAATGTGGTGCCTATATTTAAAAAGGGATCAAAGTCTTTACCAAGTAACTATAGATCTGTTAGTTTAACTTGTATAGTTGGGAAGATACTGGAGAGAGCTTAATAAAAGACCACACAGATGAGTTCTTAATGGAAACAAATCTTTTAAGCAACAGACAGTATGAATTTATGAAAGACAGAAGTTGTCAGACAAATCTGAGTAGTGGTTAATGATTCTTACTCTGAATGTAAATCAGTGGCGTACCCCAAGGTTCAGTGCTGGGACCCTTATTGTTTACTATATTTATAAATGATATAGGGTCTGGGATTAAAAGAACCATTTTAGTCTTCACCAATGACAACTAATGACACCAAACTATGCAGTGGAATAACGTCCTTAGAGGATGTCTCCAACTAACAAGCCGGCCTCAATGCACTGTTTAATTGGGCAAATGAGGTCTAATGTTGATAAATGTAAAATTATGCACTCGGGGGCTATGATTAGGCATGCATCATACATACTAGGGGGAGTAGAACCGGTGGAATCAATGGTGGAGAAGGATCTGGGTGTTCTGTTAGATCATAAGCCTAATAATTGCGTGCAATGCCAAGCTGCGGTTTCCAAAGCGAGCAAAATCCTTTCTTGCATTAAGAATGGTATAGACTCCAGAGAGAGAGAGAGAGAGAGATCATTTTGCCCCTGTACAAATCACTAGTAAGACCTCATCTGGAATATGCAGTTCAGTTTTAGGCACCAGTTCTCAAAAAGGATATCGGGGAACTGGAGAAAGTGCAGAGAAGGGCAATCAAACTGATAAGAGGCACGGAGGAGCTCAGCTATGAAGAATGATTAAAGGAACCGATTTATTCTTTCTTGAGAAGAGGAGATTAATCACTTGTCAACCGCCTCGCATAGAAAGTAGGCGAGAAAGTGGCTCCGCAGATCACCGTCTATAGACGGCGGTCCGCGCAGCCGCAGACGGGCGCGTGCCGCCGCGCTTTGAGCGGGGGCCGCGGGTTGGACGGACTTGATGTCCACCGGCCACCCGCGATCGCCTGTTAGAGAGGAAGAACATGGAAACCGCCACTGTAAACACGGTGGTTCCCCATTCAGACAGACGGTATGACAGTGATCTACTGATTCCTGTAATCAGGATCAGTTAGATCTGTCATGCCCCTGCCAGCCCAGCCCCCATACAGTTAGAACACAGTGAGGGAATACAGTTAACCCTTTGATTGCCCCCTACATGTTAACCCCTTCCCTGCCAGTGACATTTATACAATAATCAGTGGCTTTTTTAGATCTGATCGCTGTATAAAATGTCTATGGTCCCAAAAAAGTGTCAAAAATATCCGATCTGTCCGCGGCAATGTCGAAGGCCCGATAAAAATCACAGATCACCACCATTACTAGTTAAAAAAAAATATATAGCAAAAACGCCATAAATCAATCCTCATAGTTGCGCAAACCAATCAATATACGCCTATTGCGATTTTTTTTTTTACCAAAGATATGTAGGAGAATACATCTTGGCCTAAACTGATGAATATTTTTTTTTTTGGATATGTGTTATTGCAAAAAGTAAAAAATATGGTTTTAAAGATGAGAAAATAGGAATACCGCGCTACCAAAGTATATAGACTGCAGCTGCCAGCACGACAATTACCAAATTGGGAGATACTAATGCTAACAGAGAGTGCGGCGCTCGTGTTATAGAAAATACTTTACATACATAAATTTGTGCTCAACAATATCACCTAAGCATGGGGATATCATGTAAACCATATGCTGGTATATCAAATTATCAAAGCAGAAATAGGCAAATATGGGTATGGAGGAACCCCCATATAATGAAAGGGTAACAGTCCACAATAAAGTCTATCTCTTGATTATAAGAGTGATATTTCTTCCTCAGAGATTCAAGCATTCAGTGGTCGGTGCTCTTGGTGACAAGTGATTAACCACACCCCAGAAGACATTTATTGAAACGAAACGCGTTGGATCCCGTCCCCCTGTCGCACTGCATTCGGATTCGTTTTTACTTTTGAGCTCAATTTTAATGAAAACATGTGTTTTAACCGCTTTGTGAATAAATCCTTTTAAAACTGAATTACACTATGGAGCACCTTTTTTTCTTCTAAACATTGGCTCGCTGGAGTGTCCCCCACCCCCTAACATCTCCGAGGAGGACAGAGCAGGAGATAACCAAGGATCCCCAGAAGGAACCACTTCCAGTCCTCTACCTCTTCTGAGTCTCCAAAATCACTTCTGCTGGTTGATTACTAGCTTCTGGTAAGCGTACTCACTTCTCATAACTACCACTACCACCATTCACATCACTTGTCACTTGATTCACCATGCCCGTTTGAACTACCTGCAACGTGAACAACAAGCCCATACATCTTTTGCTGGTGCACTACCAGCTTCTGGTAAGCGCACTCACTTACTATTATTGGATGTCACTTTAATCACTTGTCACCAAGAGCACCGACCACTGAATGCTTGAATCTCTGAGGAAGAAATATCACTCTTATAATCAAGAGATAGATTGTATTGTGGACTGTTACACTTTCATTATATGGGGGTTCCTCCATACCCATATTTGCCTATTTCTGCTTTTATAATTTGATATACCAGCATATGGTTTACATGATATCCCCATGCTTAGGTGATATTGTTGAGCACAAATTTATGTATGTAAAGTATTTTCTAGAACACGAGCGACGCATGTTAGCATAAAAAATATGGTTTGTTTTTTTCCAAAATTGTCGCTTTTTTTTGTTTATATCGCAAAAAATAAAAACCGGAGAGGTGATCAACTACCACCAAAAGAAAGCTCTATTTGTGGGGAAAAAACGGACATCAATTTTGTTTGGGTACAACGTCGCACGACCATACAATTGTCAGTTAAAATGACGCAGTGCTGAATCGCAAAAAGCGCTCTGATCAGGAAGGGAGTATATCCTTCCAGGGCTGAAGTGGTTAAGGTAGATATGATCAACATGTATAAATACATAAGAGGTCCATATAGTGAACTTGGTGTTGAGTTATTCACTTTAAGGTAATCACAGAGGACAAGGGGGCACTCTACATCTGGGGAAAAGATTTTTTTTCCGATGCTAGAGTAAATGGTTTCATGCTTTGCTGGGTTTTTTGCTTTCCTCAACTGTGAGTATAGGATTGTATATTTTTTCCCCTTTTAATGGCTGAACTAGATGGACTTGTGTCTTTTTTCAACCAGATTAACTACTGTATGTAACTCAGCTATTTTATTTGTTCAGAAATGGGAGCGGGATCTCATGGACCCTTTGAAGCTGCAGGACTGGGGTAAAATCTGGCCAGTACATAAACCCGAGAGGAACTTTTTCTTTTATCTTTCGGGTATCAGATAACTTCTGCTAATGATAGTCCATTGGGGGTCATTAGGGAAATGCCCCATAAAGTGTTGGTCAGTGGGAAGAATGCCCCCTTACAGTGGTTGGAAGGCCACCTTTACAGATAGCTAAAAAGCTTATTGGAATCACAGTACTGGCTCTGCCAAGTGGCAATAGACCTGGAACCATGAAGACACTTCAGATGGAAAGTCAATTAGCCGCAGCTCAAGGAACCTCTATCAATTTCTGGAGGAACCCTAGTGTCCCATGGGACTATGGCTGACATAGATGTTCACAGATCTAGAAAAGAAATTGTATAGTGAGATTGTAAAGTGTACTACCACTAGGAAGCCCCTAAAACAATAATGAAGCAACACATGGACCTTACTTAGCTTTTTCATACCAGTGAAACTCCAGACACCACACATTTTGTTAATTTGTATAAAGATATGGAATATGCAAAACACCAGGCTATTGAAGGATGGCGTATTTCACTCTGCACCCGCATAGAAAGAAAAATCGGTATTACATTTTCAAATGCGTTCAAATGACACAATTGCTAGTAGTCAGCATGTTTGGCATCACTGGTTTAGGCTGTCAGAAATACACTATTATAGCAGTAAATCACTGCTGTAGCAAAAGAATAAAGGAGAAATCTATTCAATTCAAACACTTTAGGTGACGGAAAGTGATGGGGCTACGTGTACATTGTGACTTAATTTCTTTCCCTGTGCCCTTGACTTGGTTATCTAATTGTCCTGTACTGACCACCTTCCTACCTGCTGTCACGCCTGCATCCTGAATGTGAAAAGACCCCCACAAAAATATTAGAGAAATCTTTCCAAACAGATGAATGGACAGCAAAACGGCTTAATAGGCTGAAGTTCCCTGCATATTTTACACAAATGTCCTCTTCCACATCCCCCTAAGCTCTTCATAAAGAGGTGAGCGTGTCAAAGCACCCCCCCCCATGTTGAGGGCATGTTGCCTGGTATGGTTCAGGAGGGGAGGGCCCGTTCGCTCGTCCCCTCCCTTTCCTGATCTGCGGGGCTGCACGTTTGGATAAAGGTCTGGGGTCCCGATGGCTTTTTTTTTTTTTTTTACATTTTGGCATGGTGGTTCTCCTTAAGATCCATACCAGGCCCTTTGGGGGCATTGGAGGAGGGGGACCCCAAGCTGTTTTCTTTTCATAATTTTTATTTGCCAGCAGGTTTTTTTTACATCCAGCGGTCAGCAGGGAACCTGCTGACAGCTGATGAGTCATCTGTTGTTAAGGATGCTGCGGCCGGCTTCTCAGGCCCGCTCCTTAGCAACCAGCTATTGGGGGGGGATCCCTATGCTGTTTCTGACAAATGCCGCATGTGATACTGCCAGAAATAACCTGGTGATATATTGCATGATTTTATTACTCTCTATTCCGTTTGTGAATTGGACTTAAGAGCTTACTGCATGTTTTTTTTGGCGATATTTACCGGAATATTTATTCATTTTGCGGTAAATACCGCATAATTGTTACTTTTTTTTTAATTTGAATTTTTTTTTACCACATGCGATAAGTTATGCAAATAAGTCACATGACCGTGTTATCGCATGTGGTAAACGTTAGTGAATTGACCCCTAAATTACATGTATATTGTAATTGATATGAATACGATTAGTTACAATTAAAATGTGAGAAAAAGACAAACACTTACCTCTGTTGGTTTGTAGCATCCTACTAATGATTCCTAAAAGTAATACAATAAACACTTTAATACTAGTATATAATTAAATATAATCATAAGAGTTCACGTACATACTGTTTTATTAAAAATAACAATAGGCAAATATTTCTACATTCTGTAAAAAGATAACATGTATGGGGATTCTCTGCAAAAAACTGCGTTATTGGCTGCAAAACTGCCCCCACCTGTGTTATTGGCTGCAAAACTGCCCCCACCTGTGTCACTGGCTGCAAAGCTGCCCCCACCTGTGTTATTGGCTGCAAAACTGCCCCCACTTGTGTCACTGGCTGCAAAAGTGCCCCCACCTGTGTCACTGGCTGCCAAAGTGCCCCACCTGTGTCACTGGCTGCAAAAGTGCCCCACCTGTGTCACTGGCTGCAAAAGTGCCCCACCTATGTTATTGGCTGAAATTTACCCCACCTGTGTTATTGGCTGCAAAAGTGCCCCCACCTGTGATACTGGCTGCAATTTGCCCCCACCTGTGATACTGGCTGCAAGTTACCCCACCTGTGTTATTGGCTGCAATTTACCCCACCTGTGTTATTGGCTGCAATTTACCCCACCTTTGATACTGAGCTGTATACTGTGTCCTGTGAGGCTGAACTGTACACTGTGTCCTGTGTTGCTGGGGCTGTATACTGTGTCCTGTGATGCTGGGGCTATATACTGTGTCCTGTGATGCTGAGCTGTATACTGTGTCCTGTGATGATGGGGCTGTATACTGTGTCCTGTGTTGCTGAGCTGTATACTGTGTCCTGTGATGCTGGGACTGTATACTGTGTCCTGTGATGCTGGGGCTGTATACTGTGTCCTGTGATGCTGAGCTGTATACTGTGTCCTGTGATGCTGGGGCTGTATACTGTGTCCTGTAATGCTGAGCTGTATACTGTGTCCTGTGATGCTGGGGCTGTATACTGTGTCCTGTGATGCTGAGTTGTATACTACTGACACAATATGTGTAATACAGGGGACGGAGTGGGTGGATTCTATAAGGGGTGGCTGAGCTGTATACTGTGTCCTGTGACGCTGGGGCTGTATACTGTGTTCTGTGATGCTGAGCTGTATACTGTGTCCTGTGATGCTGGGGCTGTATACTGTGTCCTGTGAGGCTGAGCTGTATACTGTGTCCTGTGATGCTGGGGCTGTATACTGTGTCCTGTGATGCTGAGCTGTATACTGTGTCCTGTGATGCTGGGGCTGTATACTGTGTCCTGTGATGCTGAGTTGTATACTACTGACACAATATGTGGAATACAGGGGACAGAGTGGGTGGATTCTATAAGGGGTGGGGCTTATTAGAAGTAGGATGGGTCAAAAAGTAAGGGCGGGGCCTGGCACCCCCCCATCCTAAAACTTCACCAACTGCCACTGATGTGGTGGTACTACTAGCTAGAGTCAAATTGTTTATATAAAGTACATGAAATGCAGACAGCCACTTATTCTGGTATATGTTCCTCCAACTCTCTAGCAAGGTTTCTTGAAAACTGCAAATTCTGGATGCAAAACAGCCTATTAATCATTAAGTTTGATTCTTAATCAAATTTACATGAAACTTCCATTTAACCCTTCTGTAAAGCCTGGTACACATGTACCTAAATTCATCTGGTTCAGTGAAACCAAACATATTTTGGGATTTTTTACTCTGGTCTGTTCAACAGACCGGCTTCTACGGAATGGTCTTGCTGGAAAACCAGCATTCGACCATGCCACTGGCTGCAGGGGTTGATATGAGCATTCTGAATACAGCTCAGCGGGAAAGATCCTTGCATCTCAGATCGTTGTGTTAATGTGGGCATCTGTAAGTTTTTATTTTTCCGTTTAACCCACAAAAAAACTTGAACGTGTATACCCAGCTTAACATATCTTCAGCTAACTAATCAAAAAATTAAACAATTGTGGATAATTAACAACATGAACGCCCCTGCTCCGAACCCCCCCCCCCCCCCCACTAACCACCTCCAAACTTACATCACCCAAACTCCACTCATCTCATTCTTATACTTACCCCTACCCCCTAAAAATTCAATCACTACAGAACTACACCTCAATCTACTTATCACCCCCTTTACCTCCAATGCACCATGTGAGCAGTTGTTGTTGTTCTCCTCATTTTCCTAAAATCCATGGACGCATGGACCCTGATTCCTCACTTAAGATCTGCTGATCCTAGCCCGAACGGCGATTCTCACCAAAAGGATGCAATACTTAGACGTTAGGCCACCCTGCATCCTCGGGCACAAATGTGCTCCCAAATGGGGTGCCCGGGGAGACAAGGAAGGCCCTCACAATCGATACTCGAAGCGTCATAAACATCCCCACAACACGAATACTGACGCAATCCCGTCACTATAAACTTAATCTCCACACACGAGTATCAGTGGATCAACAAAGATATCAGTGAGAACAACAACAACATCAAATTCTGTAAGAATTGTTTCGTTATCTCCGCTGTTTCTTATTGAATACTCATGGATACACTATCTCATTGTTCTTCTGTGTCTATTTGTCTTGTTATCCATGAGACTCATGTCTGTTTATTGTATCAAGAAATTTTTCAATAAAAATTGATTTGAAAAAAAAAAAAAATTAAACAATTGCAGCATAGGTATTAAACATTCTACATACTACTCTTTTCTCAGTATCTTCTATATCTATATACAAGTGGTCTCCGGGTTACAAACATCCGACTTAGGAAATCTCCCCCTAGGAAGGGAAATTCACTCCTGTAAGAGTTCTCATGGGAAAAAGGGGTCTCCACTGAAGCTTTATCACCAATCCTTGTTTCCACAACAACCCAAAATGTTCAAAATCCAATTATTATTGTGACAGGGACAGAAAGTGAGGTAAAATCTTCGGAACAGGGGCACAGACAGCAAAACAAATGTTACAGGGGTGTCAACCCTGTCCAAAAAAAACTTTAAAAGTATTTTTTTGGCTGCAGCTACACTTAAAAAATGTACCTGTTCCGACTTACAAACAAATTCAACTTAAGAACAAACCTACAGACCCTATCTTGTTTGTAACCCTGGGACCGCCTGTATATGGTTTCTGAGGGGGATCATCAGTCTCACTGCAGTGGTCTGACACACCCTCTACTGAGTCAGATCTGTTGCTCTGCAATCAACAAAGCTCATGCTCTCTGCTGATTGGACAACCTTGGTTCTGACTCAGCAGGGGATATGTCATACCCCTGCAAAGAGATCACTGCTTCCATGTAAAGAGCAAGGGTCCTTCTCTACTGTGTGCTGGAAGAGACAGTTTTTCTTTTCAAAGAAGGCAAACTGTATGACTTTGGTAAACCTTAAATGTATTTAGCTAAGAAATTACTGTAAAAGCCATTTCTCTGAGTTCATTGACAGATACAGTGCTCCATTATTCAGAACCATAGGGTTATATTGCCACCTACAGGAGTAGGACACTAGGCAGAAAAAAGACTTGGCTTGTCTTGTCAATGAACGAAAGAGAAAATGGGATTTTTGACTTATCGTAAAATCCATTCCTCTGAGTTCATTGACACACACAGCACCCACCCCTCTAATACCTCGTACACTGCTTGTTACTAAACTGAAGGCCTAAAGCACAAAGGGGGTGTATACCACCTAGGACTGCCCATAGGCATAGCCAAGTCTTTTTTCTGCCTGGTGTCCTACTCCTGTAGGGGGTGGTATAACCCTATCGTTCTGAATAATGGAGCTCTGTGTCTGTCAATAAACTCGGAGAAATGGATTTTACGGTAAATCAAAAATCCCATTTTCCCTTTTTCATTGACAGACATAGTCCTTCATTATTCATAACCATAGGAACGTCTCAAAGCAGTGCCCAACACGAAGGGGGGGACAATGAAGAATCCCAAGGCTAACACAGGAGCTCAATACAGGACAACTGGAGTCAAACCAGAATACACCCTGAAGAAGGAATAGACAGCAGCCTGGAAAACCTTGTGGCCAAAAGAAGCATCTGCAGATGCCAACACATCCACTTTGAAGAACGTTGTGAAAACGTACACCGATGACCAAGTAGCCATCTGCAAACTTGCGCAACTGATGCCTGATGACAGACAGCCCAAGAAGCATTAAGCACCCGAGTAGAATACACTATAGCAGGGAAAGGAGGAACCCAACCCCTGACAGAATAGGCCAAAGTCATCGTCTGTATGATCCAGCTAGAAATGGTCGCAGAAGAAGCAGACCGCCCCTTTCACGCCCCGTCCGTGATCACAAACAGTGAGTCTGAATTCCAAAAACACTCAGTGGCTGCCAAATACACCCAAATCACCCAGACCATATCCAGGGTATGTAAGGCAAACTCCTTAGGGGTATTTTGACCAGGGACACAGGGAATGTCCTTATTCAAATGGAAATCAGAGGAAGGAACGATCGGTGATAAGGGCAAAGAACCACCTTATCTTTGTGGATCACCAGGTAATGTGTACAAGATAACGCCGGTAGCAGAGGTGATAGCCACCAAAAAGGCCACCCTCTGAGACAGAGTAAGCAGGGGAAACTCCTGAATAGGCTTCTGTAGAACCGAAGCATCAAGTTCAGATCCCACAGTGGTAGAAACTGAGGCAGATGCTGAACCACTTCAATAAAAGTATGCACCAGAGTGTGCAAAACCAGGGGGCACTGAAGAAGACAGTCAAGGATGACACCTGGCCCTTGATGGAGTGCAAGGCCAATTTCTGCTCAACG
>BLSH010070844.1:575848-610266 GCA_018402905.1 Glandirana rugosa | reverse complement strand
AAAAATGAATTCTCATCATCCGTAAACGCGACCACTTTTGCGCAAACCAATCAATAAACGCCGATTGCGATTTTTTTTATCGCAAATATGAGGAAGAATATAAATCGGCCAAAAATGGTGAAAAAAAATGTTTTTTTATATTTTTTTTTTGGATTTGTATTTTAGCAAAAAGTAAGAAATTTGTGTTTTTTTGCAAAATTGTCGCTCTTCTTTTGTTTATAGCGGCGATCAGAAATGACGCAGCGGTGATCAAATACCACCAAAAGAAAGCTCTGTTTGTGGGAAAAAAAGGACGCAAATTTTGTTTGGGTACAACGTCGCACGACCGCGCAATTGTCAGTTAAAGCGACGCAGTGCCGAATCGCAAAAAGGGCTCCGGTCCTAAAGCAGCCAATCCTTCCGGGGCTGAAGTGGTTAAGATGCATAAACAGACACTAATCCAAAATTGCTCATCCAATGGAAGATGGGTAATACCTACTAAATTTCTGAAAACATTAATTTAGATCTTTTTGTATAAATTGTCTTTTTAGAACAGTACAACTTCATATTTTAGGACTATAGGTGGTTTATGTGAGTTACTATTACACACAGAAGCTACTTGATTAATGGAGCAATCCAAATGTTTACTATGTAATCTTACTCATGTGACCCCTGACAATGCCTGTTATAACGAAACACATTGGGAAGAGGAAACAGTTACATCATCCTGCCCACCATCTGAGTGGTGCGGGGCTTCCATGCTGGTCTCTATTTTTCCTTTTGTGAGTATCATTACTTAATTAATGCTTGTTGCTTTTTACAATACTGCACTATTGGCCCCTCCTAGTCTTTCTTATATGGTGGTATATTATTATCTGGTGGAGAGGTTCATCATTAATATTGGGCTATGAAGGTGATGTCGATTTGCCTGGCTGGAGCTGCTGAGACCTTCTATTACACAAGTCATTATGATCTCCTATAACCTAGAGGTCTATTGGTCTTGTAAGGAGTGTGTGTACCTGGCGGTTTGGGATTGCAGCAGTTTGGCACTTTGGAACCTTATAGACATTTCCTAAATAGTGGTTTAACTCGTCATTTGTTTTGCACTTTATGGTGATTTACACTTTATTGCACAATTTGTGTCATTCTTTATGGAATGATTTTTAAAGGGAGAGTATTCTGTTTTTTGCAAGTGTTTTATGCCTAGTATTCTGATGGTAGAGTGCTGCTGTTTCACAACCTAGTAGTCACTAGTATTTTTTTGTCACACCGAGTGTAACGTTTTTTTCTGTTTTCTAGTTATGTAAGTGTAAGTGCATGGACAGGAAAGAAATACTGAGTTGTATCTGCCATGTTCCCTTTCACTTTACCCAGAGGTTTACTTAATTGAATCGTTTCTTCATTTAGTTGCTTGAAAAACGGATTTTAGAGAGTACTTTGCATTTAGAAATGTTTTCATTTGACAAATGGGAATACAAAGGAAATTCAGTTCCCAAATTCCAACTAAAACAATCAAACTTTTTGTTTCATTTTGACGTCCTGCATCTACCAGCTGGAATTCATCATGGAAAACAGAGCATCTAAAGATGATCCAATATGTGGGAAAAAAATTCACGGATACTAAATTTGAAAAGGTGCTGAATATCAATAGTGCAAGTATAGGTTCAGATCTGAGCTTTGAATGCCATGTATTTCTATAAATACGAAGCTAAGCACTTAGGTGCTAAGCTGATAATTGCTATATTAGCTTAGCATAGAGGAGGATGTAAACCAGTCAGAGCTTCACAAAATAAACTTCATGTAGTGACACTCTTTTTAATGAATTATTAACAGATTTTAAAGAATGAGCATAGATTAAAAGTACATTTACAAAGGCACATGCAGGATGGATAAAAGTCAATGATTAAAAAAAAAAAACTAATTTAAATTGGATTTATTTTAATAAAATGCTTTTGGAGTAAAAATCTATCTAAAGATAGGTTTTCTATTTAGGATACATTAATAATTAGTTTATTCAGCATTGAATGGAGCTTAGTTATGTAGCATGAGGCTGTATATTCTGCAATATTTACATTTTTGGTAACTCATTCAATGAATCCAAGCTCTGCAAGCTGAGATAACATGCATTGCATTGATGCATTCACACAATTTCACATTGCAAATCTATGTACACAACAAACTGTATGACTGAATCTGATCTGATATTGCTGTTTTACTAACCAGACAGCTTATTATTCTAAATAGGAAACCTTCATTTTGTTTGCAAATATTAAAGATTCTAACTACCAGCAAGAATAAGAACTTACATTTAAAGAGCACCGGTCATTTCAGACCCATCATGGTAGCATCTGTTAGCGGGCATCCACACACTTGCTGCCGCCACGTCCCTCACCTTGTTGTGTCACTGCCGCATCACCAGCCCTCCCATTAAAGTGAATGGGACTGTCGGTGAGTCAACAGCAGGTCAGAGAAGGAGCCACTGCGGCACAGCGACAGTTGCTCTTTAAACATTATGATTTAATTCAAACCTTTTTATTAGTGATTTAAATCATGATTTAAATTGTGATTTAAATCAACTTGATTTATATCAAATCCACCCCGGGCACACACACTTTTAATTTAAAAAAACACCTCTATATTGGGTGTTTTTTATTTACAAATACATATATATGTAAAATGTATGTATTATTCTATACATCCTACATTACAAAGCTCACACTAGTGTGAGCAGTGCGTCCCACATTTGCTCGGGCATGGCAGCCCATTCATTTGAATCGGCTGCTGCGCCGCATTAACAGCACAAAAAAGGTGCATGCACCAGGGCACATACACTTTTAATTTAAAAAAACACCTCTATATTGGGTGTTTTTTATTTACAAATACATATATATGTAAAATGTATGTATTATTCTATACATCCTACATTACAGAGCTCACACTTGCGTGAGCAGTGCGTCCCACATTTGCTCGGGCATGGCAGCCCATTCATTTGAATCAGCTGCTGCGCCGCATGAACAGCACAAAAAAGGTGCATGCACCTTTTTAAAAACGCGGCCGCAGGGAAACTGCATGGTCTACTTGGCTGAGATGCGTGGGGGTGCCATTCCCAAATAAAGGTTTAAAACAAGGAAATATGATATGTCTTCTTTCTATAGCTAGCGGCATAAAGCCCCTTTCACACAGACCTGAACGGATGCTCTATGGAGCGACAGATGTCAGCGGTGACATGCCTGCTGATGCCTGCCGCTCTATGATCCGCTCCTGTACCGTAAAGTCAGATGGATGGAAACCCTATTTTTCCATCTGTCTGGGGATTGGATCCGATGAAAAGGGACATTTTCATCTGATCTCCCATAGAACAGAGCAAGGCTCTGACAGATCTGTCTCCGCACAATGAGCGGAGACGGATCTGTTATCCGCCTGCTCAGCGGGGATGGACGGATCGATCCCCGCTGAGCAAAGCGGAGCCCGCACACGGAAACAGCCGTGTGAAACCACCCTAAGTATTAATATAGCCATTGCTGATTGAGAGAGTGAAGTTCCGCTTTAATAAACGCTGTTCAGTGTTCTCAACCTCATTTTCCATGATGATGTAATAAAATATCATTTAGACCATGCAGTTTGATGATAACTGTAGGGAAGGTAGAGAAACAAATAAGCACCCATTTAAAAAAATGTGCAAAGATTTGCACATTTCTTTTTCCTAATATAACTAGCTATGAGTTCATACACCAGCAGCAATAAACTATTCACCAAAATTGTACATATGGGTATAATAACATACTAACGCACAACATTTCTCCAAAGAGCTCTGAACTAATTAGAAGCAGAATTTGAAAAGAATTAAGATCTGATTAAATCTAGTAAACACAGTCAACAAAAACAGACCTATGCACAAAAATTATAATAGCTTTGGCAATCTTTTTGTATAATTTTTAGGCCTCATACACACAGGCGTTTTGGCCGCCGGCGTTTGTAGGCGTTTTTTTCCAGCTCTCCATGTTATTCAATGGCCCTCTAAAAACGCCGGCGTTTGTGGGCAGTAGAGGGCGTCGGCGTTAGTGAGCTGTAGCTAGAACGCGGGACCAGTGCGTTCTGAAGCTGCAGCGTCATGGCGTTTCTTGACGCCGGGCCGGCAAAACGCTCAATAACGTTGCTTAACGTTATATACACAGCGTTAAGCCTCGTTAGGCGTTCTATTCAAAATCAATGGTTCCCTATGGGAGCCCATTGATTTGAATAGAAGCCGCACCAGAAGTCGGATCGCGGTGATCCGACTTGCGGCGCGACTTTTGTGCCGTGTCTTAAAGGGGAACCCCCGCAAAAAAATTTGCGTGGGGTCCCCCCCCCAGGGTATACCAGGCTCTTCGATCTGGGATGGATTTAATAGGAGCACCCACGCCGAAAAAAACGGCGTAGGGTTCCCCCAAAATCCATACCAGACCCTTATCCGAGCACGCAGCCTGGCAGGCCAGGAAAGGGGGTGGGGACGAGCAAGCGGCCCCCCCCCTCCTGGACCGTACCAGGCCGCATGCCCTCAACATGGGGAGTATGGGTGCTTTGGGGCAGGGGGGGCTCTGCGCCCCCCACCCCAAAGCACCTTGTCCCCATGTTGATGGGGACAAGAGCCTCTTCCCGACAACCCTGGCCGTTGGTTGTCGGGGTCTGCGGGCGGGGGCTTATCAGAATCTGGACGCCCCCTTTAACAAGGGGGCCCCCAGATGCCGGGCCCCCCACCCTATGTAAATGAGTATGGGGTACATCGTACCCCTACCCATTTACCTGGGGGGAAAAAGTGTACAAAAAAAAAAAAACACGACACAGCTTTTTAAAATATTTTATTAAATCCGCTCCGGCATTTTCTCCCCTCTCTTCTTTCTTCGGCTCTTTTGCGGGGTCTTCTGAGGGGTCTTCTGCGGGGTTCTTCTGCGGGGTTCTTCAGCTCTTTTGCTCTTTTGCTGCTGTCTCCCCGGCTTCCTTCTCCCGCCGCTGCTTCTTCTCCTTCTTCTCCCTCTTCTTCTTCTTCCCCTTCTTCTGGAGCTGTTGACTCGTCGCTCTCTTCCACTCGAATACCGGGTCCGTGCTGCGCGGTTGCCTTATATTGGAATGGGGGCGGGGCCACACGATGACGTCATCATTAGCCCCACCCACGTGATGTCACATCCTGGGGCGGGGCATCACATGACTACAGAGTGCACCTATAGCTAGTTTTTGGTTGACTGAAGATGGGGCATACCAACAGCTCTGAGGCTATCCCTGTTTCGCTAAACCTCCTTACAAATACATACTGTGGGGTTGATTTACTAAAATTGGAGAGTGCAAAATCTGGTGCAGCTCTGCATAGAAACCAATGAGCTTCCAAGTTTCATTGTCAAACCTTAATTGAACAAGCTGAAGTTAGAAGCTGATTGGCTACCATGCTCAGCTGCACCAGATTTTGCACTCTCCGGGTTTAGTAAGTCAACCCCCTGTATTTCTACAGGAGACAGGGAAGGGGCAGAAGGGGTGGCCAGCCATTCCTCTGACTCATACAGCTGTTTGTAATTTGAGATTCAGTTTTTCAGCTCCGTGAACATACTATAGAGCAGGGATATGCAATTAGCAGACCTCCAGATGTTGCAGAACTACAAATCCCATGAGGCATAGCAAGACTTTGACAGCCACAAGCATGACACCCAGAGGCATGATGGGACTTGTAGTTTTGCAACAGCTGGAGGCCCACTAATTGCATATCCCTGCTATAGAGGGATCTCCAAACTATGGCCCTTCGGCTGTTGCGGAACTACACGTCTCTCGAGGCATTGTAACACTCTTACATTCACAGACATGACTACGCATGATGGGAATTGTAGTCCTGAACAACTGGAGAGCCATAGTTTGGAGACCTCTGATAGATGATTTTCTTTCCTTCCACCCATATAAAAAAAACAAAAAAAAAACGCTCGATTCCCCCATCAACTGTCAGTATTGATAGGGGAATGCTTTCTACAGTGCCAAAGTGCTCTGCCAGCGAGAGGGCATAGGGAGCCTTCACGACCGGTAGAACACAATCATTAGGCCTCATGCACACAGGACATTTTTACAGCAGCTGTTTTTAGCTGCAGATGTTTTCTTTCTACAGTCAATAAACTCTTCATCATCCTATGAATTCATGCACACATAGGCTGTTATCAACTGTTTTTGGCAGGGACGTTTTTGAGCTGTAAAAAAAACCCAAGGCCAGTGGGTTCTGAAAGACATTTTTCAGCTGTAAAAACGCTCAAACACGCAAGTTTTTAGATGTTTTAGATCCATTGAGGTAAAAAAAAAAAAACAGAAAAACACTACTGCTCAAAAACGCGGCTCACCAACGTTTTTGGGCATTTTTGGTCCATAAAAGAAAAATTGCTACTGCTCAAAAACGCTGAAGAAAATTTGAAGAATCCACTGCAAAACTACTAATTTTTAGAACTTTTTTTAATGTCCAGTGTGCATGAGGCCTTTAGCGGCTATAGCAGCTGGCAGTAATCACATGTAAAAAATCTGAAAGGCAGGTGGTACCCAAGTCAATCATTAGATGGATTGCACCTCAGTTTGGTCCCTGCCAAACCAGATGAATTTCGATCCATGTTATGGCCGGCTTTAGCCCCCATTCACACCTGATGGTTTTGTAGTACTCCTGACTCAGCATGCAGAATCCCATTGTTTGTAATCGTGCCTGTTCACATTTATTTTTATTTATTTCAGGTACTTATATAGTGCCATCAATTTATGCAGCGCTTTACATATACATTGCACATTCACATCAGTCCCTACCCTCGAGGAGCTTACAATCTAAGTTACATTTCAACATTAAGTTTATTGTACTCTCTTGAAGCTTTTTTTTTTAAAGGGGAATTAGTTAATCACCTGAAGCTTGATGTATGTGCAAAGATGCTTTCGCAAAGCTTGTAAATTGTTCTATGAATTTTAAGTTAAAAAAAATAGGATTTTTTGACTTACCGTAAAATCCTTTTCTCTGAGTTCATTGACGGACGCAGCCTCTTAATCTTGACATGTGGGGTTATGCACCTTTTACTAGAAGTAGACTATGCAGAACGTAGTTCAGACAAAAGCAAAGCTAGCCCCTCCCAGGGGGCAGTCCTCACTCAGTATAACCCCTCCGCCCTGCTAAGCTCTTCAGTTCGTAACAAGCAGTACAAACTCAAAAACCACAGAGGGGTGGGTGCTGCGTCCGTCAATGACCTCAGAAAAAAGGATTTTACGGTAAGTCAAAAAATCCTATTTTCTCTTTCGTTCATTGACGGACGCAGCCTCTTAATCTTGACATGTGGGGACATCCCAAAGCAGTGTCAAACAAAAGAGGGGTGGGTAACACAACAACAACTGTACCCAACAGAAAATTCTCCGGGAGGCGCCAGACACGCCTACACCGCCGCCTGCAAAACCTTGCGGCCAAAAGCAGCATCCGCAGATGCTGACACATCAACTTTGTAAAACTTAGAAAAGGTGTGCACAGAGGTCCAAGTGGCATCCTTGCACACCTTAGACACCGATGGCTGATGTCGAAAAGCCCAGGAAGTACCAATCGCCCTGGTGGAATGAGCCGTAACCGGAAAGGGGGTTCTTGACCCCGAACAGCATACGCACGGGTCAAAGTCTGTCTGATCCAACGGGAGATAGTGGCCGACGAGGCCGCCAACCCTTTGCGCGGTCCATCTGCCCCCACAAACAGCCTGTCCGACCTCCAAAAGGAGGCCGTGGCCGTCAAATACACCTGTAGAGCCCTAACCACGTCCAAGGAATACAAAGCAATTTCCCTAGGATGTGACAGGCGTGGCCACAAAGAAGGAAGGACAATGTCCTCATTAATGTGAAAAGAGGAAACCACCCTCGGTAGAAACCAAGGAGATGGGCGCAACACCGCCTTATCCTTATGCAGGACCAAGTAGGGAGACCTACAAGACAAAGCCACCAACTCAGACACCCGCCTCGCGGATGTGATGGCCACCAAGAAGGCCACCTTTTACGAGAGCAGCTGCAAAGAAATGTCTCTGAACTTTTCGTATGGTGGCTTCTGCAGTACTGAGAGTACCAAGTTCAGATTGCACGGCGCCAGGGGCGACCGCACCTGAGGGGCCACATGACGTACCCCCTGTACAAATGTATGAATCAAAGAGTGCATCGCTAACTGACGCTGAATAAGGATCGCCAGGGCAGAAATCTGCCTCTTGAGTGTACTCAATGCGAGCTTGTGATCCAGGCCTTGTTGAAGAAAGGCCAGCACCCGAGCCACCAAAAAGGAATGGGGGTTCCACCCCCCTGCCTCGCACCAAGCAATATAAGCTTTCCAGGTGCGGTGATATATCTTGCGTGAAGTGGACTTACGCGCCTTAAGCATGGTGGGGATCCCTGACTCAGAGACACCCCTATCCCTCAAAATCTGGGACTCAATAGCCAGGCCGTCAAAGCCAGCAAGGGTAAAGCAGGGTGCAGGATGGGTCCCTGCGACAGCAGATCTTCGCGAAGCGGGAGCCGCCAGGGAACATCCATTACCATCTGCACCACGTCGGGACGCCGAGGCCAATCCGGTGCCACCAGGACAGCTGGGATTCCCTCCGCTTCTATCCTGCGCAACAGGCGCGGAAGAAGCCTGAGAGGAGGGAAGGCATAAAGAAGCCGGTACCGAGACCATGAAGCCACAAGGGCGTCCGCCAACGGATCCCTTGTTCTACACACAAAGGTCTGCACCTTGCAATTGAACAGGGACGCTAGTAGGTCCACGTCTGGCGTGCCCCACCTTTGGCAAATCTGGCGGAACACTTCTGGATGCAGAGACCGCTCCCCCTGATCCAGAGTCTGGCGGCTGAGGAAGTCCGCCTGCCAATTTTCGACATCCGGAATGTAAATCGCGGAGATTGCTGGCACGTGAAGCTCTGCCCACCTCAGAATGAGGGCCGCTTCCAAAGCTGCTGCCAAGCTCTTCGTTCTGCCCTGATGGTTCACATACACCACCGCCGTGGCGTTGTCCGACTGAACCCGAACCGGTCGACCGTGCAGCCTCCCCGACCAGTGGGAGAGGCAGAGCCTGATCGCACGCAGTTCCAGCACATTGATCGGAAGGTGGGACTCCTCCGATGACCAACGGCCCTGGGCAGGCAACCGCCCCAGGACGCCTCCCCAGCCCGATAGGCTGGCGTCCGTCGTAACAACCGACCACTGCAGGGGGAGGAGCGACTTCCCCAGACTCAACGCCAGGGCCCGTAGCCACCAGGCCAGTGACCCCCTGGTCTGGTGATCCAACCGGATCACCCGATCCAGAGACAACGGAGACTTGTCCCACTGCAGCAGAATCGCCTGCTGCAGGACCCGGGTGTGACTCTGGGCATATGGTACCACCTCGAAGGCCGACACTATGAGCCCCAACACCCGCATGCAAAAACGTAAGGAAGACCACCGTCGTGACAGCAGAGCTCGCACCGCTGCTTGCAGTGTCAGCAACTTGGCCGGAGGCATGAACACCTTCACCTGCTCTGTGTCCAGTATCAGGCTCAGATATTCTAGGCGGCGCGACGGGGCCAGCGTCGACTTCTGAAGGTTGATCAACCAGCCGAAGTCCCGCAGGGACTCTAGGGTGATAGTGACATTGTCCTCCAGGGCAGGAGCCGACTCCGCCCTCAGGAGCAGATCGTCTAGATATGCCACCACAGCAATGCCCCTCTGCCTCAGTAGAGCCAGTACCGGAGCCAACAGCTTGGTGAAGACTCGCGGAGCGGAGGCTAGGCCGAAGGGAAGAGCCACAAATTGGTAGTTGAGGTCCCCCACCACGAAACGCAGGAAACTCTGATGCTGAACACAAATGGGAATGTGAAGATACACGTCCCTGATGTCCAGAGACATGCTAATGTCCAGAGAAGCCAGGAAATCCCCCTGGCGCAGCCCGGCCACGACCGAACGGACTGACTCCATCCTGAAATTCCGCGCCTTCACAAAGTGATTGAGCGCCTCTAAGTCCAGAACAGGCCTGACTCCGTCTTTCTTTGGTACCACAAAGAGGTTTGAGTAAAAACCGCGGAACCGCAGGAGGGACTGGAACAATAACCCCCTGCTCGGACAGAGCCTGGACAGTCCCAAACAGGGCTTGCCGACGCCCCAGAGGAAGTCTCAGATTTGAGGGAAGAACCTGTCCGGGGGCAGGGTACAGAACTCTATTTTGTACCCGGACGACACCACCTCTCGCACCCAAAGATCCGAGATGTGGGCGGTCCACCGGGCCGCGAACCCCAGAAGCCGACCCCCCACCCGAGCGTCAGGCGGGGGCAACCCATCATGCTAAGGAGGGCTCCTCCTCTGCCTTATCGGACTTGCGCTGCCAGGAACGCTTTTGGTTCCCTGCGGCAGCCTTGCCAGACTAAGGACCCGCGCACCGGGGGCACGAAAAAAAAAGGGTAGGGAAAGAGGGACCCTGTTTACAGCGGTGCTCCCGCCGCTTGGGTTCCGGAAGAAAAGTACTCTTCCCCCTGTGAAATCCTTAATGATCTCATCCAGGGGAGCCCCAAACAGCCGACTACCCTGAAACAGCAGGTCCGTGAGGCCTTTCTTCGACGCATGGTCACCCGACCAGCACCGCAGCCACAGCAGCCGCCTAATGATGATCGCAAAAACAGACAGTTTTGACAGCATTGGAGCTATGTCCAGGGCCGCATCTCAGAGATACCGGAGACGCTGCGCCAGCTGGTCAGCCAGTTGCACAGACTCGGGAGGAGCCGCGAGGTCACCCAAATCCTTGTGCAACACTGCCGCCCACTCCGTGAGCGACTGCACCACCATAGCTGATGCCAATACCGGCCGCATGGCAGCCCCCGCCACCAAGAACATAGCCTTGGACACCGCTTCCATCCGCCTATCGGCTGGACTTTTAAACGACGGAGAACCCTCCATTGGAATAGTGGTAGCCTTGTTCAGGTGGGCCACCGGTGGGTCTACCGTAGGGGATGCCCACTTCTGTAACAAGCTATCCTGAAAAGGATAGCGCACAGAAAAGCATTTTGGCAAAGCAAATTAATTCTGAGGATGTTGCCATTCCTTGTAGACAAACTGGTCAAAATACTGCACATAAGGGAAAACCTTAGGAGCCCGAGCCGGCCTGTGGGACCCAAAGGCGTAAGCCACCTCCTGCGACGTCCCAGCCTGGCCCAAACGCAGCGTCTCACGGACGGCAGCCACCAGGGAGCCCACCAACGCCTTTTCACGCGCTAATGTGGCCACCTGTTCCTCCTCACCGTCAGAAGGGTCCAGTTCCCCATCTGACAGATCCACGGGGGTCCCTGTCACCACATAGCCCCCTTCCGGCTCTGATTCCTCCCCTGAGGATGGAGGAGGGGGTGGATGCTTTCTTGTCACCCCCCTACCACGGACCGGTTCCACCCAGGCAAAAAATTCTTCCAGAATGGATGTTAATTTATCCAGAGAGACTACAGCCTCCGCGGAGATTTCTGGGTTAGACACCCCCGGCTCAGCCGCCATTGCGCCACACCCTGGGACACCTGTGAGGCCTACAGGCCGAAAACCAGCCACAGTACCACCCCTCAAGCTGCCCCCGCACAGCGGACTGGAAGTACTCAGGAGGACCCGCACCGCACCCACCACCAGCACCCCAGGGAGAAGCCAGCTATACTTGCTTAACGACCGCTCTCTGCCACCGCTGCGTGTGAGTCCCCACCACGTGTCCGAGTGCGCTGACCAGGAAGAGTAAAACAGCGCCAGGACGCATGCTTTTTGCCAGCCTGGAGACCAACCAAAAATGCTTGCCGAGCAGTCACTAGAGGCCAAACCGGCCACAAAATGGCCTATGGCAAAATGGCGGCCGGCCCCGAAAAAATGGTGGCGGCCGCCGCATGGCCAGGGGACCCAGGACTGCAGGGAACGGCGGAGGGAGGGTGGGGGTGGGGGAGAGCGTACTCACCCTTCCAGATGGGCGCAGTGGGTAGCCACCCGAGACAGACCTGCCACCCCTAAAGGTGGGGAGGGAGCTACCGGCCATACGACACCTCAAAGCGAGCCCGCAGCCCGGTCACTCGGGACGTGTAACCCGCCGGCCGCCCCGCACGGAACGGGACCTGATGCGGCTGGCCCCGCGTGCAGCTAAGGGACGGCTCGCATCTGTCGGCCACGCTAGAATATCCAGCCTGTCACCCAGCCGGCTGCTTGATTGCATTCTTCATCAGATAGCTTAAGCAAAAACAAAAGAAGCTGGGGAACCGCAGATCCCAGTAGGGAGCCAGGTCCTACTCCTTGCACTAGGCAGAAAAAACTGAAGTGCTTAGCAGGGCGGAGGGGTTATACTAAGTGAGGACTACCCCCTGAGAGGGGCTAGCTTTGCTTTTGTCTGAACTATGTTCTGCCTAGTCTACTCCTAGTAAAAGGTGCATAACCCCACATGTCAAGATTAAGAGGCTGCGTCCGTCAATGAACGAAAGAGAAAAGAGAAATTTGTGTTCTTCCTAGCTACTACCCGTGGCAGTTTTAAAACTTCTATGACTTGTCCTGCTTTTGTATGCAGCACCAAAGATATCTTTCATGTGCAAAGCAGGGTGAGGTTCTTTTTTACAATTTTTTGTGCGTATCTTAAAACAAAGAACAAGAGACTTTTAGATGGCAAAAAAAAAAAAAAAATGTAGAAAGAAAAAAAAAAGATATATGAAGACAAGAAAGGGGGTGGGATGAAGGCATTAAATTAGGATTAACTAGGGTTTAGTAAGAGTTAAAGTGATTCTGCTTTTAATACTGCTGGGGTATAAGGTATCAGTGGATATAAAGTTCTCCATAAATGCTGACTCGATTGGCTGGTGAAAAATCCAGACATCTAGGTAGAAAATTCTGCTCTCCAACACATAATAGGCTTATACACTATTTTGCAAAAGAAAAAAAAAACACAAATACTGAGTAATACCAGTTTCTTCCACTTAAAGCAGTGGTTCTCAACTCCTGTCCTCGGGACCCACTAACAGGCCAGGTTTGCAGGATAACTGAAATACATCACAGGTGATATCATTTGCTGCTCAGTGATTGCAGTATTCTAGTCTGCATCTCCCCAAGGTAATACTTAAAATCTGGCCTGAGGACCGGAGTTGAGAACCACTGACTTAAAGGGTAAGTACAGACATACAATAAGTTTACTCTAAACCTTTCAAATTTGTGCATATTTTATAGCAGTGGTCTCCAAACTGCAGCCTGGGGGGCCAGATGCGGCCTTTTGCTTGCTTTTATCAGGCCCTTGGGGTGCCTTTTCATCCACTGATGCCACCATTAACCCACCCCACCCCCCACTGAGTCTACTGAAGGGGCACAATTCCTCCCAATGACACCAACAACGGGGCACAATTCCGCCTAATGAAATGATACCAACAATTGGGTACAATTGCTCCCAATGACACCAACAATTGGGCCCAATGACACCAATGATGGGGAACAATTCTTCCCACTGACACCATAGATGGGGCACGATTTATTCTCACTGACGTAGGGACCTTTTCTACTCCCAATATCCATAGTCGGGCCCCCCTAAAGTCCAAGGGACTACAGTAAACTGGCCCCCTGTTTGGATGGTTTGGAGACCCCTGCTTTACAGCAATCAAAACATCTCTAACATTTTGTATTTAAAGTACATATGTGCCCACACTATAAGCAATAGAGATTTTTCTACCTCTAATAATAAACACGAACCTATTGACAAATCTAAATTTAACAAATGAATTAAACCAGTTACAAAAACTATGCCTTCTCCCCACTGTCGTCAACATGCACACAAGTTTAGATGCATTAGCAAACTGCATTGGGGTGCCAATGCAGTGCCATTCAAAATGAATGGCACTGCATTTCACTGCACCGTGGATCGTGCATTACCACAAAACATGTGTGAAGCATATTTGCAGTGTTGCGTGAAATAAAGCACCATTTAAAACTTACAAATACCAGTTATTTATTAACTCAATACAGTTTTATAATTTAGATTTCACATCAGCGATTTAGGCCGGTTTGAATAGTAGATGTAATCTTCTGATTGCCAGCCCCTTTCACAATAACAGGTCCCCAGCAGTCGCAGGTTTTTATTAACTTTGAAAGTTCTACATGAAACTGAAAAAAAAAAAAAAAGTGGAAAAAATAGCAAAAATGTTTCGGCCAAATAAGGTGAAATATGGGAAACTGAGCTTTGCAACGAAACTATTAAGGCTGCTTTCAGACTGGGGCGGTAGCGGTAAAGCTATGCTAGTTTTAGTGGTGCTTTACCGCTGCTATAGGGGTGCTTTTAACCCCCAAGGGGTTTCGAATCAGTGTTTAGCTGATTTGGAAGTGCTGGCCATTCCTTTCAATGGCAGGGGCGGTTTGAGGGTGGTGTATATACCGCACCCGCACCGGCCCAAAGATCCTGCTCTGTCTCAGTATGTCACAGTACATGTTGGCATTCATGATTCCCTTAATGAACTGTAGCTCCCCAGTGCCAGCAGCACTCATGCAGCCCCAGACCATGACACTCCCACCACCATGCTTGACTGTAGGCAAGACACACTTGTCTTTGTATTCCTCACCTGGTTGTCGCCAAACATGCTTGACACCATCTGAACCAAATAAGTTTATCTTGGTCTCATCAGACCACAGGACATGGTTCCAGTAATCCATGTCCTTAGTATGCTTAGTCAGCAAAAACTGTTTGCGAGTTTTCTTGTGCATCATTTTTAGAAGAGGCTTCCTTCTTGGAGGACAGCCATGCAGACCAATTTGATGCAGTGTGCGGCGTATGGTCTGAGCACTGACAGGCTGACCCCCCACCCTTGTGGCAGCACTCATACGTCTATTTCCCAAAGACAACCTCTGGATATGATTCTGAGCATGTGCACTCAACTTCTTTGGTCAACCATGGCAAGGCCTGTTCTGAGTGGAACCTGTCCTGTTAAACCATTGTATGGTCTTGGCCACCGTGCTGCAGCTCAGTTTCAGGGTCTTGCTAATCTTATAGCCTAGGGCCCTAGGCCATCTATATGTAGAGCAAAAATTATTTTTCCAGATCCTCAAAGAGTTCTTTGACGTGAGGTGCCATGTTGGTGACCAGTATGAGAGAGTGAGAGCGATAACACCAATTTAACACACCTGCTCCCCATTAACACCTGAGACCTTGTAGCGCTAACGAGTCACATGACACCGGGGAGGGAAAATGGCTAATAGGGCCCAATTTGGACATTTTCACTCAGGGGTGTACTCAGGCTTGTTGCCAGTGGTTTAGACATTAATGACTGTGTGTTGAGTTAGCGTTTTTCAAGCTTAAAGGAAAGCTAGTTACTGGGACAAGGAGATGGTTGTTTGAGTAAAACAAAAACGCTCAATCAAATGTGAGAAGCTGGCAGTCGCGGTCTGAGCTACTTTCCACAGATTTATACTTTATTCTTAGCTTATGTGGCGCTCGTTTATCTACATTTATGACCAAACACAGATATCAGAATTGTTCTAGTCCCTGAGGCACTCAAATGATTTATTACTATGCCATATCCTAAAACCTCCACGGCATGTTTACATTACTCTTAAAAGCCATGCAAGCATTTTGCATCAATTATTACCACATGCAAGATATGAAATGTATAAGTTATTCCTTTTTTTTAATTTAAGATTTGACTTGAGCTAAAGAAGTCATAGCAACTGACAAGATAAAAGAACTCTCACTAGAATATAGATGACACCACTACCATAGGGACAAGCTATCTATAGGCAAGCTTCAGCTAACGTTCTCCTGCTGTGTGCACATTTCTGGATCTTGAACATAGCAGTGCTAAAGTAGTATATTTGCATGCTCAGCCCCAGTAACGTTTAATGTTTTAACACCTGAATAGCTGGTAAGAATGGCAATGTTATATGCTAAAAAAAAAACCTGAAGTGTTATTTGTAAATGTGACAGTAGCAAAGAAAACAGTTGCACTGCCCTGAAAATTGTATATTCATTTTGAAAAAGAGAAGCTTTCTGCAAAAGATTACAAAACTATTTTTAAATTTACATGAAATAGTTTGCTTGACTCAGCTCTAACGTTTACTTCTTCCTTTTTATTTTCTCTTGGGACTGCTGCTAGCATTGTAGGGGGCAACTGTCAGTTTTTTACCACTTTGGAAAGTTGTACTCCCTTCATGACCATTGCTATTTAGCACTGCGCTACATTAACTGGTAATTGCTTTGTCGTGCAACACTGTACACAAATGCAATTTATATCATTTTTTCCACATAAATATAGCTCTCTTTTGGTGTCATTTGATCACCCCTGAGTTTTTTTTCTTTTTTATCTCAACCAGGGGTCACCAAACTTTCTAAAAAAAAAGGGGACAGTTTACTGTCCTTCAGACTTTAGGAGGGCTGGAGCTGGACTGTGGTCATTGCAAATAGAATTTGTACTGGCATCAGGGGGAGGAACAGTGCCTCATCATTGGTGCCAATATGAGAAATAGGGCTTCATTGTTGGCGTCAGTGGTAGGAACAGCGCCTCATCATTGGTGTCAATGTGAGAAATAGTGCCTCATTGTTGGTGTCAGTGGTAGGAACAGTGCCTCATCATTGGTCTCAATGTGAGAAATAGTGCCTCACTGTTGATGTTAGTAACAGGAAATATGCCTCTTTGTTGGGGTCAGTGGTAGGAATAGTATATTGCAACAGTGGCAGGAAAAGTGCCCCAAGGGCCAGATAAAAGCAACCAAAGAGCTGCATCTGGCCCCCGGGCCGCAGTTTGGAGCCCCTGGATCTAAACGAGACAAGATCAAATTTTTTTTCTTAAAAACCCAATATTTTTTACTTTCTGCTATAAAACATATCCAATACCCCTACCACAAAGCACCCCCCATGTTGAGGGTATGTGGCCTGGTATGGTTCAGGAGAGGGGTTGAAAAAACCTGACAGATCCCCACATCAACACAATCAATGTTAATACAGATATCTCTCCCACTGTTCTATGGGGGAGCTTTGTCAGAATAAACAGATCAGTGCTTGCAGCCATTGGCTGTGAGTGCTGATCGAATACTGGTTTTACTGCACGGCCGTTTAACAGAAGCTGTTCTAGCGACGGATCTCTGTTGAACAGGGAGGAGTACACATGGACCGAATGTCTGCAGGTTCCTGCTGAGCTGGCCGAATTTCTGTATGTGTGTACTGGGCTTTTAGACATAAAAAAGTCACACAACCCAGCTCAGAGACACATAAAAAAAGAATATCAGTACTGTTAAATCTATAGAATGCCTACATAAACACAGATCAGATACAGTGATGGGATGGTGCAGCAACTTCATCGCAGAAGTAGCTTTGTAAAAAATACAATGAGGCTTTTCTAGTAGCTAGTTTACAATAGTCTGATGTTTTCATAAGTTAAAAAATACAAGACACACACAGGACAATTCTGAGAATCTATTAATCCAAGATCCCACAAGTGTACAGATCATGAACTATGCTCTGTAATGGAAAAACACAGTTTACAAGAATGAGATGCAGTTTAAGGTAGAGGGATCCTGAATGTGTAGGATAATAATATGCACCGCTTGACGCCACGGAAGAAATCGCGAGCTCACATAGCCTGGCATTGTGTTTAAAATTACCAGTGAGCAGACTGCAAGCAGCAGGCAAGATTGGGACCATTTAGTTCCCCGAGAGAAGATTATAAATAGCCTACAGTGGGAAAATTCCTGACAACTGTTCTTGTATGAACAAAATGCTCTTATCTAATTACGGTTCACTCCTTTAGCCTTCCCCATTTCCATATAGACTGTATATTAAGAGATTTTCTAATAAAATGGAGGGGATGGTTCTGATTGTCAGCCATTTCAAATGTAAAAGGCAACATCAAAAACCGTCAAATAAAATCAAGAAGAGGGATTTAATAAGGCATTTACAACACATTTCTGGTGGTGTTGTACATAGCTGGAAGTCTTGCACCAAATTATTGAAAACTGTGCAACATATTCATTGTTAGTACCAGCATGTGTGTCCAATTCAAGTAGTTCTTATCTGCAACACTTTAAATATCAGTGAAAAGGTAAGTGTAGGTAAATAAGGCCTCTTCCATGTTGGAGTAAATTATGGATTGTAGGGGTGCGCTGAATGAAAATTTTGGTGCCGAAACTGAAAATGCAGGATGCATTTAGCCGAAAACTGAAAAATGACAGTTTTTAAAAATATATTTATATTTTTATAGATAATTGTATTATATTCAACTTTTTAATTAACATCATCAATTTACATTAATATGAAGTTATTGTTGGCCATTATTGGCACCTTTAGTGCAAGAAAAGTGCAGTCTGCAGTCTTTGACCATCTCTTGTATCATGTCCCTCAGTCTCTGACCATCTCTTGTATCATGTCTGCAGTCTCTGACCATCTCTTGTATCATGTCTTCAGTCTCTGATCATCTCTTGTATCATGTCTTCAGTCTCTGACCATCTCTTGTATCATGTCCTCAGTCTCTGACCATCTCTTGTATCATGTCCTCAGTCTCTGACCATGTCTTGTATCATGTCCTCAGTCTCTGACCATGTCTTGTATCATGTCCTCAGTCTCTGACCATCTCTTGTATCATATCTTCAGTCTCTGACCATCTCTTGTATCATGTCCTCAGTCTCTGACCATGTCTTGTATCATGTCCTCAGTCTCTGACCATCTCTTGTATCATGTCTTCAGTCTCTGACCATCTCTTGTATCATGTCCTCAGTCTCTGACCATGTCTTGTATCATGTCCTCAGTCTCTGACCATCTCTTGTATCATGTTCAGTCTCTAACCATCTCTTGTATCATGTCTGCAATCTCCTACTTAAACTTAAACACACTGCTAATAGTATTAGCAAAATTTCCATTCGGTGCACCTATAGCAGACATGATACAGCAGATGGTCAGAGACTGCAGACATGATACAGGAGATGCTCAAAGACTGCAGACATGATACAGGAGATGATCAAAGACTGCAGACATGGTACAAGAGATTAGGGATCAACTGATTATCGGTGCGGCCGATATTGACTTTTTTTTTTTAAGTATCAGTATCGGTCACAAACGTACCCGATATTACCAATGTTGCTTCAAGGGGTTTTACCGGGGTGATGCATGCAGCTGCTGTTCTTTAGTGCGGACGGTCAGCTTTATTGTAATAACAACCGATGTGGCTCAGCAGCAGCTCGACTGTTATTACAAGCAGCGGGAGGGGACGTCCCCGCCTCCCTCCGACGCTCACCCGGGCTCTCCCGTCCAACTGGGAGGCCCGAGCAACCAGCCGGCACGTCCGCCGGCTGGCCGAAGACCCGAACAAAGCTGATGATTTGTTCGGGTCTCAGATCTAGTAACCCGGAAGCGATGTCATGACATAACTTCCGGATTACGGCATCCTAAAGGTGACAGTTTTAAATAGAAAGTATTCCAAAATGCTGATCTTGGCATTTTGAATACTTTCAAGTGCAGAGGAGAGGTTTGGGTTCTTATAGACCCCAGATCCCTCCATAAAAAGTACCTGTCACTGTCTATTACTGTTGCAAGGGATGTTTACATTCTTTCTGACAGCAATAAAAGTGATAAAAAATTAAAAATAATAAAAAGGGCAGTGTAAAAAAAAAAAAAAAAAAAAGTTTAAATTTACAGAATATTGGCACCTGATGTCGGCTGTCGGCCTGAGAGGCGGACGGAATAATCGGTATCGCAACGGCCCTGAAAAAACGATATTGGTCAATTCCTAAAGAAGATGGTCAGCGACTGCAGACATTATACAAGAGATGGTCAGAGACTGCAGAAATGATACAAGAGATCAATGCAGCCTCACGGGTGCCTGTCAGATGCAGCCTCACTGGTGCTTGTCAGATTCACCCTCACCGGTGTCTGTCAGATGCAGCCTCACCGGTGCCTGTCAGATGCAGCCTCACAGGTGCCTGTCAGATGCAGCCTCACCGGTGCCTGTCAGATGCAGCCTCACCGGTGCCTGTCAGATGCAGCCTCACCAACGCCTGTCAAATCCACCCTCACTAGTGCCTGTCAGATGCAGCCTCACCAGTGCCTGTCAGATGCAGCCTCACCAGTGCCTGCCAGATGCACCCTCACCAGTGCCTGCCAGATGCACCCTCACCAGTGCCTGCCAGATGCACCCTCACCAGTGCCTGTCAGATGCACCCTCACCAGTGCCTGTCAGATGCACCCTCACCAGTGCCTGTCAGATGCACCCTCACCAGTGCCTGTCAGATGCAGCCTCACCAATGCCTGTCAAATGCACCCTCACTAGTGCCTGTCAGATGCAGCCTCACCAACGCCTGTCAGATGCAGCCTCACCAGTGCCTGTCAGATGCAGCCTCACCAGTGCCTGTCAGATGCAGCCTCACCAGTGCCTGTCAGATGCAGCCTCACCAGTGCCTGTCAGATGCACCCTCACCAGTGCCTCTCAGATGCACCCTCACCAGTGCCTCTCAGATGCACCCTCACCAGTGCCTGTCAGATGCACCCTCACCAGTGCCTGTCAGATGCACCCTCACCAGTGCCTCTCAGATGCAGCCTCACCAGTGCCTGTCAGATGCAGCCTCACCAACGCCTGTCAGATCCACCCTCACTAGTGCCTGTCAGATGCACCCTCACCAGTGCCTGTCAGATGCAGCCTCACCAGTGCCTGTCAGATGCACCCTCACCAGTGCCTGTCAGATGCACCCTCACCAGTGCCTGTCAGATGCAGCCTCACCAGTGCCTGTCAGATACAGCCTTACCAGTGCCTGTCAGATGCAGCCTCACCAATGCCTAATAGATGCAGCCCACCAGTACCTGTCAGATGCAGCGCACCAGTGCTCGGATCTGAGCAGCAACCTCCCGCTGTGTCATCAGTGCCTGTCAGATACAGCCTCACCAGTGCCTGTCAGATGCAGCCTCACCAGTGCCTGTCAGATGCAGCCTCACCAGTGCCTGTCAGATGCAGCCTCACCAGTGCCTGTCAGATGCAGCCTCACCAATGCCTGATAGATGCAGCCCACCAGTACCTGTCAGATGCAGCGCACCAGTGCTCGGATCTGAGCAGCAACCTCCCGCTGTGTCGTCAGTGCCTGTCAGATGCCCCCTCACCAGTGCCTATCAGATGCACCCTCACCAGTGCCTGTCAGATGCAGCCTCACCAACGCCTGTCAAATCCACCCTCACTAGTGCCTGTCAGATGCAGCCTCACCAGTGCCTGTCAGATGCAGCCTCACCAGTGCCTGTCAGATGCAGCCTCACCAGTGCCTGTCAGATGCAGCCTCACCAATGCCTGTCAAATGCAGCCTCACCAGTGCCTGTCAGATGCAGCCTCACCAGTGCCTGTCAGATGCAGCCTCACCAGTGCCTGCCAGATGCAGCCTCACCAGTGCCTGCCAGATGCAGCCTCACCAGTGCCTGTCAGATGCAGCCTCACCAGTTCCTGTCAGATGCAGCCTCACCAGTGCCTGTCAGATGCAGCCTCACCAATGCCTGATAGATGCAGCCCACCAGTACCTGTCAGATGCAGCGCACCAGTGCTCGGATCTGAGCAGCAACCTCCTGCTGTGTCATCAGTGCCTGTCAGATGCAGCCTCACCAGTGCCTGTCAGATGCAGCCTCATCAGTGCCTGTCAGATGCAGCCTCATCAGTGCCTGTCAGATGCAGCCTCATCAGTGCCTGTCAGATGCAGCCTCATCAGTGCCTGTCAGGTGCAGCCTCATCAGTGCCTGTCAGATGCAGCCTCACCAGTGCCTGATAGATGCAGCCCACCAGTACTTGTCAGATGCAGCGCACCAGTGCTCGGATCTGAGCAGCAACCTCCCGCTGTGTCATCAGTGCCTGTCAGATGCAGCCTCACCAGTGCCTGTAAGATTCAGCCTCATGAGTGCCTGTCAGATGCAGCCTCACCAGTGCCTGTAAGATGCAGCCTCATCAGTGCCTGTCAGATCCCACTGTGTCACGGAGCTGGGTTTGAATTTCCCGGCC
Organism: Glandirana rugosa; assembly: GCA_018402905.1. Taxonomy (NCBI): domain Eukaryota; kingdom Metazoa; phylum Chordata; class Amphibia; order Anura; family Ranidae; genus Glandirana; species Glandirana rugosa. The sequence continues at coordinate 588,334 of BLSH010070844.1, read as the reverse complement.
GCAGTAACAATGTCCCGCCTCCTGTGATACGTCACACTGATTCAATTTCCTGGCATTGGATCAGTGTGCCGTCTATCACAGGAGGCGGGACATTGTTACTGCGGCCGCTCTGACAATTCAGCTGATTGCTGCTCTGTGTGAGGAGAGGAGGAGGAGGTGGGCTGAGCCTGCTAGGATGACCCCCCTGCAATATGCAGCACCCAGGACGGACCTACCCCCTTTTCTGTGCCATTATCGGCACCTTTTCTTCTTTTGGCGATGATGAAAACACAGTTTGCGGCCAATATGTTTTGGTGCACCACTAATGGATTGTCGTGCACATGTAATTATTGTGTCGCATCTTTGAGAAAATGTTGCTACACAGTTCATCGAAGTTCCTCTGAAACTGATATTTCATATGGTTCCTTGACTCTCCCAACTTCTCCTTGACCCACCTGGTTTGTTGATGGAGCAATCTGTTAGGAGTGTTTTAATAAAGTCTAATAAAAGCATACAATAGGGTTGATTAAACCACTTCCCGACTGCGCTATCGCCAAACGACAGCTACAGCGCGGTCATTCAGTTCTGGAAGTCCACCCAGTACCACACCCCCTGGGGCACGCATCCTTCACACACAGCTGATCACAGATTGCGGTAAAGGACCAAACACAGTGGCCTTTTACCATGTGATCAGCTGTGTCCAATCACAGCTGATCACATGTAAACAAACTTGCTGGTTATCGGCATTCCTTTCCTCTCCCACTGTCACAGCATGAGGAAAGGAAAGCCAGTAACCGGCAATTCTGACAGGGAACATTTACATTGATGATCAATGCAGCCGCATCACTGCCCATCAATGCCACCTATCAGTGCCGCCTCATCAGTGCACATGGAGAATAATTACTTATTTGCAAAATTTTATAACGGAAACAAAGAAAACCTTTTTTTAATATTTTTGGGTTTTTTTCTCATTTGTTTAGCAAAAAATAAAAGCCAGCAGTGATTAAATACCACCAAAATAAAAAAACTGTCTCCAAAAGACCACGCAATAGTCATTCAAAGTGAGACAGTATTAAAAGCTAAAAATTGGCTTGGGCAGGAAGGGGATGAAAATGTCCAGTATTGAAGTGATTAAAGTGTTACTAAACCCAGGACACAGCATTCACTATATCTGGTCTCCTACAGTACACAGAACATGGAAATGCAATTATTTTAGTAAATATAAACTGCTAAATACACTTTCTCATCAGCATGATATAGCATTGTGACTTCTATCAGTTCCTGGTAAAGCTTGTAGGGCGAGTTTTCATGCTGCATTGAGGTGTCCTGTGAGGATTCAGGGCCCCTGACCCTCTGTCTGGGTAGTGCTGATTGGCCCTGTGCTGATCACATGCACTCTCCCACATTGAACATGTGCAGCCTGACTCCAAAGGCTCTGTCTTATCCGGACATGTTCTGGAGTCAGTGGAAGAAGAGGAGGATCTGTGCATACAGGATCAAACAGCCTTTTTACACAATGCAGAGTATTAACGCCTTAGGTTTTACAGTGAGTATAACAAGCATTCTTCACTGCATATACACACAGATTGTACTGTTGTGGGTTTAGTAACGAGGCAAAGCTACACTTTACATGGAATACCCAATCACAAGCAAGGAAAATAAAAAAAAAAACAGCATTTTTGTTTGTACATGATTTTATGATGAAAGTCAGCAGAGCTCTCCTTTATTTACTAAGCTCTGGAGCAACTTCACTTGCAAAAGGGCACAGTCTATTTGCCTTTAGTAAAGTTTCATTTAAATTGGTGTTGTCCCCCAGCAATATTTATTTTCAGTCAGTTTATGTTCTCAGTCTTACTGATTAAAACACCCCCAGCTGTATTTATCCCTGACTGTAACACACCTGAGCACAGAGTACTACAGCACTGAGCTATGTTTACATCTCATTGTGAAATGCAACAAATGCGCAATGCAGGACCTGTGATGTCATTGGATAGACAAAAGACCCACGGGGGAAAAAAAACAACAAAAAATATATATATATTTATTTTATTTTTTTTACACAGTATATTTATTGGCAGGTGGCCTCAGTGAACTAGACTTAATACTTGAAGCAAAATGTACATAGCACAAAGTACACACATGCACAGATGTATGTAACATTTTCTACACAACAACAGTATGTTTATGGATAATGATAGAGCTATACAGTATTTTGACACTAAACAGATGGCAATTGATTTGTTATTTGTAACAAAATTGGTTTTTTATAGCTTTGTTTTTTTCTGCTTTACTTATTTTAAATTGTATATTTATCAGCTCAACATATTTATAGCTTTCACAACAGGAATTTCAGAGTTTGTGCACCAATAATGTTGGTATTGTATTTAATACTAAAAATATATTCCTGATATATAAAAGAGGAGGTATTTGGGAGTGTACCAATTTAGAAATACCAACCTTAATTCTACAGGCCATTTACTTGAAAGTGTCAATAAACTCAAATCATTATAATCTGTCAATACATAATATATTAGATTGTGTTTATACTCACTTTACCACTAGAGCATTCATTTTCTGAAGATTGCCAAACACCTGATTGGTCCTGCTGTTCTTTTCTCCCTGTCTGTGCCCCGCTGCAGCCTTATATTGTTTAGACCAGCTGTTGCCACGTGAGCATGCTCCAGTTTCAGTTCCCTTCTAAGCTGTTTATTTCCTGCTTTTTCTTATCTGTGCAGACCACATGACTATAGGGTCACACATGTGGATGTATACACAGTAGTAAATGACAGTCTCTTCCCTCACCCTCTATGTCCTTATATTGCTAAACACAATGGGGGCGGGATATAAGATATTGATTGATGGAGGCTTCACCTCCCCGTTTCCCAGCACATGCATACCATAGACACAGGCTGGATTGGCATGAAACAACCTGTGATTGGCAGAAACTGCTCCAAATCTCTTTACAGTGTGAACAAAGTGAAAGCTATAGTCAGTCAACTTAAACTGCAGTGTGTTGAGTTTCACTGCAAAGTAGATGCAAGTGTGTTGGTGTGCATTATGTGTTACCGTAATGCAATGGTGTTAAGAGGCTCTACCAGATTATACATTTTTTCACCAGCTTACACATAAGAACACATATATTTAAAAAAAAAGTTAACAGGTACCTAGCTATTAATAAAAAAAATAACAAATTGCTAATAATAACACAATAAAAAAAATTAGAAATAATAATCACACCTGTTTAATCTCCTGCTTTTATATCCATCTCTACTGACTGGAACCAAATCATCTAATCATGAGTTGCTACGCGTTCCACAGGTAGATAGATCACTTTAACCCCCCTGGCGGTATTCCCGAGTGTGGCTCGGGGTGGATTCTCTGTACCATTAGCGGTAACTCCGAGCCACCCTCGTGATCACATCGCTGGATCCAGGCAGCGCTACTTACCTTGTCCCCAGGATCCAGCGATGTCCCCCGCTGTGTCAGCAGGCTGTGTCTTCCGCCCAATGCCTATGTGTGCCGGGCTCCGTTCTCTGCGAGCGTTGTGTCGCATGGGGGCGGAGGCCGGCGGGAAATTCAGATAGTGAAACACACAGTACACATACAGTACACTGTAATCTGTAAGATTACATTACTGTATGAAATCATTTCACATCCCCTTTGTCCCTAGTGCTCTGCCCAATGTCCTGCATGCACTTTTATATTATAAATGTCATTCTTTCTGCCTGGAAACATGAGAATGTCCATGGCAACCAAAAAGTGTCCCTTTACATCAAAAGCGTTTTTTGATCAGCTAGAAAACAGCGATAGTAAATAAGAATCATTTGCAGAATTGAGTGATACTGATTTTTGGGGAAATTTATCATCAGACACTGAAAGTGACGACAGCGACAATTCTGCAACTGAGCACATTTCTGTGTTTTTTATTTGATTACATTATTGAATACATTTTATTACTATTATGTTATTATTTTTGATAATTATTTATAGTCATTTATTATATTATAATTTATGATTTCATTTTTCAAACTTTATCATACCTGGGATGTCTACTACACTCTTGTTTGGACAGATTTAAGTGAGTTATTCCTAAGAATTACAGGCCTACAATATAGAACGCCAAATTTCCATGCAAAATAATGTACCCCTTTTAGACGCAAAAATCTGACATAATCATACCGCCAGGGAGGTTAAAGGGTCCCTAATTTTTTTCTCGCTCTTTGAGAATCGATCAGATGGCTTATCCATCCTCTCAAAGCTCCTCTGCTAGTATAGAAAATCCAAGTGATAAAATGTGAACAAAAAGCTCCCCAATACTCTTCAACTTAGGAAAAGTGGGCAACCAGACACCCACTGGGGCATAAATAACATAAAATCAACCACCTGGAGACCACCCCATATACATATATGGCAATGGGGCGGCCACTCTGCTCCGGATCATGTACATGTACGTCAGGGCTCAACAAACCCCAGGCGCCAGATCGCCATGATGACCAGAAACCGCACCTTGCTGGCGAGCTGCAGCAGATCCTACTCTCCCCTCACTATCTTAAAAAACAGCATCTCTGATTCAGTGAAGTGCCGCTCTCTGCCTAAACTGACGGCTGTTAAAGATAAACAAAAATCCAGGCAGTCTGCCAAGTTCTCACAACATCGCTGATAAAAGAACCAAAAAGATACTTTTCTTTATACTTAAAGGGATGAACTCTGGTCTGTAAATGAATCCAGTTTAACCACTTGCCGACCAGCCACCGTCATTTGACATTTGGGAGGTTGGCTCTCCTGCCCGAATTGCTGCAAGATGTACAGCAGCGCTTTAAGAGACTTCAGGGGGCGTGCCCACCGCACGTCTCTGGAGCTGATGCGTGTGGCTGGCGAGCGCGATGTCCGCCAGATACCCGTGATCTCTCCTCACAGAGCCAGAATGGGGATCCGTTCATCTAAACAAACGGATCTCCTTTCTGACAGGGAAGTGGAGAGAGACCGAATCGCTGCAAGATGTACAGCAGCGCTTCAAGAGACTGCAGGGGGCGCGCCCGCCGCACGTCCCTGGAGCCGATGCGTGTGGCTGGCGAGCGCGATGTCCGCTGGCTACCCGTGATTGCTCCTCACAGAGCCAGAATGGGGATCCGTTCATCTAAACAAATGGATTTCCTTTCTGACAGGGAAGTGGAGAGAGATCCGGTGCTCCCAGTGATCGGGAGATGACTGGAAAGTGGAATCCGCCACTAAGACCACTTTTATCTGATGCAGAATCACCTGCTGAAAAAATAGATACTGGGGTTATGGTAGCTATCTGCTACCATAACAATGGTATTCCACTTCAAATTGCCCCGTATTATGACGGCGGGCGGTCTTGAAGTGGTTAAAGACTAAACCTTTTCTGACATTTGTTGCTTACAAGTAAAAATCCAATATTTTCTGCTAGAAAATTACTTAGAACCCCCAAACATTATATATATATATATATATATATATATATATATATATATATATATATATTCTTAGCAGAGGCCCTAGAGAATAAAATGGTGGTTGTTGCAATATTTTATGTGACACAGTATTAGTGCAGCGGTCTTTCAAACGCAATTTTTTTTTTTTTAAATACACTTTAATGAATTTTTAAAAACAAACTAAGCAGTAAAGTTAGCCCATCTTTTTGGTATAATGTGAAAGATGATGTTACACTGCAAGAATCATGATCTTTATTCTGCTTCATGCTTTTTTTTAAATTAAATTAAATTATGCTTTAGATGAGTCTATGTCCTCTGATAAAGCCCTGTGTACCATCAACAATTATCACTATGTGCAGCTGGGCTCCAGTATCTCATTGTGACCGGCAACCCACCAGAGCAATGAATAGTCACACACATGTAGGCAGGAAATGGCTGCAAAGAGGCAGCAGAAGATCAGCAGCACTGGGATATGGCTTTCACTTTTTTTGTATTTTATTTAAAGTGTCACTAAGGCTTCATTTAGATGTGCAGTTGGGTGGTAAAAATGTGCAGTAGAGACACGTTCCTGCCACCTACCAACGACCACCCTTAAGCTGCATTAGGCAGCAGATGAGGGTGTTTTACATGTCACAGTCACGATGCATTCGGCATAATAAGGAGTTTCCCCTATAACAGGTGTTTAGTGTCACTCTTTCTGGACAGCCTATAACCCTGATGTAACTGTGTTACGTTGGAATTATTGACTGGCTGCTCCGCTGTGAGTTTGGGTTAGGGGGGCGCAAATTACTTTCCTTACCCCGGGTGCTGACAACCCAACATTACGCTAAAAATAACTGGCTCCTAACTTTTTAGCTGGCACCTAGATTCAAAGCAAATTTGTCAAGCACTGATGTACATGATCTGCCATTTCTGGGTATAGGGCATGCATGTGCGTGACCCCTGCCCAATCTGTGCTGTCATTCGGTACAATACAAGTCGGTCAGAATGTTCCGGCCAGCTTAGCGAATCACAGCACAGAACCCTGTGTTTACTAACATAGGGCTCTGTACAGAGAGAGCAGCTATGTCTCTGTTTTTTTCTCCCAAAAATTAGCCATATCTATTATTAAAAGCAGCATATATTGCACACATTACGCTTGTTAGGCGCACAGTTAACCCCTTTCATTGCCCCTCAATGTTAACCCATTTCCAGCAAGTGTCATTAGTACAGTGACAGCGTATAATATTAGCACTGATCACTGTGTCACTGGTGATGTCAGTGTCAGTCAGTTCCCAGTCCACCCAGTGTCAGATTGTCCACCGCACTATTAGGCCTCATATACATGGGCGTTCTTTGACGTTTTTTGCAGCTCTCCATGTTAGTCTATGGCCCCATAAAAATGCTGACGTTTTTGAGCTGTAGAGGGCGCTGGCGTTAGTGAGATGAAAGTAGAACCCACGGCCAGTGCATTCCAAGGCTGTAACGTTTTGGCGTTTTTGACGCCGATGCTGCAAAATGCTCACTAACACCGTGCCAATGTTAACCAGTGTTTTTGACGCCGACATTTTTAGGTTAAAAAATAGCAGAGGAATGTTTTGTTTTTGTTTTTAAACGCCTATTGACGCCGATGCTTACTAATGCTCGTTAACGCCGATGCAAAACGCAGAAAAAAACGCTGATTTTTCCCTGAAATCGGGCCCGACGTTTTGATTATTTTTCTGCATACGCCCGTGTGTATGAGGCCTTACAGTCTCACTAAGTTGCGGATTACTGCCATTAATACTATAAAAAAAATCCAGTATATATACACACTATAGTTTGTAGATGTTATAACTTTTACACAAACCAATTAATATACACTTATTGGAATTTTACCAAAAGACATGTAGCAGATTACTTTTTGCCTACAGGTATGAAGAAATTTGATTTTTATTTTTTTTTTTTCTATTGTTTTTCATTTTTTTTGTTTAAAAAATAAAAATCCCAGTGCTTATCAATTACCACCAAAAGAAAGCACTATTTGTGTGAATATTTTTTTAACATCATATATATCATTTGCATAGTGTGGCATGACTGCGCAATTGGCAGTTAAAGTAGCACAGCGCCGAATAACAAAAATTGCTCTGGTCATGAAGGGGGTAAAACCTTCTGGAGGTTAAGTGGTTAAAGAACATAATTTTACATGGTTTACAACCCTAAAATCATCATTTGAGGAACAATTAAAGGCAGGTATAGCTTCTCAACTAAAAGGAACAAGCCAGGTGCTAAAATGTAAAAAAAAAACTAAAAACAAAAAAAAAGAAAAGAAAGAAAACGCTCCCTGATATAATTTGTTTTGGTAAACCCTGGGCCCAGGCACCCACCAGAACCCAAGTAACCTAGGTTGCCTTGTACATGGCCTGGCCCGGGGTTTACAGAGCTTTCAAGCGTAACTCAAAAAGACGATCTAGTGTTATAAACCACGCAAACCTATATAAATGAAGTTTACTGCCATGCACTTTACTCTAGAACACCCACACACACTGCAGAAATATCTATTTACATTCCATTTAACAGACAGATTCCTGGGCAAACGGGGCTTTTAAAGACTATAGCAGCTGTTCCCTTCCTGTCTTAGCATACACCATGTTCATTCTGGCATCATAAAGTTGTATCTAGATTGCCCCTAGGTTTATAAAGACAAATAACCAGTTTAACATTCAGCGCCAATCATAATAACAGATGTAAGAAAGAGTTCATGTGCACCCACCGAGATTCACAGGTGCCCGCTGAACAACGCACGCACAGGTACTGTAGTAGAGCTGCACGATTCTGGCCAAAATGAGAATCACGATTTTTTTGCTTAGAATAAAGATCACGATTCTCGCGGCGTAATATATTAAATATACAAAAAAATTGGGCTAACAGCACTGTTTAGGTTTTTAAAAGGGGTAATTTTTCCAAAAAAAATTTTGTTTAAAAGTCTGCTGCGCAAACAGCATGTGACATAAAATATTGCAACAACCGCCATCTTATTCTCTAGGGTCTCTGCTAAAAAAAAATATATAATGTTTGGGGGTTCTAAGTCATTTTCAAGCACAAAATAATGGATTTTTATTTGTAAACAGCAAGTGTCAGGAAAGATTTAGTCTTTAAATGGTTAAACCAAACATCTATACAAGGGGAGTTCATTCCTTTGAAGTAAATTACTTTGTAACTCTTTTATCAATGATGACTCAGAAGTTGGCTGTCTGTCGCTCAGACTTAGTAAAGACTTCAGGCACTTTTATTACTGTCAAGTCGCGCTGATTCGCCCCCCAAGTCGGACCCCATTAACTGCACTGAAAATCGCAGTAATGCCCAATGGAGATCGCGGGGGGGGGGGGGGGTAGATCGAGATCGCAAATTTAATAGGATTAATCGTGCAGCTCTATACTGCAGTAAAACAAAGTCTCCCTGTTCTTTCCCGTCCACAGCGAAAAATCTGCGGGGAGAGCCTCTAGTACTCTGCTGATGTATGCACTATGGTGCTGTGCCAGTCACAGGATTTAAAAAATAAAACACATTCCAAATAGTGTCAAAATAAATAGTAAATAGCATTAACATACTTTAACCACTTGCCTACTGCGCTATAGCCGAATGACGACTACAGCACCGGACGCTAGTTCTGGGACGTCATGATATGAAGAGTGAGCCATTCTGAACTATTTGAAATGAGAGAGAACTTGATCGGTCCCCACTACCAAAGATGGACACACCAAGTTCCCCCTCATTAAACTCAGAGTGAATAGAAGACCAAAATCTAGATCTATACCTCTTTGATGGGACAGACAGTGTTTAAATCTAGTCTACAACTAATAATGAGATCTGCCAGCACAGTACAGATAAGATTAATTATTGTAAACATTTAAGCGGTTCTAAGGGTTGAATTATCAATCAGCTGCTGAGGAAAGTGGTCAGGTTTGCATCTCTTTAGACGTGATTTCCCTTTGGAAGTATCTCACCAAAAATTACATTTTTGTTGAATGGGATGATCTTAGTGCACACTTCTGGGAAAGTCAGAAAGCCAATCAAACATGCAGAAAAATACAATTCTTAGGGGCGTTTCATACATCATCTGTGTACAGAACGCTTCCAGGTAGCCATATTGCATTGCATTTTACTGAAAATGACAGCACTGCAGATTGAAAAGGAAAGATATTTTTTAAGAACATAAAATTTCAATATGACTTGTATAGCAATTGTATAAGTTATGTTATTTTTTTTGCTATTTTTGTCCCACAAATAGAGTCACCCTTTAAGTACTGCTGTGGAAGATGAAACGTGAAATCATCTGATCTCAGAAACAGAACATGGTTGGAGAAAGAATGATGTATTTGTTTGCCTTTTAAAGATTTCAAAGAGTTTTATTGTAAAAACAAATCACTTTATATAAGTAATATTGCCATAAATGGGTTTAGTGCTAGGGTCATCTTTAAAGTGTTACTAAACCCAGGACCCTGCATTCACCATATCTGGTCCCCTACAGTACACAGAACATGGAAATGTAAAATTTTAGTAACAAACTGCTAAATGCTTTTTCCCATCAGCAGTATATAGCAGTCTTGTGACTTCTATCAGTTCCTGGTAAAGCTTGTAGGAAGAGTTTTCATGCTGCACTGAGCTGTCCTATCAGGATACAGGACCCCTGACACTCTGTCTGGACAGTGCTGATTGGCCCTGTGCTGATCACATGCACTCTCCCAAGAAAAAAAAAAAACACTCTAGCAATACACACCAAACTGAGCATGTGCAGCCTGAATCCAAAGGCTCTGTCTTATCCGGACATGTTCTAGAGTCAGTGGAAGAAGAGGAGGATCTGCGCATACAGGATCAAACTGCCTTTTTACACAATACAGAGGATTAACCCCTTAGGTTACACAGTGAGTATAACAAGCATGCTTTACTGCATATACAGACTTATATTACTGTTGTGGGTTTAGTAACACTTTAACTGTGACCAGAACTACTTTAGATGACATTAAATCCCTATTAGACAGAGTTTACTTGAATATAAACCTTATATTATATTACATGATCAATCTGCAACACGCAGAGTTCAAAACAGTTTTATATCAAAGTGTTGTGTAAACTGTTGGCGTTATATAAATCCTGTATAATAAAAATAATAATAATAATAATATAACCACTAAAGACTACTTGCCATTTATTGTTGGAAGCCTCCTTGTATGTAAACATTAAGGCTCTAACAGGCAATAGTAAACACACAACATTCATTCATGGACCATTTATGAGCAATAATTAGTAGCACACTACACATATCAGTAGATGTACAATGATAAGACTTCAAACAAAACAAGGCAGCAATGCCTCTGTTGACCTGGATTATGTGCCTAGTTACCGAACAGGATTACATATGAACGAGTCAATTTCACTCAGCAATTACTCATGCAAAGCAAACAAAGAACACTTATTGTATACTGCAAAATACAAATATGATGGTTTGAGAGGTCAATAGAAAAAAGAAGTTCATTGCGCATGCAGCATTTGTAACACGGAAGAGTGTATTTAACACCTGTATTATATGCAGTGTTAATTTCGTCGACTAAAACATTTTAGGTGACTAACTTAATACCATTTTAGCCGACTAAAGTACGACTAAAACAAAAACAATTGAGATGACTAAAATACGACTAAAACTAAAATGCATTTATTTATTTCAGGTACTTGTATAGCGCCGTCAATGTACGCAACGCTTTACATATATATTGTAGATTCACATCAGTCCCTACCCTCAAGGAGCTTACAATCTAAAGGTCCCTAACTCACACTCATACATATACATACTAGGGCCAATTTAGACAGGATCGAATTAACCTATCAGCATGTCGTTGGGAGTGTGGGAGGAAACCGGATGACCCGGAGGAAACCCACGCAGGCACAGATAGAACATGCAAACTCCAGGCAGATAGTGTTATGGTGTGGTTGGGATTCTAAACCAGCGACCCTTTTGCCACTAGGCGAAAGTGCTACTCTTACACCAGTGTGCCGCCCATCCTTTAGTCAAAGGACTAAAATGGGACTAAAATTAAAATGCCATTTTAGTCAAAACAAAAACAGAAGAAAATCCTGCGCTTAGGCCAAAATAGTAATAAAGTCTATAATAGTATGCAGCTTTGCAGACAGGTTCCGGCACAACCTTCAAGTCAGATGTAATTAATACTGCAGCGCAAAAAGTCCAAACTTGCTCTTTTAAAGGGAATCTTATGGGAATAGCAAATGCCCACCACCAAAGACACCTCCACACTGGTCTCCTTACCAGATCACGGTGACCCCCTATTACGGAGGGTCAGCTAGCGCCTTGGAATTATAGAAAATCTCCCCAACAGAAGTCAGCATCGATAATCCTGGTAAGACAACTCCATATCCGCACATCACCAGCGGTCAAACATCGTTCATGCAAATAGATATAAAAGTGCAATAGTGCAGACGGTACGAACAACTTTTTATTGTAAATAACATAAAAGATGGTTACTCACATTTAAAATGTGTAAAAACAGCACATAGAGGCACAGCCCCAAGATAAGAAACTCCTGAATCCACCATGTGTAATGTCTGGCGTCCAGCGGTAAAGATGGCGTCCGCTATTCTGTACTTCCCGGTCACATGCAGGTTGAGCGTCTCCTGGCATCCACCCAACGCGTTTCGTCATCCAATGACGTCGTCAGGGGTGTGGCCACCAGGAGACGCCAGCGCAATATGACCAGGATGGGCGGAAATTATCTGCGTTCCATAGGCGCTGCTGTTCTATTAAAGGCGGGTAGGACCAGTATAACGCGACCGCAGAGGACCACCGGTGTGGGGACTGCTGCAGTAACCTACTGCTTTGCGCAACCCACCTACGGTCCTCTGCGAGTTGGACGTACACTGGCCCTTCATGTCTTATCGCCTGCGGTAGAAATGGCGACCTGCGGTCTGTAATGTGTACCACCTAAGTCCTCAAAGAATAGAACCCCGACACGGAGATACACGACAAAAATGTGTAAAATTTACACTCATTGGTAGAAAATACAATAAATGTTATTTTTCAACA
>BLSH010070844.1:545884-573171 GCA_018402905.1 Glandirana rugosa | reverse complement strand
AAAATTATAGCTATAGATCATTATATATCCACCTGGAGAGGAAACAATGTTAGGAGGGAAATTTCAAAAATGGAAACTTTTTGGATTTACTCCCTACGTTCATACGCCCCCTATGGACTAAACATAGAGTGGGATGTGAACGCTTTCATTAATAATGCTTAGTTGAATACATCTATGATCAAACAGTACATTTATATATCAATTTTTGCTTATCATATATTCTGTTTGTGTAGACTACTTTTTTATATGTGTAATAGGCCTTTATAGACGGTAGATGGCGTACGCATTCATCTTCCCGGTTGTGGCAGTGTGAAGTTTCCTATTTTTATTATTGTTCTTTAAATGTGTTTTTATAAGTTTCTAATTACATACAGATTGGATGCTGATGTCCTTTTAAAATATTCTGTGGAGCTCGGTTGAGCCCTATATCGTATATGCATGTAGATGCGATCTGTGTCACTGAAATAATTGCTACATGGTGTTTTCTGATGGGCTCACTCCCTTCGAAACCCCCTTAGCGTGTTTTCATATGTGCTTCCGGCGCCGTTGGTTCCCACAGCAGCGCCTATGGAACGCAGATAATTTCCGCCCATCCTGGTCATATTGCGCTGGCGCCTCCTGGTGGCCACACCCCTGACAACGTCATTGGATGACGAAACGCGTTGGGTGGACGCCAGGAGACGCTCAACCTGCATGTGACCAGGAAGTACAGAATAGCGGACGCCATCTTTACCGCTGGACGCCAGACATTACACATGGTGGATTCAGGAGTTTCTTATCTTGGGGCTGTGCCTCTATGTGCTGTTTTTACACATTTTAAATGTGAGTAACCATCTTTTATGTTATTTACAATAAAAAGTTGTTCGTACCGTCTGCACTATTGCACTTTTATATCTATTTGCATGAACGATGTTTGACCGCTGGTGATGTGCGGATATGGAGTTGTCTTACCAGGATTATCGATGCTGACTTCTGTTGGGGAGATTTTCTATAATTCCAAGGCGCTAGCTGACCCTCCATAATAGGGGGTCACCGTGATCTGGTAAGGAGACCAGTGTGGAGGTGTCTTTGGTGGTGGGCATTTGCTATTCCCATAAAAGATTCCCTTTAAAAGAGCAAGTTTGGACTTTTTGCGCTGCAGTATTAATTACATTTTAGTCAAAAGACGAAGACTAAAACTAGAGTGAAATTTAACGTCAAAATTAACACTGGTCTGTAGTGCATGTTCATACCTCAATACCATAAATAATAACATATTACATCTTTCACTCCAGAAGTATATAATGAGTTTGGAAATTATAGAGAAATGCTTAAATAATGATTTACAATTTAACTGCACCCATTAGATATTAGACCACTAAAATGATTTTAGTCGACTAAAATGTACTGGAGATTTAGTCAACTAAATACGACTAAAACAAAAACAATTGTAGGAGACGAAAATGGGACTAAAACGCCATTTTAGTCCTAAGACTAAAGCCTTGTACACACGTGCAGACTGTTGGCCAACCGAACGTCCAACTTTTGTCCAAATTGGGTGTTGGCGGTTTTGTCTAGCGTACGCCCAACAAAGTCAAATGTAGTGACGTGTTAGGAGCGTACAACGAGGACGTTCAGGTGAATGTGATTTGTGAATTACAAACACAGGTTACACAACCGAACTCTTTGTTGGCCAACTTCTGTACACACGAGCCAACAATCAGCACACGCCTTGTTGCGTACACACGATCGGATTATCGGCCAACAGGCTGTTGGACGACCATTGTTGGCCAACAATCGGACCGTGTATACGGCCTTTAGACTAAAACTAAATCGAAATTTGCTGCCAAAATTAACACAGATTATCTGAAATATAAATAAACAAATGTGCTTCACCTTGCAATTATTCTCATTAATTGGATGGTACAGCATTTTACTGTTAAGTAGCGGTGGAAATTATAGAACATTTGTTGGCTGTTCCATTTCTACACCAGCCATTCTATTAACTATACCGATACTGCTTCTGTAAGCTCCATGAAAATTGGCATTTTGCATGTTCTCCATAGACAACTCACTCCAAGTGGTTCAAGAGATGTCCTCCCACAATAGGAAACCATAGGTAAGCAAACTGGATTTAGGACAACCTTCTGGCGTATCAACTAATCTGAACTGGGAAGTTCCAAAGTTTAAGGCCTCATACACACGGACGTTTTTTGACGCCGGCGTTTTCTGGCGTTTTTTGCAGCTCTCCATTTTAGTCACTTGCCCCATAAAAACGCCAGCGTTTTTGAGCTGTAGATGGCGTCGGCATTAGGGAGCTGAAGCTAGAACCCACGGCCAGTGCGTTCTGAGGCTGCAACGTTTTGGCATTTTTTGACGCCGACGCCATAAAACGCCAACTAATATACCGGCGTTAACCGGCGTTTTTTGACGCCGACGTTTTTAGGTTGAAAAATAGCAGAGGGATGATTTTTTTTTAAAAACGCCTATTGACGCCGACGCTCACTAACGCCGATGCATAACACCAATTTTTTTTTTTTTGACGTCGAGCCCGACGTTTTGTTTATTTTTTAAGAAACGTCCGTGTGTATGAGGCCTGAATGTGTACCATACAATGAAAGCTCAAATCATAGTCAGAAGCACATTAACAAGAAGGAAGGGTGGGTCACCTGTATTGACCCATAAAATAACATTTGTCAGCCACCAAATCTTTTAAACATGAGCAAACCAATTAACTACAACTCCCAAGAATGTTAGCACCAGTCACTGTACAAAGTCTTACAGGTGTATATTGCTTTTTCAACCACTTAACAACTGCCCCATAGCAGATATACTGCTACAGGGCAGCAGTTCTGTGCAGAAACACATACACAGTATCTCACAAAAGTGAGTACACCCCTCACATTTTTGTAAATATTTTATTATATCTTTTCATGTGACAACACTGAAGAAATGACACTTTGCTACAATGTAAAGTAGTGAGTGTACAGCTTGTATAACAGTGTAAATTTTGTATCCCAGCAAAATAACTCCACACGCAGTCATTAACGTCTAAACTGCTGGCAACAAAAGTGAGTACACCCCTAAGTGAAAATGTCCAAATTTGGCACAATTAGCCATTTTCCCTCCTTGGTGTCATGTGACTCATAGTGTTACAAGGTCTCAGGTGTGAATGGGGAGCAGGTGTGTTAAAGTTGGTGTTATCGCTCCCACTCTCTCATACTGGTCACTGGAAGTTCAACATGGTACCTCATGGCAAAGAATTCTCTGAGGATCTGAAAAAAAGAATTGTTGCTCTACATAAAAAGATGGCCTAGGCTATAAGAAGATTGTGAAGACCCTGAAACTGAGCTGCAATACGGTGGCCAAGACCATACAGTGGTTTAACAGGACAGGTTCCACTCAGAACATGCCTCGCCATGGTCGACCGAAGGGGTTGAGTGCACATGCTCAGCGTCATATCCAGATGTTTTCTTTGGGAAATAGATGTATGAGTGCTGTCAGCATTGCTGCAGAGGTTGAAGGGGTGGGGGGGTCAGCCTGTCAGTGCTCAGACCATACGCCGCACACACTGCATCAAACTGGTCTGCATGGCTGTCGTCCCAGAAGGAAGCCTCTTCTAAAGACAAAGCACATGGATTACTGGAACCATGTCCTGTGGTCTGATGAGACCAAGATAAACTTATTTGGTTCAGATGGTGTCAAGCGTATGTAGTGGCAACCAGGTGAGGAGTACAAAGACAAGTATGTTCTCAAGCATGGTGGTGGGAGTGTCATGGTCTGGGGCTGCATGAGTGCTGCCAGCACTGAGGTGCTAAAGTTCATTGAGGGAACCATGAATGTCAACATGTACTGTGACATACTGAAGCAGAGCATGATCCCCTCCCTTCGGAGACTGGGCCACAGGGCAGTATTTCAACATTACAAGGACCCCAAACACACCTCCAAGATGCCCACTGCCTTGCTAAAGAAGCTGAGGGTAAAGGTGATGGACTGGCCAAGCATGTCTCCAGACCCAAACCCTATTGAGCATCTGTGGGGCATCCTCAAATGGAAGGTGGGGGACCGCAAGGTCTCTAACATCCACCAGCTCCGTGATGTCGTCATGGAGGAGTGGAAGAGGACTCAGGTGGCAACCTGTGAAACTCTGGTGAACTCCATGCCCAAGAGGGTTAAGGAAGTGCTGGGAAATGGTGGCCACACAAAATATTGACACTTTGGGCCCAATTTGGACATTTTCACTTAGGGGTTGTGGGAGATTAGCTCATGGAGATACAGTTGTATGCAAAAGCTTAGGAACCCCTGACAATTTCCATGATTGTCATTTATAAATATTTGGGTTTTTGGATCAGCAATTTCATTTTGATCTATCAAATAACTGAAGGACACAGTAATATTTCAGTAGTGAAATTAGGTTTATTGGATTAACAGAAAATGCGCAATATGCATCAAAACTAAATTAGACAGGTGCATAAATTTGGGCACCCCAACAGAAAAATCACATCAATATTTAGTAGAGCCTCCTTTAGCAGAAATAACAGCCTCTAGACACTTCTTATAGCCTGTAATGAGTGTCTGGATTCTGGATGAATGTATTTTGGACCATTCCTCCTAGGTTTGATGGTTGCGGAGCATGGACAGCCCGCTTCAAATCACCCCACAGATGTTCAATGATGTTCAGGTCTGGGGACTGGGATGGCCATTCCAGAACATTGTATTTGTTCCTCTGCATAAATGCCCGAGTAGATTTTGAGCAGTGTTTTGAGTCGTTGTCTTATTGAAATATCCAGCCCCGGCGTAACTTCAGCTTTGTGACTGATTCCTCAACATTATTCTCAAGAATCTGCTCATATTGAGTGGAATCCATGCCCTCAACTTTAACCAGATTCCCAGTACCGGCACTGGCCACACAGTCCCACAGCATGATGGAACCTCCACCATATTTTACTGTGGGTAGCAAGTGTTTATCTTGGAACACTGTGTTCTTTTGCTGCCATGCATAACACCCCTTGTTATGACCAAATAACTCAATCTTTGTTTCATCAGTCCACAGAATCTTATTCCAAAATAAAACTGGCTTGTCCAAATGTGCATTTCCATACCTCAAGCGACTCTGTTTGTGGCGTGTGTGCAGAAAAGGCTTCTTTCACATCACTCTCCCATACAGCTTCTCCCTGTGCAAAGTGTGCTGAATTGTTGAACGATGCACAGTGACACCATCTGCAGCAAGTTGATGTTGTAGGTCTTTGGAGGTGGTCTGTGGGCTGTTTTTGACCGTTCTCACCATCCTTGACCTTTGCCTCTCCAATATTTTAGGTGGCTGCCACTTCTGGCCTTAACAAGAACTGTGCCTGTGGTCTTCCATCTCCTCACTATGTTCCTCACAATGGACACTGACAGCTTATATCTCTGTGATAACTTTTTGTAGCCTTCTCCTAAACCATAATGTAGAACAATTTTTGTTTTCAGGTCATTTGAGAGTTGTTTTGAGGCCCCCATGTTGCCACTCTTCAGAGGAGATTCAAAGAGAACAACTTGCAATTGGCCACCTTAAATACCTTTTCTCATGATTGGATGCACCTGTCTATGAAGTTCAAGGCTTAATGAGCTCACCAAACCAATTGTGTGTCCCAATTAATCGGTGCCAAGTAGTTTGTATGTATTCAAATCAACAAAATGACAAGGGTGCCCAAATTTATGCACCTGTCTAATTTCGTTTTGATGCATTGTGCACATTTTCTGTTAATCCAATAAACCTCATTTCACTACTGAAATATTACTGTGTCCTTCAGTTATTTCATAGATCAAAATGAAATTGCTGATCCAAACACCCAAATATTTATAAATGACAATCATGGAAATTGTCAGGGGTTCCTAAACTTTTGCAGACAACTGTAAGCTTTCCGGAGGAAAAGTAGTCAGCGTGCAGGCAACTTTCCTTAAAATCTGGCAGCTTGCCAGGTTTATTGATAAATACATTTTGCAGATAAAACAAAACAAAACATAAAAATAAGTCCTTGCTGTCCAGCGCTAAACAAGACAGTATAGTTTCCTCACTATACGGTGTTGGGCTGGCCCCCCGACACCCACAAAACATCAGCAAACCTTGTCTTTT
This sequence comes from Glandirana rugosa, assembly GCA_018402905.1. Taxonomy (NCBI): domain Eukaryota; kingdom Metazoa; phylum Chordata; class Amphibia; order Anura; family Ranidae; genus Glandirana; species Glandirana rugosa. The sequence continues at coordinate 567,077 of BLSH010070844.1, read as the reverse complement.
AAAGTCCCAACAGACACAGAGCTCCCTCAGATCCCCCTCTGAGGTTCAGGCCAAAGCTCAAGTGAGATCTCTTCCTGATTATTTAAGTCCACTTGCTGGTGGACTCCGATGGACCACAAACTCCGGACTGGAATCAGCTGTGCCATGGTGGCTGGCAAAATTTGGACCGGACTCCACTTAATCCAGTCAACATGAATGCATAAGAGGCGACAGGTAGCATCCGTCTACCAGTTCGCTTCGCATATTGTCACAGGGTGTACTCACTTTTGTTGCCAGTGGTTTAGACATTAATGGCTGTGTGTGGAGTTATTTTGAGGGGACAGCAAATTTACACTGTTATACAAGCTGTACACTCACTACTTTACATTGTAGCAAAGTGTCATTTCTTCAGTGTTGTCACATGAAAAGATAGAATAAAATATTTACAAAAATGTGAGGGGTGTACTCACTTTTGTGAGGTACTGTATTCATGTGATTCTGCACTTGCTGGTAGGGGGCGCACCGCTTCTGTTGTGATTTGTCTGCTGAAAATGGGTCACAGTAGTGCAGAACTAAGTGCACTCCTGTGATCCATAGGAGAAGCATAGCCAAAAGAACTTTGGCTATATTTCTCCTTTAAGCCTTTAGTTCTGCACTACTGTGACCCATTTTCAACAGACAAATCACAACAGAAGCGGTGCGCCCCCTACCAGCAAGTGCACCTAATATATTTTCATGTGCTGTTTCAATACATTTTTAGAAGCACCTAAGAGTTGAGGCTGAATTCCAGATATGGCTATTTTTACATTGGCCATACCTGGATGATCCCACTGGAGGCTGGAAAGGACTGTAGTAGGCACCACTATAACAGTGATTGCCACCGGGTCCCATGTCAAGCAGCTGCCCTGCTACTTTATGAATTCAGGAGGTAGCTTGTTTGCCAAGCATTGACATTTGGCACCGTGTGATTTTCTCAATGAGTGCAAAGAGTTCTCTGATTGGTGGAGAAACAGGCAGGTGACATCACAATCTCCACCTCGTCAAAATGTAGAACACTTTGCATTCACTGAAAAAATTTAAAGCGCTCTCTAATTGGCACCCGTGTGTAGTGAGCAACCTCCTGCGTTTCCTAAGAAGCAGGGCAGCCATTTGGCACTGGACCTGGAAGCCAGCAGCAATTGTAGTAGCAGTGCCTGCCACATGCATACTTACACTGGTCCATGCTAACAATTGTAACTTTGTAAAAAAAATATTTCAGCTTTAATAGGAGTCTGACACTTCCATGAGTGTAGGATCCTTTAACCACCACTGGCAACTGATTGCAGATAGCTGTAAAGAAAGTGCTGTTAAAGTAATTGCAAAGCTTTTTATTTTTTTAAAAATAATAAACATGTCATACCTAACTGCTCTGTGCAATGGTTTTGCACAGAGCAGCCCCGAACCTCCACTTCTGGGGTCCCGTGTCAGCGCTTCTGGCTCCTCCTCCGCACTGAGTGCCACCATAGTAACCCACTTCCTATGGGGGGCACTCACGTGTGCCCGATCCCAAGCAGGGCTGTTTGCATCTATTCAAACACGCAACATGACCCCACCCCCTGCTGACAGGTTTTGATTGACAGCCAATGGCTCCTGCTGCTCTCAGCCAAAGTTATTGTAAAGGTATTTTTTTTTTTAAAGTACAACTACAGGCAACATACATATTTTAGTAAATCCTCATATAAAGACCTGACAGTTACACGTGGTAATAAACATAGTAACTGAAATGATTATTTCCCTGCCATGTAGCTGTGATTGGAGTCTATAATCCCCTCTATCAGTTCTCCTTAGCTGTATAGTGTAGTGATGATGGGAGGAGTTCTGCAGAGGTCAGATGTTATTTCCGGTCAGTGAAATAGCTGCTCTATCCCACAGACATCCAGACTTCTATCATGCTCAGTCTATTTTACATAACAACCACCCATCTGCCAATCAATAGCTGGGTGTTTGCTGTGTAAAACAGCCACATAGTACAAGTTACTTTGCACACAGATGAGTCTAATAATCTGCGTGCTTCTCTGTCTGCATTGCTCTGGTAATTTGTAATCTGGCATTACAGAAGGAGCTAGGAGCTAGAGCAGTGGGGGGGGGGGGGCAAAGGCAGGGCACAGTTGGGAGTGGGCGGGGCTTCACGGGCCGATCGTGGGCATGATTCTCTGCAGAATGAAATCCTTCAGCTTCCCATGTGATACAAAAGCCCCTCCCCCAGTGATGTGAAGACATTTTTTGCAGAGAGAATAGATGCAAATGGGGACAACGTGAGTCCAACACAGGCAATTCAAAAACCAGGAAGTAAAGTTGTCACCTCACTAAAGGAAGTGCACATGACAGCAGGGGACAAGGTAGAGATCTCAACATCCTTACTGCTTTTTGCAAAACAATCAGTGACATGTTTAACAGACTGTATAGGTGCATAACATATTGATTTCTTCATTTTGACCATATTTCTCCTTTAAATAACAAACATGTCTATACGTACTTGCTTTGTGCAATTCCATTGCACAGAGCAGAAGCGAACCTCCTCTTTTTGCAATGGCTCCTGCTGCTCTCAGCCAAGCCTGTAAGAGGCAGGAGAGGGGAGGAGAGCTGCTGCAGACGTGCAAAGATCGGGTTCAGGTGAGTATTTAGGGGGTGGTTGGGGGGTATGCTACCATTAAAAGTTTTTTACCTTAATGCAGAAATTTCATTAAAGTGATTGTAAAGGTTTTTTTTTTTTTTTTAAATAACAAACATGTCTATACTTACCTGCTCTGTGCAAAGGAATTGCACAGAGCAGACGCAAACCTCCTTTTTGCAATGGCTCCTGCTGCTCTCAGGGAGATGAGCTGCTGCAGACGAGCAAAGATCGGGTTCAGGTGAGTATTTAGGGGGTGGTTGGGGGGTGTGCTACCATTAAAGGTTTTTTATCTTAATGCAGAGATTTAATTAAAGTGATTATAAAAAGGTAAATTTTCTTTTTTTAAAAACAACAAGTCTATACTTACCTGCTATGTTCAATGGAAAAACCTCCTCTTTTTGGGCCCCCCTCTGGTGCTCCTGGCCCCTCCCCTCTGTCCATTGCCCCCATGGGAAGAGGCCTTCTGAGCTGCGCCCCTCGCTCCCTCGTCACTGGCTTTGAATGACAGCACTGGGAGCCAATGGCTTCTGGTGCCCCAGCAAAGCCAGTGAAACCCCAAAGTGAGGGGGAGAGAAGAGCTGCAGACGTGCACGGCGCTGGATCGAATGAGGGCTCAAGTAAGTAAAAAGGGTGGGGGGATGCAGACCTAAACATTTTTTTATCTTAATGCAAGGAATGCATTAAGGTACAAAATGTTTGGGCTTTACAACCACTTCACGGTAAAAAACCTTTTACCTTTATAATCACAGTTCTGACAACTCCATTGAAAAGTGGCTTAGATTGTCAGTCTCAGAGCTTGAATGCAGCTAGGTGAGTCCTTCAGCTGCTTCTGTCTTCTCCCAGCAGGAGTTCTGTACGTCAACAGTACTCATAGAAAGCAAGATGGAGAAAGAGCTTACAGGCATAGTTCATCTTTACCAAAAACACTACCTATGCACATATGGAACGTCTGTAAATAAAAACAACATGAATGTCCTTGCTATAAGACCCTTTTTCACACCAGGGCCGCCCGAGTATTAGCGGTAAAACACCGCTAATTTGTGGCGCTTTACCGCTCGTTATAGCGGCACTTTGGCACTGCTATTTGGGTGGCAGCGGTGCACTTTTAACCCCCCCACAAGGGGTTAAAAGTGCCAGTTAGCGGCGCTACGGATGCGGTGTTCAGCCACTTTGGGAGAGCTGCTCCATTGTTTTCAATGGGCAGGGGCGGTAGGTGTATTCACGGCTCCCACACTGCCCCAAAGATGCAGCTTGCAGGACTTTTTTTACTGTCCCGCAAGCGCACCGCCCCAGTGTGAAAGCACTCGGCCTTTCACACTGGGGTGTATTGGTGGGAGTTTTTCAGGCACTTTTCAGTTGCTATTTTTAGCGCAAAAGCGCCTGAAAAACGTTCTTGCGTGAAAGGGGTCTAAATGTAGGCCATTTATGTACTGCATGAAGCCTGAGCTTTTTCTCTGATGCAAACCCCCCACATGCGCTCTCTGCTCTGGTGCAGTAGCTCTGAGCTCAGTGTTTGACAGCTTCCTTCTGAGATGGTGAAGGTGAACAGTAACAGCTGGGCCTCTCTTACCAACATCCTTAGCAACATTCTGGGAGTTTTCCATGCAGGCTTCATGAGGTAGGTAAATGGCCTATCGCAAAGTCGTTCAACTTTAGTCAAAGCTGCACTGTTTATTATCTCCAGACACCCCTTATCTGCATAGGCAGTTTTTTGGTAAAGGTGAACTAACCCTTTAAGTGTCCACTGTGCGGTTCCGTCTTTTTGAACCCTATCCTCTTGCCCTGCTCTCAAAGTCTGCATCCAAGTTAGTAAAGGAGCAAATCAATGATGTCCTACCTATCTTTAGTGTACCGAATTAGGACTAGACATTTAGAAGTGTGATAGTGAAAGGATCTAAGATTACCTGTTCAAACAATGGCATTCCTTTAATTTAGCAAATCCAGGTATGCCAAAAGAGCAAACTTTAAGTGCCGGTTCACACTGGTGTGCTGTGCGATATTGCATGTGATTCACAGTGCAAATCACATGCGGTGTCCGTGCGATGCGATTTCAGCCATACAGATAGTATGGCTGAAATTGCATCAGATTTGGACCAAACTTGCACAAGAATCAGATCGCATGGGTGTTCACACCTATGCAATCCAAATCATGTCTGAACTGTCAGTTCGCACTGCGATATGCAAGCTGAAATGGGGGTGTCATTATTTTTGTATTGACACTCCCACCAGTTTGCATATAGCAGTGTGAACTGCCATGCGAGTCAGATGCGATGCGGGAACTCATAGTGGATTTGCAGGGTTCCTGCATTACATAAGAGTGAACCGGCACTAAAAGAAATGTAAAAAGCATTCCAAGAAATTATCCCGTTGGATTTTTCCTCTGCAGCTGAGAAAATGAAAACTAGTTTTGATTACATTGAAAAGGTTTGTATAGCAGACTGCACCATAAGCTCCTTATAGAACAAAGAAAAAAAAACACACACAATGTGTAGTGCATTTACAAAGCCACAGGGCTTAACATGTATGCAGATCATCAATCATGTCACTGCTGATAGCATTAATACTATTCACACATTATATATCTAAAGCAAACAGAAACTTAAACCAACTGAGATTTAACACATTTCCAGAGCATTTTTAGTAACACTTGCGTATGTTTATTTAACCTTGAGAATTCTAGAAATAAGCAAAGTTTTGTATCTTTGACCTACAAGCTTACCAATGACAGAATGGATCGGGCTATTGCAGGAACCAGTTAATTGTCAGCTAGTTTAGGTTGCCTAAAGAAAGGTAGTCACATACCTAGAACTGGCAGTAGAAGCATCTTTCCATCACTGACAAGGACAGATGGCAATACACTCTGCTGCTTGAGTCTATGTTTTCTTGCTTCTTCATTCTATCAGCTTTATGAAGTAGAGCCCTCTTCTATCTAAAAATGGTTTTGCCAATCTGATTTGTAATTCTGTTAAGCCAGTCTTGTAATTCTTCCACGGCTTCCACACTGCACAGCCAGGATGCTCACTCTGCTACTTCTGGGTTCACTTTTTCTGCCTCTGTAGTCGCTTCCCTGCTCATTGGACCAAATTCTCATTACTGATTCAACAACAAACCAATCAGCAGGCCAGGGAACAAGTGGTGATACAGGAAGGAAGGAAGGAAGACCAAAGAAATAGTGGTGTCACTTGTCCGACGGTGCAGGGGTATGCATCACTCGACTGGCAGACTAGAATTACTTAGGTGGTGATAAGTTTATACAGTATTTGAAGGCATGGCTGTATTTCTATATACATGTGACGAATAAAAAAATAACCAGTGATTCTTCTGAATCAACAGAGATCTGTGTTCAGTGAAAGGATTTGGATTCTTATATTATACGGATTGCTGGATACAAATATCTGTTTGTTTATTTATTTAGGGGTAATACATTTTATGTGCATGCATTATACATCTGGGTAGATGGAATCTATAGCGCTCCCAAAGCTAGCGTGGTGGCTATATATATTTAAATATTGCAAATTTCTATATATAATATTTAAATAACAATAATGAAATGTGCAATACACAATCCTAACCTTGTATTTCATTTATGTTTTTACCATTTATGATTTGGGAGCCATTATCATCATTTAACCAATTGCCTACCAGGCCAATTCTGACACACCTCTCCTACATGTAAAAATCATTATTTTTTTGCTAGAAAATTACTCAGGACCCCCAAACATTATATATGGGTTTTTTTTAGCAGAGCCCCTTTGGCATAAAATGGTGGTCATTGCAAAATTTTTATCTTGCACGGCATATGCACAGCAATTTTTCAAACGCTCTTTTATTTTGGAAAAAAAACAGTTTCATGCATTAAAGTGGTTGTCAAGTTTCCCCTCCCCCCACCCCCACCTAAAAAAAAAAAAACCTGCAAAGCAAAGGCATAATGAGCTAGCATCTCATACTAGCTCATTATGAAATGCTTACCTTGGAATGAAGCTGTTGCAGCGGTCTCAGCACACCGCTGTGACCGGCAACATGCTGCTTCCTGGTCCGTGGCTCTGGCCAATCACAGCGCGGGCTCCATCGCTGTGATTGGCGGAGCCATCTGACGTCACTCCCACGCATGTGCACGAGAGCCATCATTTATGGCATGTTTATAGAAGAAACGGGACCCTGGGTCACCCTGTTGGGGTTCTTCAGTGTGCATGTGCCGATGACGTCAGCACATGCAGATACAGGGAATATCTCCTAAACTGTGCAGGTTTAGGAGATATTCCCGGGACCTACAGATAAGCCTTATTATAGATCCGGTAATCAGTGAAGCGCAATAGAAAACCTATATCATATACTCATAGTATATACAACCATGTACATATGAGTATATGATATAGGTTTTCTATTGCGCTTCACTGATTACCGGATATATTTTTTGCCAGTGTGGGGTCACTGTTTATAGTGGGAGCAGCAACATACATTTCACTTGTTACAGGTGGCGCGGTACCAATTAGTATATTTAAGCCTTATTATAGGCTTACCTGTAGTTTAAAAATGGTTGTCATGAGTTGAAAACCACTTTAAAAAAAAAAAAAAAACACTAAAGTTAGTGTTAGTTTTTTTTTTTTTGCACAACGTGAAAGATGATGTTACCCTGAGTAAATAGATACCGAACATGTCACGCTTTAAAATTGCGCACACGTGAAATGGCACCACTTATTCTTTATTTTATTTTTTGTTTTTTATTTTTACACTCTCTCTTTAAATGTTTTTTTTTTATCACTTTTATTCCTATTACAAGGAATGTAAACATCCCTTGTAATGGGAATAGTGTGCGACAGGTCCTCTTTATGGAGAGATGTGGGATCTATAAGACCCCACATCTCTCCTCCAGGCTGGAAAGACAGAGATTAAAAAAACAAACCGTCTCAGTCTTTCCATCCGAGTCCCAGGCGTTGTTTTCTTCCACCGGCCCAGACGTGACATCATAATGTCGCACCCGGGCCTCCGAGGATCATAGAGATGATCGGTGACCAACTGGTCACCAGAAATCCCTATGGCTAACTTTCGCCAGCGACCGATTCATTCTCCGGCTCAGCGATAGCATGGGCAAGCCGGGAGAAGCACCGGAAGGGCGACGGGGGGGGCGCACGCGTCGACTCCTGTAGCCTGTAAGAACAATCAAGCGACTGAATTACCGCTATGATCATTCTTATGGTGCACAGAATCGCCGGCTGAAAAAAAGATAACTGGATGATGTCCCCACTCAAAGTCCAAGGCGTCCATGGACGTACCTTGGGCAGGAAGAGGTTAATTTTTTTTTTTATTATTATTGTTTATTTTATTTTTCTATGTTGACACTTTCCTTTTACGTTTTTTTTTTATCACTTTTATGCCTATTACAAGGAATGTAAATATCCCTTATAATAAGAGTAGCGCATAACAGGTCCTCTTTACAGTGAGATCTTGGGTCTATAAGTCCCCACATCTCGCCTCTAGGCTGGAAAGGCTAAAATAAAATAAAAAAGCAATCTTGCCTTCCCAGCCGAGGCAACGGTAGTGTTTACAACTGCCGAGACCGGGCTGACATCATAACGTCATGCCTGGCCTCTGAAGGTCATACAAGACTGCCGGGGACCATCTGGCCCGTGGTGTTCTCTACGGTGAACTTCCGCCGCCCGGGAGGGATGTCCCCTTCCATCAAGCATCCGAACAACCACTATGATTGATTTCACGGTGCATGGAATTGCTGGCAGAAAAAGAAGATATCTGAATAATGCCTGTAACTGCAGGCATCATTCAGATATCCCCACTCAAAATCTGCAACGTTATATGACGTAGTTGGGTGGGCAGTGGTTAAATCGTATCTAAACCCAAACACAAAAATGTAATATATTGCAGCTTACCATGGCTGCGTTCAGTTTTTTTCCCCTTTATTTTCACCTAGTGATCCTGCCAAAAACAACCTTCCTGTCCTACTATGACAACACTTTTACTGTATGTTATTTATCGAGGAGCAGTAGAAATGGCAAGGCAGCATGCTCTCCCAATTTAGACTATAACCCCCTCCGCCCCTCTCCATCTTCATAACATCGGGGAGGTTATATAGTCTAAACTGGAAGAGCATTCTACTGGTGGGAGCTGATAACATTGTTTCAGATCTCAGTTCAGTACACAGGAGTTTAAAGTACACTTAAAGTGATTGTAAAGTCTCCTTTTTAAAAAAAATAAAAATAAACAGGTCATACTTACCTCCTCTGTGCAGTTGGTTTTGCCCCACAGCCAGCATTTTACAATGGGGGCACCCGAGCCTAGTCACAGCTCCATGTGTCCTCAGACACGGAGCTCCGACCCAGCCCTGCCCCCCCCCCCCCCCTGGAATGGCTAACTGACTTTGATTGCCAGCCGCAGGAGCCAATGGCGCTGCTGCTGTGTCTCTGCCAATCAGGAGGAGTGTCCTGGACAGCTAAGACACTCGTAGACATTGCTGGAGAGAGATGGGGCTCAGGTATTAGGGGGTGCTGAGGAGGTTGCTACACAGAAGGCTTTTTATCTTAATGCTTTTACAACTCATTTAATTTAGGCAGGATCAAAATCTGTAGTTGTAGAAAGTGTGATTAGCCTAAAATATGAAAAATAAGGTAGTCATGTATTGTTGAAGGCATGGCAAGCTGCAATATGATACATTTTTGTTATTGGGTTTGGATACACTTTATGGAGTAAAAGTAATGGTAAATGCAACATAGTAGCAAGCAGGAACCCATCTGAGCACATATATATTTATACGATAATAATATTAATGTTGTTGGTCATTGCAGGTTCTTGGTAAACTTCCCATGTACATATCATTTTTTATACAGCATATACATCATATTGGCCAAAAAATAGAAACATTTAAACAATTCTAGCCCAGTCTTTAACAAGACAGATACCTAAAATCAGTTCCAATGGGTTTTGCATTTATCTTTAAGGCTGGGTTCACACTTGCGTGATGACAGACATTGCATGTGATTTGCACCGCATTTCTGTGCAGAGTGACATGTGCAAATGACATGCGATGCGGGAACCCGCTGTGGAATCATTCCTGCATCGCATATGTGTGAACCAGGACTAATTCTGCTTCACCCAATAAGTAAACTTTACTTCTTTAGATATAGAGTGGGCTGTCTCAAAAGAAATGTGTTTATTGTGTAGCCAGAAGCCCACTCAACACTTTTGGCATTATGTATTTTATCCAATAGTTATAAGTGGCACTAGCAGTTAACCAAACCACCATAAAATTTGCCACAGTGCTCTGAATCCAAGTCCCACATGGTATAAAGGGACTGAGAGGGTTGAGATTACTCTTTCCTCTCTGTAATGTAACGGCTAAAAACCAAAGCCTTTAAAGTGCCTAAACTATGAATAATATTCTTAGCAAGCAGTCAAAGAGCTTTAGGTTGGGTTCACAGTATTGCGAATTGGATGCAGATTTTTCCGCATCCAATTTGCATGTCAGGAGATTGTGACTAGCTCTATAGAGCCGGTTTACACATCTCCAGAGCAGCTCCGGAGTAATTTGCACAGGAGTCCTGGACGTCTTCTGGAGCGTTTCAGGTCCAAATTCAGCCAAAAATTCGGACTGAAATCCGACATAAAACGGTGAACGGGAACGCACCATACCCCTGCTGTGAACCGCTCCGTGCTGCAGCGTGAACCCAGCCTCAAAATGGACTGGAATTAAAATGTAAGGTGTGCTACGTTTTAGGTAACATCTAGATAGGTTCATTGTTCCTAAGCATTAAAGCGGAGTTCAGCAGCGACAAAAAGTGTAGCTGCTGACTTTTAATAATCAGACAGACACTCACCTGTCCCACGCTCCAGCGATGCGGCCACCCGCTGCCTCGCCTCTCTCCCCCTCTTCCGTGCGGCGCCGGCATCCTAAGTGTGGGCACCTGGCTTTGGCACTGTGAATGGCCGGTGTATCTTCTGGGACCCGTGACGTGTCCCAGAAGATCACCAGGAGGGAGGAGGGGAAGGTGAACTTTCTTCCAGTTCCACAACACCAGGAAAGGAAGTGGGAGCTGGATACCTGTCAAAACAGGGTCCCCGCTCCCCCCCTCAAAAAAAAAATAGACATGCCAATTGTGGCATGTCAGGGGGTCACCTTCACTTAAAGCAGAAGTTCCATTTTTGGGTGGAGCTCCACTTTAAGTTTTTTTTTTATTCATGAATTTTTCCTGAAAAATTGTAGTGCAGTTTCTGGTATGTAAGGGTGTCAGAGTACTAATGTAGATGCAGCCTTATAGTTGTATATCTGCAGAATAAGACCTAAGGCAATGTTGCCTTTGATTATTAATATCAGGAGATTTTGTGATGTCACTACTGTGTTGATCATTGTTGACAAAGTGCAGAACAAGGATTTGTAAATCAGTAAAGCTGCATTCATACCTGAGCGAAGCATTTTTCAAGCTTTTTGTCGCGCGTCTTGTTGCGTGTCTGCAAATGCCCAATTCACGCTAATATGATGCTTTTCCGTTGATATCTATGGCAATACAAATGTTCCAGAAACGCCGAAATATGCCCGCCTCGCACAACAAAAATACCTCCGGAACTTGTTTGAGCTTCAGGCGTTTGGCTTCAGGCCTTTTGGAGTGGAGATGTGAATCATCTCCATAGAGAATCATTGATTTTTTTTCCCCTCCAGCTTTTTGTAGCTTCAGGCTTCACACTACAAAACGCTCAGGTGTGAATGGGCAAAGAACTGCTGCAGGAAGACAACAGGCAATACTAGTGACTAGTCGCTTGTCTACCTTTTTAAAAGGAATGATTTCCCAATATCAGCTCCTTTTTAAAATCTCTAGACCTCTCTAGCTGCCTGTACTGTGAAAATATAAATCCTTGAAGATCCTCAACACACGCTAAGGTTTATTTTAAATTATTTTCTAACAGCTCACAAGCACATCGGAGGGTTTTGTTTACAATAGAGGGCTTGCCAGCATTCTGCAGTAATAGACGGAAAAAGGAAAATAAGCTAAGATTTGTGTTGTAAATTTTGAAGATCAAATTCTCCATAACGCTTACAGCTACAGAGGTAAACAAGGGCTTGTATTAATGTGCTTTTTACAGCTTGTTCAGAATATGTGAGTACTATGTTGTCTATATTTTGGGCACCGGTTCACATTAAAAGCGGCGTTCCACCCAAAAGTGGAACTTCCGCTTTAAGGGAAGGTGACCCCCCCGACATGCCACAATTGGCATGTCTTTTTTTGGGGGGTGACCGGGGACCCTGTTTTCACAGGGTCCCAGGTCCACTTCCTCCCCTGGATCCACGGCTCCGGAAAGGAAGTCCACCTTCCCCCCTCCCTCTCGGCGATGTTCTGGGACACGTCACAGGTCCCAGAAGATACGCCGAGCCACTCACAAGCCGCAGTGCGACTCGGGCATGCACAGTAAGCGCCCAGCTTTGAAGCCAAAGCCGGGTGCCCACAATTGTGATGCCGGCGCCACCGAGGGGAGGGGGGGAGACGAGCGAGCACTCTGGTGGCCGCATCGCTGGAACGAGGGACAGGTGAGTGGCCGATTGTTAAAAGTCAGCAGCTACCCTTTTGGTAGCTGCTGACATTAACAGGGTGATACTCCGCTTTAAGAATCTTGTAGGGGCACGGAGGCTCTGTCTACAGCCTGGGCCTAGGATCCATGGACTTTCCCATGCACAAAGATAGATTTTAAGGTAAGTGAAGTTAACTATAGGTACCAGAAGGTACCTGTCACGTACCTGACGGTGGAGTTTGTCTTGTGCAGGGAACAACCGCTCTTGCGCACCCGATTCAAGGACCCCTGGTAGTGGGGACAGAGGCCCAAGAGTGCGGGATGGCACGAGGGCTGGAGGGTCACCGATGGTGTAGTGAGGCTCCAGAAGGCGTGAAAGTAGACGGATGGTCGTACAGGCTGGGTTGGCAACAGGCAGGCAGGAAGGTACAAGAGGATCAGGCAAACGGGTAGTCAGAGTCCAAGCAAGGTTCGTTAACGGGCGGGCAGCAGAGGTACAAAGGAGCAGACAATCGGATGGTCGTGGGTAGCCGGGGTCGGTGCAGGTAGCAAACAGCAGGTCAGGACAAGCCGGGTCAACAGGAGGCAGAACAAACACGGGAACAGGTATCCGGAGCTGAGGCGTACAGGTCGGGAACGCTGTAGAGCGAGCAGCACTTGCTCTCAGAAATCTCCCAGTTTAAATAGGCCCATTTGGCGCCTTTTCCGGCGCGGGCGCGCACGGGAGCGCGCACCACCGCGGAAATGCCAGGATTTGGTCAGGAATCGTTCCTTTCCTAACAGTACCCACACTTTAGAACTATTGTTAGTTAGGCATAGGGTGGCTATATGCTCATATTCTACCCTTCTGATAGAACAGGAAACCCAATCTTTACAAATCACAAGTCTCAGGTGATAAAGTGTCTCTTTACCCCCTAAACCTAAAAAGTCCAGGTGCATGCTGCCCTGCATGCCAATCAAGAAACATGCGCATATGTGAGATAAAAGCATTTTCTCCCAGAGATCTGGAAAGGACTTCAAATGTGAGTTGGCACAGAAAATGCAGAAGAAGAATGATGATGTCCATCTTTAAAATGGTGGTGCCCTTTTCACATTAGGGATGTGGTGAAGTGCACATAACAGAGGAAAGTAACAATATGTATACTTACAGTATATATTTTTCGAAACATATGTCATAGAGGGCCACTTGAACATGAACAATTTGTTTCATTTAAATTTCATATTCTTTCAGAAAATGAAACCAGGAGAACAGATTCTTGGAAATTGTCAGCCATTACCCACAGGTATTAAGCTTTCTAGCAGTGGAACCTCATGTCTACTGATAGCAGAGAGGATGGATGATGTTACCAGCTGCGCTATGACAACAACTAATCACAAAATGTGGTTCTTGTATATCTGGACATGAAGGGCTTATATACAAATAAAATATATCCTATGGGTTACGATTGGAATAACTGGTGGTATATAATCAGCAAATAAACATTACACAATGATGACAAAGCCAAAAGGTATGACATTTTTATGGCACAGCCTGCCACAGCAGTTACCTACAGTTAATCAGACCTCACATACTGTGATAGAAACTGTCATTCAACTGAATGACTAAGGGTTTCTATTTCTGTAGTTGTCGTTCAATAATCCAAGACAATGAAGTGAGACAAGCTTGTATCTAGCAGATGACATTTAGTGTGAATTAAGACAAGGTTAGTCATGTACTAGCCTCTCAGCTAGGCAGGGCTCAAATGTCATATTCTGCAACTTAAATAGCCCAATTTATGGGCATCATAGGAAAGGAAAAGTGGTAAAAGAAACCAACATAAAAATGTAATTTTTGTTTTATTTATTTTAACAGATATACACCAATCAGCCATAACTTTATGACCACTAACAGATTGTGAACACATTATTATTATCTTGTAACAATGGTATCTGAAAGTCTGTGGGATGCATTAGGCAGCAAGTAAACGTGTTGTCCCAGAGTTCATGTGTTGAACGCAGAACATTGGAAATCACACTTTGTTGTGTAAGGGGTTGCATAGCTGCAGACTGGTCAGTGTACCAATGTTGACTCATATCCACAGCCAAAGGAGCCTACAATGGCCATTTGAGCATCAGACCTGGGCCACAGAGCAATGGAAGAAGATGGCCTTTTCTTTTACATGATGTGGATGGCCGGGTGCGTGTAGACATGGCAGAAGGATGCACTATGGGAAGAAGGCAAGCCAGCAGGGGCAGTGTGATGCTTTGAGCAATGTTTTTCTAGGAAAACTTTGGTCTTGCCATTTGTGGGGTATTACTTTGACATGTACCACCCAGGGCTAGTGCAAGGATTTTTGACACCCTAGGTGAAACCTAATTTTTCTACCCCCCCCTTGGCTCCACCCCTGACTCCACCCCCTTTTCCCTGCCCAGCCTTATCAGCGCCAATGAACTGCAGCCTGATCGGTGCCAATCAAATGCAGCCTCACCAGCGCCCATCAAATACAGCTTCACCAGAGCCAATCAATACAGCCTCACCTGTGCCCATCAAATACAGCTTCATCTGTGCCCATCAAAAAATACAGCTTTACCTGTGCCCATCAAATACAGCCTCACGGAGGGTGGGGGCGGAGGGGGGGTATTTGGCAGATCAGTCGCTATTTCTATATACATTTGCAAATGGCATGTGATAATACAATCTCATTATCTCCATCAGAAAGTGTCCGTTTTTACATGAATCAATGCAGAGTAGTCAGTGACAGATCAACAGTGGTCAGGCGCCCCTAGGCAGCAGTGCGCCCTAGGCAGCTGCCTACTCCGCCTAGTGGTAGGGCCGGCCCTGGTACCACCTACCTAAAAATTGTTGGTGACCAAGTACACTGCTTCATGGAATTGATATTCCCTGATGGCAGGGATAATGCACCCTGCCACACTGCAAAAATGGTTCAATAATGGTATGAGGAATACAAATTTGATCTCAATCCAATCAAGCAGCTGTAAAAGGATCTACTACTGACGAATTGGTGCCAGATACCATAGGATACCATTAGAGGTCTAGTGGCATCCATGCCTCAACAGGTCCGGGCTGTTTTGGTGGCAAAAAGAGGGTCTTAATCAGTATTAGGTGGATGGCCATAAATGTATAGCTGATGTCTGATGTTAAAGATGTTACATCCACAGAAAAGTGTTTCCACAGTAGGCAGGATAGGAGACCACCACTGACATCAAACACACAGTCAAACAAACTCTTCCCCTACCGGTTTCGTCATAGACTGACGTCATCAGGGGGCGTGGTTCGGGCGGACGTGAGGATACCAGTATATTTATGGGCGGAGAGCAGAAATGGGTTGTGCTCCAACAAAAATAAGGCCTCCTGATTAAAATCCTCCAATCGAGAGTAATTTCTCCTCAATCTAAGGAACTGACTGACAGGAACGGACCTCAGCTATGCTGGATGATGGCAGCGATCAATACCAATTCCTGTCAGTCTCCTTGAAGTAGGTGGACATAATAGGTGGACGTAATAATGGCTCCATCCATTACTCTGATCCACAGATCTAGAAAGTGCACCTCCGTTTTACTGGACTCGTACTGTAATACAATGCCCTTATCATTAGAATTCAGGGCAGTCATGAAACTTTTGAGTGAACCCTGGTCACCTTTGTTAATGTTTGTAAAATTTGTCTGTGCGATATATAATTTATGGCCATAGACGCGTCCCGTCCGCGTCTTGGAAATACTGATTATCTAAATGTAATGCCATCTCTGTGTAAGTAGACAGATGTTGATGTTTGGCTGGTGCAGAATTTTGGCATTTTTTTAAATTTTTATATTGTTTCGTATTGTTAAGAAATGCCTTTCAGGCATTAGGGCTTTTTAAATTGGAATTAATTTCCTGCTTCCTGCCCACTCGAACAGCGGTGGTTGCTGCTTAGTATTCGTTGGAGCGCAACCAATTTCCGCTCTCTGCCCATAAATATACTGGTATCCCTGCGTCTGTCCGAACCACGCCCCCTGATTATGTCAGTCTATGACGAAACCGATAGGGGAGGAGTTTGTTTGACGAGACGTGAGCGACCATCAGGATATGGCGGCCATCTTTGTGGTGGGAAACGTGGATCATTCCTTTCATTGTTACAGGTGCATGTTGCTTTGGAATTGATGTAAGTGCATTACCACTATTTTGAATGAACTGTTTCAAACATATTGCACTATGAGGTGTCTGCTTTGCTTTCTATGACACATCCTTGCACATGACTGTACTGGGAAGAGTGGACGTTCCTATATACCAATGAGGATTGCATATTTCCTGGTTGCTGGCTCTAAGGATCACCGTGGCTGAGGCGCCCAGACCTGTCATCCTACGTTTTTATGACCTGTGTGATGAGGGTCCACTGCAGGGGGTAAGAGGCTGTGTGCTTGGGGTCGGTGGTGTCTCCTATCCTGCCTCCTGTGGAAACACTTTTTTGTGGATGTAACATCTTTAAAATCAGATATTTTTTTATGGACATTGATTTTTACTATGTGAATTATTAGCGCTGCACCAACTCTATCCATCCTAATACATTGCGTTCAACAATATTGTGCTGGCTGCTTAGATTCTGTTAGGATGTGGATTTTGGCACAGCAGTTATTTTATTTTATTTTATAGCTGATGTTTGAACCATAAACCATGAACCATAAACAAACAAAAAAACACTTTTCATTTCAGTAGGATACTAAAGTTTATTTCTACATCACCTGCACTTTACTAGGCCTCCAGTGTTTCTTCAGCCTAGCTAGCACATGGAGTGGCCTGCTATAGTGTGAGCAGGACCTCCGTACCACCCATTACAGGTAGGGACAGCTGGCCCCAAAGTGTAGAATAAAAGTTACTACTGTGCTAGCTGGCTTGATGGACTACTACTCCCAGCCCATCACCTTCCTCCAGGCCCTGCCAGCCACTTCAGCTGTGACAGCCTTCACCACTACCACAATAGCACCACAGTCCCGCACTAACTTCTGCATCCTTTCAGATTGTCTCTCAACTCCAATGCCTCTACAGCTTTCCAGGGTGTGTTCCACTCTCCAACCACCGATGGACTCCTTTCTAAGTTTCTCCAGTAGCACTGTCTGTTCCTCTCCTACTCTCTTGGTCAGGATTCCTCTGGGTTTTGTACGAAGAACCTCTTCTACACCTTGAGCTACCCAGCCTCAAGGTCACCCCCCCCCCAGACTGGGGGATCCCTGTGGGGCCTCAGCAACCTCAGCTACATCCCAGCTCTTCCACCCAATAGAGCTGGGCTCCTTAGATCACTCCAGATGGCTACACCTCCCTCCCAACTCTCTGTGCAGAACATTCTACCAGCTTCTGGAAAGAAGTGGGAGGTCCCGGTGACCTCATCTGTGAATCACCCAGTCCTACCTGAGCCACTCCCAGCCCAGGAACAAAAACAATCAGGCCTGCTCTCAGTCAGGCCTGACTAAATTTTCCTCACCTTGCCAAAAAAAACCCTAACTAGCTCTTACCCAAGTAGGGGGCGCTACACAACCAAAAACGTAAATGTATTTTATTAAATTTTATGTAATAGACCAACACAAAGTGGCTCATAATTGTGAAGTGGAAGGAAAATGAAAAATGGTTTTCCAAACTTTTTACAAATAAATGTCTGAAAAGTGTGGTGTGCATTTGTATTCAGCACCCCTGAATCAATACTTTGTAGAACCACCTTTCACTGCAATTACAGCTGCAAGTCTTTTTGGGTATGTCTCTACCAGCTTTGCACATCTAGAGAGTGAAATGTGTGCCCATTCTTCCTTGCAAGATAGCTCAAGCTCTGTCAGATTGGATGGAGAGCGTCTGAACAGCAATTTTCAAGTCTTGCCACAGATTCTCAGTTGGATTTAGGTCTGGACTTTGCCTGGGCCATTCTAACACATGAATATATTTTTGATCTAAACCATTCCATTGTAGCTCTGGCTGTATGTTTAGGGTTGTTGTCCTAGTGGAAGGTGAACTTCCCCCTCAGTCTCAAGTCTTTTGCAGTCTCTAACAGGTTTTCTTCTAAGATTGCCTTGTATTTGGCTCCACCTTCCCACCAACTCTGACCAGCTTCCCTGTCCCTGCTGAAGAAAAGTATCCCCACAACATGACGCTGCCATTACCATGTTTCACGGTGTGGATGGCGTGTTCAGAACGATGTGCAATGTTAGTTTTCTACCACTCATAGCATTTTGATTTTAGGCCAATAAGTTAAATTTTGGTCTCATCTGATCAGAGCACCTTCTTCCAAATGTTTGCTGTGTCCCCCACATGGCTTCTCGCAAACTGCAAACGGGACTTCTTATGGCTTTCTTTCAACATTGGCTTTCTTCTTGCCACTCTTCCATAAAGGCAGATTTGTGGAGTGCACGACTAATAGTTGTCCTGTGAATAGATTCTGCCACTTGAGCTGTGGATCTCTGTAGCTCCTTCAGAGTTACCATGGGCCTCTTGGCTGCTTCTCTGATTAAAGCTCTCCTTGCCCAGCCCGGTCAGTGTAGGTGGACGGCCATGTCTTGCTAGGTTTGCAGTTGTGCCATACTTTTTCTATTTTCAGATGATGGATTGAACAGTGCTCCGTGAGATGTTCAACGATTGGGATATTTTTTTATAACCTAACCCTGCCTTAAACTTCTCCACAACTTTATCCCTGACCTGTCTGGTGTGATCCTTGGCCTTCATGATGCTCTTTGTTCACTAAGGTTGAACAACAACCTCTGAGGGCTTCTCAGAACAGATGTATTCATACTGAGATAAAATTACACATACTATTTACTAATTTGGTGACTTCTAAGGGCAATTGGTTCCACTAGATTTTAGTTAAGGGTATCGGAGAAAAACGGGGCTGAATACAAATGCATGCCACTCTTAATCCCAATAAAATACAGTTACGTTTTTGGTTGTAACATGATAAAAGGTGGGGGTATGAATACTTTTTCGAAGCACTGTATACAGTATACTTTGGTTTATGGTATCAATTTCCAGCTGTCAGTTGCTGCCTTTTTCAGAAACATGTGAGATGGGAATATTGTGCATGGATGGTGCAACTGTCCCTTCCAAATTTCTTCCTGCTAAAATTCTGGGAGGGACGCACTGCAGCTTCTCCTGCACATAGAAAAGCCTTTTAGCACGTAACTTGTATAATAAGGTTCAAAGCATAACGGTTCTGACATATACATGCATGGCTAACTTTAAACTAGAAGAGAAATGTTCACATGCAAAGCCTGTCAACAGAAACCAAAACTACAGCTGTCATCCTATTACCATGTTAATAAAAAATTGCCTGAGGCAGCAATATTGGCGGGGTGACAAACATTGTGCAGACAGGAGGGAGATAGTAGACATACATATAGGCAAATGTTTCTGTGTTGTATGATGTATCATGTAAACCTAAAAGCATTGACTGCTGCCACATAAAAAAAATATATCACATCGTTAGGGTATGCAGAATTCCAAATCCAGGGCTAGCCTGTTCACACTTGTGAAAGTTATCACTGTGCAACTTCGGGCTCAGTGACCAACTTGAATAAAAACATATAAAGTACGAAGCACTTCTAGCAGTAGCATCAACATATTTTACATAGTGAAAGACCATAATATATACAATTACTTGGTGGGCTGGCAGAAAAAAAAAATACTTCATATATTTTTTTTGTAGTCACATGCAGCAACCTAAGCAATGGTGCAGTTGTTCAGTTATTCTTGCCAAGAGAAAGGATTTGCAGTAGGGAGACTGGAAAGAGGCAAAAAAAAAAAAAAAAAAAAAAAAAACGGGAAACACTGGACTTAAGATTATATCCAAAGAACACAAATGTAATATAATGCAGCTTACAAGCCCTTAGATGTGGTTGCTGCATTAGTGTTTTTTTCATGCTTGTTTTTCCTATGTTTTCACCTGCTGTTCCTGTTATTAATAGTCAGGTCCATAAATATTGGGACATCGACACAATTCTAATCTTTTTGGCTCTATACACCACCACAATGAATTTGAAATGAAACAAACAAGGTGTGCTTTAACTGCAGACTTTCAGCTTTAATTTGAGGGTATTTACATCCAAATCAGGTGAACGGTGTAGGCAATACCACAGTTTGTATATGTGCTTCCCACTTTTTAAGGGACCAAAAGTAATGGGACAATTGGCTGCTCAGCTGTTCCATGGCCAGGTGTGTGTTATTCCCTTATTATCCCATTTACAAGGAGCAGATAAAAGGTCCAGAGTTCATTTCAAGTGTGCTATTTGCATTTGGAATGTGTTGCTGTCAACTCTCAATATAAGGCTGGGTTCACACTAGTCCGATTCTCGGACCGACATGAAGAGCACAAGTTGCATTACGTCACAAAAACAATGATTCCCTATGAGAGCCGTCTTAACTGCTCCGACATGTGTTTTTCAAAGTCGGAGCGACTTTCAAAAAGGTTCCTGTACTACTTTTGTCCGACTTTGATCCTACTTCACCCCATTGAAAGGCATTGAAGTCGGATCAAAGTCGTATCAATGTCTTCACTGATCCGACTTTGGCATGCGACTTCTGCTCTGGGAATCTTGAAGGGGAACTCCACACCATATTTTTAAAGAAAAAACTGGCATGGGGTTCCCCTCCAGGGGCATAGCAGGCCCTTTGGTCTGGTACGGATTTTAAGGGGAACCCCATGCCGAAAAAACAGCGTGGGGTCCCCCCCAAAATCAGGTCTAAGGCTACTCAGGGGCGGGCGTCTGGGGCTGTTGGTGGCCGGTCCCAACAGCCCTTCTCCGGGAACAGGAGTAGTTGTACCCCTGTTCCACGAAACCCCACCCCCCGCGTCTCGGGGGGGACGGGGTTTCGTGGGTATGAGGGGTACAACTCCCGTGCGCCGGACCATACCAGGTCCTCCCTCCCCCGGCGAGCGAGCAGGGGTGGGGGAAAGGACCGGACGGCCCGACGCACGAGCCTATTCCCAGACCATACCTAAAACCCCCCCTGGGGTGCGACAAAAAAGCCGTACCCCAAGGGGAATTTTAGGCATGGTCTGGTTTCCCGGACGATACGGGGACCTCCCCTTGGGGTACGGT
>BLSH010070844.1:524564-535391 GCA_018402905.1 Glandirana rugosa | reverse complement strand
CAAGATGGGTGGTGACCGTGGCGGCCATTTTGAATGCAACTTTTGTTTTTTCAATAGGAAGAGGGTCATGTGACACAAACTTATTGGGAATTTCACAAGAAAAACAATGATGTGCTTGGATTTAACATAACTTTATTATTTCATGAGTTATTTACAAGTTTCTGACCACTTATAAAATGTGTTCAATGTGCTGCCCATTGTGTTGGATTGTCAATGCAACCCTCTTCTCCCACTCTTCACACACTGATAGCAACACCGCAGGAGAAATGTTAGCACAGGCTTCCAGTATCCATAGTTTCAGGTGCTGCACATCTCGTATCTTCACAGCATATGGTTTTTTTATGGTTTTTATGGTCAGTAAAAACCAATACCGGATGAGCTGCTCCTTCCAGGAGGTACCGCCATTCCTCCAAAGCCGACTTGATGGCCAGCAATTCCCCATCACCGACATCATAGTTCCAGCAAGATGGTGCACCACCACATTATGGGTGTCAGGTCCGAGCATTCCTAGATGAACAGTTTCCTGGAAAGTGGATTGATCGTCGTGGGCCAGTTGAATGGCCCCAAGCTCTCCCCATCTGACCCCCTTAGACTTTTATCTTTGGGGTCATCTGAAGGCAATTGTCTATGCTGTGAAGATACGAGATGTGCAGCAGCACCTGAAACTACGGATACTGGAAGCCTGTGCTAGCATTTCTCCTGCGGTGTTGCGATCAGTGTGTGAAGAGTGGGAGAAGAGGGTTGCATTGACAATCCAACACAATGGGCAGCACATTGAACACATTTTATAAGTGTTCAGAAACTTGTAAATAACTAATGAAAGAATAAAGTTACATTAAAACCAAGCACACCATTGTTTTTCTTGTGAAATTCCCAATAAGTTTGATGTGTCACATGACCCTCTTCCTATTGAAAAAACAAAAGTTGGATTCATAATGGCCGACTTCAAAATGGCCGCCATGGTCACCACCCATCTTGAAATGTTTCCCCCCTCACATATACTAATGTGCCACAAACAGGAAGTTAATATCACCAACCATTTCCATTTTATTAAGGTGTATCCATATAAATGGCCCACCCTGTAGATATACAATATACAATACAATTCTGACAAATCCTTCCTTGCTGCACTAGAAAAGGTTTGCATTGGTGCTTGTGTACCCATTGGGCATTTCCCCTCACTTCCTGTTCTGATACTGATCAAATAGAAAGTAATTGAAGAGAAATCTTCAAATGAGCAAACAAATAGTTGACCTCATCTGATTTCCTCTCCGCTTGCCATCCTGAAGTTGTTTCTTGTTCACTTGTGGGTCCTTGGTTTCCAGACAGCATATTTTGGGGTACAACTCCTTTGTCAAGCCTTGACCTCTGTGAGGTCACTGCTAAACAAGAATACCACTCTTTGGCTGACCATACATGAATCCAAGTACGGCCAGTTCAGCAGGGACCAGCCGAATTTTGATCCATGTATGGGCTACCTGGTTGTACACAAGTGGATCTAGCAATCCACTTGTGTACAACCAGCCTATGGAAAAAATAAAGTTCAATCTGCTATTGTGTCTAATCTGATGACTGGGGCTCTTCCTGCTGTCAGAATACAAAGGCTCAGTAGGACGGATTTCCCCATCCACATCAAATATATGGATGGGGGAATCAAGTTATCTTCTTTCCTGTAACACACTAGTGGTTAAAGGAAAGAAAATGTCTGGTCTATGGGCAGCCTTACCAGCATAAAGCCAGTGCCCTGTTGAAGATTGCCTGGAGACTGTGCAAACTTCTTCCCGAACACAGCCCTGCTGCTGGACATTCCAAATGCCACATTCAAGTTCCTACATGAGTTTAACCATTGATTATAAAATTAATAACAGTAAATGGTATTGATGCACTAGGACAAGTTTTTTTCCCTCCATCTCCTGCTAAGGATATGTATTTTAAAGCAAATACATTAGATAGAGTTGGTCAGGATTAGAACCTCTGTCAAACGTCTAATGCTATCCAGAACCCTTTGGCTCCATGCACACTGTGCTTAAAAAACAAGCCAGTTCCCTTGGCAGAAAAAAAACGGTAATATAAAGCGTTTATGTACAGTTTAGGCATGTTTAGAGTTTTTTTGCCAGAAAGCTCCAATCAAAACCAGAATGTTTTTTTTTTCGGCCTCTAAATGTTGAGCTTAAAATATGCCTCTAATCATCCTAATGTACATGGACATGGCTGTAGAAGCAGCAATTTTTAAGCCATTGTGCATGGACCCTTTTCATGTGACAACACTGAAGAAATGAAGCTTTGCTACCATGTAAAGTAGTGAGAGTACAGCTTGTATAACAGTGCAAACTTGCTGTCCTCTCAGAATAACTCAACACACAGCCATTAATGTCTAAACCACTGGCAACAAAAGTGAGTACACCCCTAAGTGAAACTGTCCAAATTGGGCCCAAAGTGTCAATATTTTGTGTGGCCACCATTATTTTCCAGCACTGCCTTAATCCTCTAGGGCATGGAGTTCACCAGAGCTTCACAGGTTGCCACTGGAGTCCTCTTCCACTCCTCCATGACGACATCACAGGGCTGGTGGATGTTAGAGACCTTGCGCTCCTCCACCTTCCGTTTGAGGATGCCCCACAGATGTTCAATAGGGTTTAGGTCTGGAGGACATGCTTGGCCAGTCCATCACCTTTACCCTCAGCTACTTTAGCAAGGCAGTGGTCATCTTGGAGGTGTGTTTGGGGTCGTTATCATGTTGGAATACTGCCCTGCGGCCCAGTCGCCGAAAGGAGGGGATCATGCTCTGCTTCAGTATGTCACAGTACATGTTGGCATTCATGGTTCCCTCAATGAACTGTAGCTCCCCAGTGCCGACAGCACTCATGCAGCCCCAGACCATGATACTCCCACCACCATGCTTGACTGTAAGCAAGACACACTTGTCTTTGTACTTCCCACCTGGTTGCTGCCACACACGCTTGACACCATATGAACAAAATAAGTTTATCTTGGTCTCATCAGACCACAGGACATGGTTCAAGTAATGCATGTCCTTAGTCTGCTTGTCTTCAGCAAACTGTTTGTGGGCTTTCTTGTGCATCATCTTTAGAAGGGGCTTCCTTCTGGGACAACAGCCATGCAGACCAATTTGATGCAGTGTGCGGCATATGGTCTGAGCACTGACAGGCTGACCCCCCCACTACCACCCCTTTAGCCTCCTTGACGGTATTCCCGAGTGTGGCTCAGGGTAGATTTTCTGTACCAAAAGTGGTAACCCCGAGCCACACTCGGGATTGCATTGCTGGATCCAGGCTGGGTTACTCACCTTGTCCCCTGGATCCAGCGATGTCCCCCTCCATGTCTGCGGGCTGTGTCCTCCGCCCGATGACTCTGATGCCGGGCTCCGTTCCCTGCGAGCGTTGCGTCGCACGGGGGCGGAGCCTGGCGGGAAATTCAAAAAGTGAAACACACAATAGACATACAGTACAATGTAATCTTTAGGCCTCATACACACGGACGTTTTTTGACGCCGGCGTTTTCTGGCGTTTTTTGCAGCTCTCCATGTTAGTCAATGACCCCATAAAAACGTCAGCGTTTTTGAGCTGTAGATGACGTCGGCGTTAGTGAGCTGAAACTAGAACCCACAGCCATCGCGTTCTGAGGCTGTAACGTTTTGGCATTTTTTGAAGCCGACGCCACAATATGCCAACAAACGCCACCTAATATTATACCGGCGTTTTCTGGCGTTTTTTGGTTGAAAAATAGCAGAGGGATGATTTTTTTTAAAAAAACGCCTATTGACGCCGATGCTCACTAACGCCGATGCATAACGCCGACTTTTTTTCCTTGACGTCGGGCCCGACGTTTTGTTTATTTTGTCCGTGTGTATGAGGCCTTAAGATTACATTACTGTATGAAATCATTTCACATCCCTTTTGTCCCTAGTGGTTTGCCCAATGCCCTGCATGCACTTTTATATTGTATATGCCATTCTTTCTGCCTGGGAACTTGAGAACGTCCATGGCATGAAAAAGTGTCCCTTTACGTCAAAAGCGGTTTCTGATCAGCTAGAAAACACTGATAGTAAATAAGAATCATTTGCAGAATTGAGTGATACTGATTTTTGGGGAAATTTATCATCAGACACTGAAAGTGACGACAGCGACAATTCTGACCTGAGCAAATTTCAGTGTTTTTGACTAGATTACATTATTGAATAAATGTTATCATTATATTATCATCTTTGATAATTATTTATAGTTATTTATTATATTATAATTTTTTTTTTTCATATATATTATAATTTATGATTTTGTGTTTCAAACTTTTTCATACCCGGGATGTCTACTAGACTCTTGTTTGGACAGATTTAAGTGAGTTATTCCTAAGAATTGCAGGCCTACACTATAAAACGCCAAATTTCCATGCAAAATAATTGTACCGCTTTCAGCACCAAAAATCTGAAATAATCATACCGCCAGGGAGGTTAACCTCTGCAGCAGTACTGACAGCACTCATAGATCTATTTCCCAAACACAACCTCTGGATATGATGCTGAGCTCATGCACTCAACTCCTCAGAGAGTTCTTTGCCATGAGGTACCATGTTGAATTTCCAGGGACTAGTATGAGAGAGAGAGAGAGAGAGAGAGAGAGAGAGAGAGAGAGAGAGAGAGAGAGAGAGAGAGAGAGAGAGAGAGAGAGAGAGAGAGAGATAACACCAAATTTAACACACCTGCTCCCCATTCATACCTGAGACCTAACGAGTCACATGACACTGGGGAGAGAAAATGGCTGATTGGGCCCAATTTGGACATTTTCACTTAGGGATGTACTCACTTTTGTTGCCAATGGTTTAGACATTAATGTACATATATACACACACACACAAACACACACACATACATATATATATACAGTGCCTTGCAAAAGTATTCGGCCCCCTTGAACTTTGCGACCTTTTGCCACATTTCAGGCTTCAAACATAAAGATATAAAACTGTCATTTTTTGTGAAGAATCAACAACAAGTGGGACACAATCATGAAGTGGAACGAAATTTATTGGATATTTCAAACTTCTTTAACAAATAGAAAACTGAAAAATTGGGCGTGCAAAATGATTTAGCCCCCTTAAGTTAATACTTTGTAGCGCCACCTTTTGCTGCGATTACAGCTGTAAGTCACTTGGGGAAGTCTCTATAAGTTTTGCACATCGAGAGACTGAAATTTTTGCCCATTCCTCCTTGCAAAACAGCTCGAGCTCAGTTAGGTTGGATGGAGAGCATTTGTGAACAGCAGTTTTCAGTTCTTTCCACAGATTCTCGATTGGATTCAGGTCTGGACTTTGACTTGGCCATTCTAACACCTGGATATGTTTATTTGTGAACCATTCCATTGTAGATTTTGCTTTATGTTTTGGATCATTGTCTTGTTGGAAGACAAATCTCCGTCCCAGTCTCAGGTCTTTTGCAGACTCCATCAGGTTTCCTTCCAGAATGGGCCTGTATTTGGCTCCATCCATCTTCCCATCAATTTTAACCATCTTCCCTGTGCCTGCTGAAGAAAATCAGGCCCAAACCATGATGCTGCCACCACCATGTTTGACAGTGGGGATGGTGTGTTCAGGGTGATGAGCTGTGTTGCTTTTACGCCAAACATAACGTTTTGCATTGTTGCCAAAAAGCTTGATTTTGGTTTCATCTGACCAGAGCACCTTCTTCCACATGTTTGGTGTGTCTCCCAGGTGGCTTGTGGCAAACTTTAAACGACACTTTTTATGGATATCTTTAAGAAATGGCTTTCTTCTTGCCACTCTTCCATAAAGGCCAGATTTGTGCAGTATACGACTGATTGTTGTCCTATGGACAGAGTCTCCCACCTCAGCTGTAGATCTCTGCAGTTCATCCAGAGTGATCATGGGCCTCTTGGCTGCATCTCTGATCAGTCTTCTCCTTGTATGAGCTGAAAGTTTAGAGGGATGGCCAGGTCTTGGTAGATTTGCAGTGGTCTGATACTCCTTCCATTTCAATATTATCGCTTGCACAGTGCTCCTTGGCATGTTTAAAGCTTGGGAAATCTTTTTGTATCCAAATCCGGCTTTAAACTTCTCCACAACAGTATCTCGGACCTGCCTGGTGTGTTCCTTGTTCTTCATGATGCTCTCTGCGCTTTAAACGGACCTCTGAGGCAAGCAGGTGCATTTATACGGAGACTTGATTACACACAGGTGGATTCTATTTATCATCATTAGTCATTGAGGTCAACATTGGATCATTCAGGAGATCCTCACTGAACTTCTGGAGAGAGTTTGCTGCACTGAAAGAAAAGGGGCTGAATAATTTTGCACGCCCAATTTTTCTGTTTTTTATTTGTTAAAAAAGTTTGAATATCCAATAAATTTCGTTCCACTTCATGATTGTGTCCCACTTCTTGTTGATTCTTCACAAAAAATTACAGTTTTATATCTTTATGTTTGAAGCCTGAAATGTGGCAAAAGGTCGCAAAGTTCAAGGGGGCCGGATACTTTCGCAAGGCACTGTATATACACAGTATCGTCCCAACGTCCAATTTTCATATTAGTATGGTTTTCGCACAAAAAAAAAAAAAAAAAAAAAAAAATCATACGATCAAAACTACACATGCTCAGAAATGAAAAAATACATACAAAGCTATTCAACACATTATGTCACTTCTGACGTTGAATTTGGTCGTATGAAAATTTTTGTTTTCTTAGTGGGCTCTTCCCTTTCGACATGAGACTAGCATCCAACAAAAAATGGACGTTCTGTTGTCTGAAAATCTAAGCGTGTGTATGAGGCTTTAGTCCACAGGGTTCAATATTGAATTGGCCCACCCTTTGCAGCTATAACAACTTCAACTATTCTGGAAAGGCTTTAGGTTTAGGAGTGTGTCTATGGGAATGTTTGACCATTCTTTCTAGAAGCGCATTTGTGAGGTGAGGCACTGATGTGGACGGGAAGGCCTGGCTCATAGTCTCCGCTTTAATTCATCCCAAAGGTGTTCTACTGGGTTGAGGTCAGGACTCTGTGCAGGTCAGTCGAGTTGCTCCACCCCAAACCTCCAACACCCCTCTGCGGTTTACATTTCCCACTGACAGCAGAGATGAAGCACTGGATGTTAGGATGCCGGCAGGTGCCAGTTCCTAATAACCAATGCAAAAACGCAAAAATGGACCAATTGTCCGTTTACATCTGTTTAGGCCCACTTCTGTTTTTTTAACTCTGTTTTTTCATCTGTTTGCATTGGTCTGTCCATAGACATGCATTGCTGTCTGTTTTTCATCCAAGGATGGATGAAAAACAGACAAAGGAAACACCCATTTAAAAGGGGCCTTTGTTTCCCATATAAGAAAGCATGTGAGGTTAAACCCTCCCTCAATCACCTTGCCTTTCATTACATCATATAAAGTTCGGTCCATATATATTTGGACATATTTTCCCATACTTTTGGCTCTGTATGCCACCAGAATAAAAGAACCAAGCAATTCAAATTAATTTGAAGTGCAGATTTTTAGCTTTATTTCAAGGGGTTGAACATAGATACAAATTTTAGGAACTGGAACCATTTATATACACCCCCCCCCCCCATTTTCAAGGGCCCAAATGTAATTGGACAAATGAATATAAACTGCAGCTTCTCTTTATTGTAGACTTTGACAATGATATGCCCAGTGTCCTTCCCTTGTCTGGAAGTTGTGAATTGTTTTTTTTCTTTACCATAGAGAGGATCCTGCGATAATCCACCATGTTTGTCTTCCGTGGACGTCCAGGCCTTTTTATGTTGCTGAGCTCACCAGTGCGTTCTTCTTTCCTCAGAATGTACCAAACTGTTGATTTAGCCACTCCTAATGTCGCTGCTATCTCTCTGATGTATTTGTTTAGTGTTTGAAGCCTTACAATGGCCTGTTTCACTTGCATGGACAGCTCCTTTGAAGGCATGATGTAGGTTCACAGTAATAGATTCCAAATGCAAATACCACACTTAGAATCAACTCCAGAACTTTTACCTTCTTTGTTGTTGTTCTTTGAGTCACCCACACCTGGCCATTAAACAGCTTTTGATCCAATTGTCCAATTACTTTGGTCCCTTGAGAAAGGGAGGATGGCTATTCTTAACCACTACAGATCCGTGCTATAGCTGAAAGACGGCTACAGTGTGGCCCTGAATTACCGGGGAGATGTCCGCCCCTTTGCACGCTCCCCCGCATGCACTCACAGCCACTGGCGGCGCGCCCGCCACATGCTGCGTGGGCGTGCCCACTGGTCGGATGGACTCGAGGTCCGCTAGTGACCCGTGATCGCCTAATAGAGTGGCAGAACGGGGAACTGCCAATGTAAACACGGCGGTTCCCCGTTCTATGAGGAGGGACATGACAGGTCTACTGATCCCTGTCATCGGGATCAGTTAGATCGGTTATGTTCCTGCCAGCCCAGCCGCCACACAGTGAGAACACAATGAGGGAGGGAACACATTTAACCCCTCGATCGTCCCCTTAGTGTTAACCCCTTCCCTGCCAGTGACATTTACACAGTAATCAGTGGCTATTTTTAGAACCGATCGCTGTATAAATGTCGTTGGTCCCAAAAATGTCCAACATGCCCACTACAATATTGCAGTCCCGATAAAAAATTGCAGATTGCCGCCATTGCTAGTAAAAAAAAAAAATAATAATAAAAACGCCATAAATCAATTGCCATAGTTTGTAGACACAATAACTTTTGCGCAAAACCAATCAATATACTCCAACTGCGATTTTTTTTTTACCAATTATATGTAGAATATATATCGGCCTAAACTGATGAATATTTTTGTTTTATATTTTTTGTTGGATATTTATTATAGCAAAAAGTTAAAAAAAAAAAAAATGTTCTTTTTTCAAAATTGTCACTCGTTTTGTTTATAACGCAAAAAAATAAAAAACTGCAGAGGTGATACCAAATACCACCAAAAGAATTCTTTATTTGTGGGGAAAAAAGGACATCAATTTTGTTTGGGTACAATGTCCCTTGACCATGCAATTGTCAGTTAACCCCTTCCTTACCGGGCCATTTCTGACACTCCTCTCCTACATGTAAAAATCATCATTTTTTTGCTAGAAAAATACTCAGAACCCCCAAACATTATATATTTTTTTTAGCAGGGACTCTAGGGAATAAAATGGCAATCATTGCAACTTTTTATATCACACGATATTTGCGCAGGAATTTTTTAAACGCGTTTTTTTTTTGGAAAATAAACAGTTTAGTGAATTAAAAAAAATACAAAACAGTAAAGTTAGCCCAATTTTTTTGTATGTTGTAAAAGAGGATGTTACGCCAAGTAAATTGATACCCAACATGTCATGCTTTAAAATTGCGAACACTCGTGGAATTGCGCCAAACTTTGGTACTTAAAAATCTCCATAGGTGACGCTTTAAAATTTTTTACAGGTTACATGTCTAGGGTTACAGAGGAGGTCTAGTGCTAGAATTATTGCTCTCACTCTAACGCACGCAGCGATACCTCACATGTGTGGTTTGAACACCAGTTACATATGTGGGCGGGGCTTACGTATGCGTTCGCTTCTGTGTGCGAGCACGCGGGGACTTTTTTTTTGTTATTATTATTTATTTTACTTTTATTTTTTTATTTTTACACTGTGTCTTTAATTTTTTTTTTTTTGATCACTTTTATTCCTGTTACAAGGAATGTAAACATCCCTTGTAATAGGAATGGTGCGTGACAGGTACTCTTTATGGAGAGATGGTGGGGTCAATATGACCTCACATCTCTCCTGCAGGCTGGAAAGACTGAGATCAGAAAAAAAAATTCCGATCTCAGCCTTTCCAGCCGTGATTGCGGCTTTGTTTACTAAAGCCGGCCCGGACGTGACGTCATAACATCGCGCCCGAGCCTCCGAGGGTCATAGAGATGACTGGTGACCAGATGGTCATCAGTCATCTCCCTGACGACACTCCAGCGGCGACGGATCTCTTCTCCCTGCCGCCGATCATACAGGCGGCACGGGAGAAGCACCGAATGGTGGCGGGAGGACGTCCCCTCCCGCTGCCTACAAGAACGATCAAGCAGCTGAACTGCCGCTATGATCATTCTTATGGTGTGCAGAATCGCCAGCTGGAAAAAATTATATCTGAATGGTGCCTCTAGCTGCTGGCACCATTCAGATATCACCCCTCAAAGTCTAGGACGTCCATGGACGTCCTACCGGCGGGAAGGGGTTAAAGCGACACAGTGCCGAATCGCAAAAAGTGCTCTGGTCAGGAAGGGGAAAAATCCTCCCAGGGCTGAAGTGGTTAAGAGCTGTAATTCCTAAACCATTCCCCTGATTTGGATGTACATACCCTCAAATTAAACCTGAGAGTGTACACTTACAGCCCATATCTATTTTATAACTATAGCTTGAATCGGCTTTGGTACATAGCTGAAAAAAACAAAAATTGTGCCTGTGTCCAAATATATATGGACCCAACTGTAAATATATAATTAGGGGTGCGCATGTTCACTGGTCTCACGATTCAATGCGATTTCGTTTACCCTGTCCACGATTCAATCCGATTCCACAATGCATCACGATTGCTACACAAGTGCGCATGGTTAAAAGCTTTTTATGCAAAAATTCAAGCAGTCAGAAAAACTAAATTATTCTTCAGTGGCAGAGGGATGGCTGGAATCAGGGGAATGGTGGGGCCAGTGGCAGAGGGGTGGCTGGGGCCAGTGGCAGAGGGGTGGCTGGGGCCAGTGGCAGAGGGGTGGCTCGGTGACTAGGGTCGGTGGGGAGACTGGGTGGGGAGACGGTGACCGGGGTCGGTGGGGAGACGGTGACCGG
>BLSH010070844.1:505594-516108 GCA_018402905.1 Glandirana rugosa | reverse complement strand
AGGAGATATATCTGCGGGATTTCCGACCCATCACTCACTCATCCTTCCACTTTCATCCTATTTTCCTCCGGACACTCCTTTATTGCCCTTTTTTTTTTTTTTTTTTTATTTATTATTAACAATCCACGCTTACTTTTATTACTGCCGGCCACCTATTCCTCTATCTCCTCTCATTCTCATTATCCATGGTTCCCATCTCTCTTTATGCTGTTCACTTTTTCCTCTTTTTTTATTTGGGTATCAAGGGTTTACAATACACTCCCCAATATGGGATAATAACAATATACAAGAAACATTAAAGGTAGAACGGAACAAGGAATGGGAAAAACAAGGAGTAACACAACTTCATCAGTTATACACAGAGGGATATATTAAAACATTCCCAAAAATACAAGAAGAGTATGGGATAACAAAAAAATCCTATTACACATATTTGCAATTAAAATGCGCACTGGAGAGGCAGTTTAAAAACGAGATGGTAGAGTGGTGCGAGTTAAATAAATTGACGAAGGTAATAAACAAAAATCAGGTAAAAGGAATGATTTCAGAAATATATGGGGAATTGTGTAAGGAAGCAAGAAATACCACCAAGGAACTAACATGTAGGGAAAAATGGGACAGGGACGTGGGTGGAATTACAGAAGAACAATGGGAGAGAATATTAGAAATGTGTCCAGTGGTATCCATGTCCCCGTCCCAGAGAGTCTCACACTTAATGGTGATTCATAGGGCTTACTACACCCCATTAAGACTATTTCGGTACGGGAACAGACCAGATTCAAAATGCCCCAGATGTGGCGAGGAAAATAGCAACCTTATACACATGCTATGGAGATGCCCTAAATTACATAGATATTGGACAGAAATAATGCAAATAATTAATGAAGTCTTTGAGATCGAGTTAGACAAAAATCCAAAGCTGTATATAATGGGCTATATTGAAAAAAATAAGATGCCATTTAAAAAGCAAATATCAATAGTTAGATGTTTATATAATGCACGAAAACTCATTGCAAAAAATTGGGTAGCAGCAAACCCCCCACTGATAGAGGAATGGGCCACAGAAATCGATAGAACAATAATAAATGAAGAATATATATATAAAAAAAGAGGAAAAAGCGAACAGCATAAAGAGAGATGGGAACCATGGATAATGAGAATAAGAGGAGGTAGAAGAATAGGTGGCCGGCAGTAATAAAAGTAAGCGTGGACTGTAAAAAAAAAAAAAAAAAAAAAAAAAGAAGGGCAATAAAGGAGTGTCCGGTGGAAAGTAGGATGAAAGTGGAAGGATGAATGAGTGATGGGCTGGAAATCCCATAGATATATCTCCTCCCCCCACGATAAGAAAGGATAATAAAAAGGGAACCTACGATGGGTGGAGAGGAAGGCAAAGGGTAGAAAGAGTCGGGATTATTAACTAATAAAGAAAATAAATATATTTATGTTTTGCTAAGATAAATATTATTCCACAATGATGTGAAGTAGCCCGAAACTGGAATGATAAACCAGCATGAATACAAGTGAACTGGCGAAAGACTGAAGTGGAGGGGAAAAAAAAAAAAAAAACATTCCTTCTCAACAATGGCATAGTTTTTTAGGGCTGCAACTAACGATTATTTTCATAATCGATTAGTTGGCCAATTATTGTTTCGATTAATCGATTAATTGGATAATAACCTTAAAAAAAAATTGGTGCATAATTTAGTTAATATGAAAAGTTTATGATTAGGGAGCAAAATCTCTAATCCACTGAGAATAACAGACAGAAGAGTACGGTATGTGCTATTAGAGGTTGAATCTGGTAAATATCAGACTCAGAGATCACATTATTAAAAAAAAAAAAAAAATTAAAGACCGTTTTGCAATTTTTATCAGACAGAACTGTAATGTATTATATGCTGGCTATACAAAAACAAGGTCTTCTTTCAAAAAAAAAAAATTTTTTTTTTTTCATGGATATGATCATTTTATATATAATGCACATTACTGGTAAAAGTTGACTTTAAATATAATTGTAATTCCTCATATTACCTCCATTCTATCAGCCTCCACCTTCTCTGGGTTCAGATGCTGATCTTACCTGAGTCTTTAAAGCACATATATTTTTTTTAAGCAACAAACGTGCTATACTTACCTGCTCTGTAATTGTTTTGCACAGAGCAGCCTTAATTCTCCTCTTCTGGGGTCCCCCACTGACACCAATAGCAAGCTGCAAAGTATAGTATAGAATGCCCCTATAGCAAGGTAAAAAACCTTCTGCCTTTTAGATCCACTCACTTCCTGCCCAGGACTACATGTCCCATGAGGCATTGCTCCTCGCACATTCACAAGTTCTCAGGCATTTACCAACATGATTGCCTGGTGTACTGAGCTATATGTGTGCTGCACTGTGTATACTGACATGCATGGACGGTATACTGAGCTGTATGTGTGCTGCGCTGTATTTCCTGATATGTAAGCAAATAATGAATTCTGTATGCAGGCCAACTAATCGGCTGGCCGATTAATCGATTATGAAAATAGTAATCGATTAGTCGATTAATCGATTAATCGATTAGTTGTTTTGGCTCTATAGTTTTTCTCATGTCTGTTGAGTTTTCTGCTAAGATAGACCACTCCTCTCCATCTCTGACCTGGGACAGTACAGCACCCAGTCCCACATCAGAGGCATCCGTCTGTACCACAAATTCCTTTGTGAAATCTGGGGTCACGAGCACAGGTTGTACACAAATGGCTTGCTTCAATATTTGAAATGCTTTCTCTGCCTCCGCATTCCACTTGATCATGACGGACCCGCTACCCTTCGTCAGATCTCTCAGTGGGGCTGCGATGGTGGCAAAACTAGGAATAAAGCACCTGTAGTATCATGTAATCCCAAGAAATGCACGAACTTGCTTTTTATTTATAGTTTAGGGCCACTTTTGAACTGCCTCAATGTTATTAATTTGAGGTTTGATCAGCCACCCATGTAGCCAAGGTATTTGGCCTTCTCCAAGCCTATGGCACACTTTCTGGGGTTGGCCGTGAGTCCTGCTCTCTAAAGGAATCGACTACTGCTTGTACCCGGGGCAAATGGGATTCCCAATCTGGGCTGTGAATGACTACATGATCCAAATGGGCGGCTACGTATTGGTGATGTGGTCTTAAGGACTTATCCATTAGTGGTGTTAAAGATAATCATTGCATCGATGCATCCCGATATGGCCTTGCACGATTCAGCATTGATTCAGGGAACGGGCCGCATCGATTGCATGGATGACGTCATCCCAGCTCTCCGTGCCTCTCCCGGGCCAGCCCTGCCCGCTCACTCTGTTGAAACAAATCACTGTCAGTCCCTTTGTTTCATGCATTCCTGTTCAGGGGCAACTCAAGTTGCCCTGCACAGCGTAACTTCAGCACGGCTTGCAAGCGACTTCTGTAATAGAAGTCAATGCAAGTCACCTGAAGTCGCCCCCGAAGTAGTGCAGGAACCTTTTTCTAAGTCGGAGTGACTTGTCTCCTGATGAGTCTTCCCTGTGTTATGTGTCTTCTGCCTGCAGTCCTCCTCCCAGCCAGTACTGAAAGAGATAAAGGTAGAGGCTTTGGTTTACATTAACCCTTTCACACTGTAGGAAGGAATGCAAGAAACAGAGGAACTCACAGTGATTTGTTTCAACTTTAAAGTGCACGGGCAGGGCTGTATCATGTAAATGGGCTGTATAATGTAAATGGGCTGTGTAATTAAGTTTTTTATGAAAACTACGGTCAGTAATCGTGATGCATCATGAATCGTCGATAGGATAATCTTAATCGAATAGTCAGACCAGTGAAGATGCGTACCCCTATTATCCATCATTCTTTGGAACAAGGCAGGAGCACCATGCAAGCTTAAAGGCATCCGCTTATGCTGGAAGTACCCCTCAGGGGCAGAAAATGCAGTTCTCTCTTTTGCCGGCTCCGTTAGGGGTATCTGCCAATAACCTTTAGTCAGGTCTAACGTAGTTATGTACCGGGCACTACCCAATCTGTCAACAGGCTCGTCGAACCGAGGCATTGGGTACGCATCGAATTTGGACTTGCTGTTTAACTTTCTGAAATCATTACAAAACCTTAATTGCTCCATCTGGTTTTGGGATCAATTCTATGGGGCTGGACGATCACTGTTGGGACTCCTCTATCATGTCCAGCTCTAACATGTTCTTTACGTCATTACTACTACCACCCCCACTGAATGTGTCACCATGCCCCAGTAGGTATCAATTTCAACCACAGCAGTCTGGTAATCACGTGTGTCACCATGTATGCAAATAACGCAAATAGTGCTAGGGTGTAACTTTGCGGGATTTACACAATCATCTTTGACTAAGGTCACCACACTACCAGAATCTAGCAGAGCTGTGACTGTAATTTCAGTTGATGGAAAGCCACATATTTGATTTTCCATTTGTTTCTGACATGTTGCAGTACATGCTACCTGCAAAAAGAGACATGCGTTTTTTCAAGTAAGCATTATCACATTGCATTGGTTCATCATTAAGGGAAGAGTTAGCAGCAACATGACCCAACTTATGGCAGCAATAACATTTTATATGTTCTGTACAGTGTCCTCTAAACGGCCTCAGAGACCTTCCTGACCTATACGCCCTGTCTCCAGGTTCTGAGCCCATAGTCTCATTATCTGTGGCAACAGACTTGTAATTTCTTCCCCTTTGAACTTTGGAACAGTCTTACCGGATGCTTCGGCAATTTTTCCCCCCCTTAGAGACATTGGAGTGGGGCACGGATGGGTTCAACAAGTCCTCGGCTGCCATATATCTCCCCACCGGGTCAACCAGCTAGTTTGCAGTCTTAGTGTCCCCATGGCTGACCCGCTTCCTCTAAGTGGCAGGGAGTGCACGTAAATAATGGTCCATGACCACGCGCTCCCCAATCTTAGGGCCCAGCAAAGTCTCTGGCTGCAGCCATTTTAGGTGAGGTTTATCAAATCAAACATTTGGGAGCGGGGTGGCTTGTCAGTACTTTATGACCAGTGATGCACCCGTTGAGCCCGGACTACAATGGAGAAACAAGCATCTCGACTTTCAGTGTCTCATAATCCTGGGCAGCTTCCGATTCCAGTACATAATAGGTGTTTTGGGGTACTCCTGTCAGAAAGGCGCTAGCCGTCCTGCCCATTGCTCTTTTTGCCATCCTTCTTGAACAACAGCCCTTCCAAAAGTTGCTAAGTACGCTTCCACATCATCTGCAGGAAATGGCTGGCACGCACTTTTTTCTGTTCCACTGGTGAAGGACTTGCAGACCCCTTCTTTAATTCCACCAGGGCCTCCGCAAACGAGCGATTTTACCTAACTGAGCGGTGCAGGGCTTCTCCCAGACACCCACAAAACATAGACAGTGCAAACCTTTTTGTCTCAGTCCATAAGCAAACTTCCATACGTCAGCTCTCTCAGGCTGATGGCTCCTGAGTCCCAGGCCAGAGCAAAACTTTCCTCTCTTCCTGGTTATTTAAACCATCTGATGGTGGACTCCAGTGGACCACAAAATCTGGTCCAGAACCAACCTTGCCAAGATGGCTGGTAAAACCCAGACCGGATTCCACCTTAGTCCACTCCAAATGCGAGGCGACGCATATCGTCCATCGATCACCTCGCCTTGCATAACATCACACTTAGCATACAGTAGGTAGGCCCATTAAAGTTTTACTCTGGGGCGCCATGAACTGTGCTTACACCCCTACAAACTGATATCTAAAAATCATTCCAATGGGAGAGATTAGCAATTTCAAGTACCACGACTAAGCCCCCGTTCACGTCGGGCCGATTTGACATGTCAAAGCGCATGTCAAATCAGAACCTATTGCTGTCCGAATCAGTGCGATGCACTACTTTTGGCGGCCTTGGGGGCGATTTCAATAGACATCTGTGCAAAAACCCACACACATTACTCAAATCACCCCCAAAAATTGGACTGAAATGCCAGTTTGAACTCACACGATTTCAAACCCGCATTCAGTGTGAACCTGGGCTAAAAAGCATAAACAAGCCAGACCATTCCTGTCATTTTTGTGACTAGTATTCATGGCCTAAAATTAGGTAAAGCTGTGTTCATGTCAATGATCCAAGTGCATTATTATTACCTTTGCACATGATTGGGTATTCAGAGTGAACATTCTCATTTATCCAGTTCATGATTTGCCTAGTTTAGCCACACCCAGCTGGCCTTGTTCGGTAATGCTGAAGACATTTCAAGTAGCTTCCTCTGTTGTAGTGAGTGTCAGAACATACATCAGCATTTAAATCCACACGGATAACTTAGTCACCTTAATCCAATCACCATGGAATTTGTTGAGACCGTTGCTGTTAATCCAAAAACAAGATGACAGGTTTTAATTGTTTGAGATGTTAGAAATTATATGGGGTTGACGTACTGTGTTGAAGACCTCTACTCCTACTCAGGGATGTTTGTTCAACGTTAAAGTATACGGCCTCTTTCACACTTCTTGTGAACCAGATGTCCTCTCTCTCAAAAATATGCATTTTCCGGTCTATGAAAAAAATGTTCCTTTTCATTAAAATGTTACTATACCCACAAGCGTAAAATCAGTCTGTATATGCAGTGAAGTGTTATACACACTGTGGAACCTAAGGGGTTAATCATCCGCATTGTGTAAAAAGGCTGTTTGATCCTGTCTTCTCTCATTCTCCCCTTCTTCCACTGTCCCCAATCCATCCACTGATAGCATAGAGCCCTAGGAGGCACTCTTCACTTTGTTATGTTCTGCTAGAGAGTTTTCTTTTGGGGGGAAGGTGCATGTGATCGGCACAGGGCCAATCAGCACTGTCCAGACAGAGTCAGGGGTCATGCAGCCTCATAGGACGGTCAGAGGAGAATGAAAACTCCTCCTACAAGCTTTAACCAGTGTATGGACAGATACTGATAGAAGAAGTCACAAGACTGCTATATGCTGATGAGAAAGGTTATTTAGCAGTTTATATTTAAAAAAAATACATTTTCATGTTCTGTGTATGGTGGCAAACCAGGTATAGTGAATGCAGGGTCCTGGGCTTAGTAACACTTTAAGGCGGAACTAAAGTCCGCAAAATGTACCTCTCCTTCGACGATCAGACGTCCCTCGCCGGCACTGCCATCTTCTACCTGACCTCTTCTGGGTGTCGGGCAGTGGCCATCTACACTGGTCAGCGCGGGAAGATGTCGCTCCTGTGCACACGCAGCAGTTCAGGCATCTCACCCCACTGGATCTATGCAGGGTTGTAAACTAAACTGCTCAGTGTACCTTCTAAAGAAGACTACAAGAAGGCAGGAAGGTTTGGCATTGCATGTCTCCTTTCCAATGAGTCTGCCTGCTCACAGTTTTTAAATTAAGTATTTAGTTTCACTTTAAGGTTTAAGAAGATCCAAGATGTCTGGCAACAACTTACACCTTCAGCCATGTTGGTCAAACTACTAAAACTCGTCCAACACTTTATGGCACCATGGTGATTGGATCATGTATTCAAAACAGGGAGTCACACAACCGTTCACACCTCCCATCGTGTTCTTGGACAATCAGCATCTGCTTTGACACATTCCATGGTGACTGAATTAGAGTGACTGAGTTACCTGTTCGGCTATCCATGCTGATTGGATTAACTTGACCGAATTAAGCCTAGTACACACGTTCCAAATTCCGGGCAACATCAGCCGGTTTAATAAAAACCGACCAACATTCGGCCAGTGTATATGGCAGCCGGTCTGAAAGAAGCAGGCCAAATGCCCAGCTTCTGTTGGACAAGCATGCTGGAAACCAGCAGCCGACCATCTCCCGATCAGCGCTCTCAGCAAATGAGGGGGCCGACTGGAGTGGAGTATTCTGGCAGGGGGGCTGTCCCCCTGTCAGAACACAAAAGCTCCGCAGGGCAGATCGCTGTACTAACCTACTGGATTGATGGAAAAAGAACTGACGGTGTGTACTAGGCTTTACCCATGTGGCTACTATAAATGGTAGGGTATGTTCCTGACATTCCACGGTGATTGAATTACCGTTACCGAGTTAGGCTATATGGCTATAAATGTTGGGGTATGTTTTTGACATTCCATGGTGATTGGATTAATGTGGTTGTAAACCTCAGATATGAAATATTAACAAAGCATATCCTATGGTGTGTACTTGACAAAATGAAGAGCACTAAGTGTCATTTATGTCTGCTGCTTAGTTCCTCTGCTATCTGCATGAGTCCCTTCTGAGAAGTTTTCCTGACACCAAGAGAAAATAGGAGACAGGAGAGGGAACGCCAGCTGATTGGCAGCCTCAGCTCTGTACCTGTGTGTATGGAGTGTTTACAACCACTTTAACATGACGGAGTATGGGTATGGGTATAAATGCTAGGATGTGTTCCTGACACCCGTTAGAACAAGGATACTTGAATGAGTAGTGAAAAGGCTTCAACATTACAAAACCTATCCAGTTGAATGGATGACAATTACTAGGTAAGCTTCAGCTTATTTACTAAATAAAAATTCACTTTGCTTAGTGAACAGTACTTACTCCTTTAGTAAATCAACCCTATTGTTTTCTAAATAAAATAAAATTCACAAGCATCATGATTTACTGTGGACTTCCAAAAATTACATTTCTTGCTCCCAAATAGATAGAAAATGTACAGACCTGCTGTTCACTGAATCCTGCTAATAAAACTGTAGAAGATGAAACCTTTTCTGTGCCATGGACTGTTAAGCAAGCTTGTGCTCCATCCAGATAAGAAAATAATCAATTCACTAAAGTTCACCAAATTAAACAATTCCATGTGGGACTGCTTCTATATTTTCATATGCTTTATTATTCACATATTAAATGTGCAAATTATTCAATATAATTAACCACTTCAGCCCCGGAAGGATTTCCCACTTTAGGACCAGAGCACTTTTTGCGATTCGGCACTGCGTTGTTTAACTGACAATTGCGCAGTCGTGTGACGTTGTACCCAAACAAAATTTTAGTCCTTTTTTTTCCACAAATAGAGCTTTCTTTTGGTGGTATTTGATCACCTCTGTGTCATTTCTGATTGCCGCTATAAAAAAAAGAGCAACAATTTTGCAAAAAAACCCAAATTTCTTACTTTTTGCTAAAATACAAATCCAAAAAAAATATATAAAAAAACATTTTTTCCATCGGTTTTGGCCGATTTAGATTCTTCCTCATATTTTTGGTAAAAAAAAATTTCCATCGGAGTTTATTGATTGGTTTGCGCAAAAAGTTGCCGCGTTTACGGATGATGAGAATTCATTTCTGGGGTTTTTATTTTTTTTTACTAGTAATGGCCATCTGCGATTTTTTTGCGGTACATGTCGGACCATTTTGACACTATTTTGGGACCACTGGCATTTATACAGCGATCAGTGCTATAAAAATGCACTGATTACCGTGTAAATGCCGTTGGCAGTGAAGGGGTTAATCTGCAGGGGGCACTCTAAGGGTTAACTGTGTTCCCTCAGTGTGTTCCAACTGTATGTGGGGTGGCCTGGCTGGGGGAAGGGGATGATCAAGGCTTCCATATAGAGGAAGCCTGTGATCACAACCCTTCCCCCTCTATGAGAACGGAGATCCATGTTTACTTACACGGACCTCCGTTCTCTCACTGCGGGGGGACCATCGCGGGTAGCCGGTGGCGATACCCACTCCCTGGCCCCCCCCCCGGACACAGTGAGCTCCCTGGCCCCCCCGGACACAATGAGCGCGCAAGCGCGCCCCCGGCAGCGTGCGCGCGCATTAACAGCACTAGTTATGGCAGCCGCCGTCATATGATGGCGGTTTGGATTAATGAGCCACTCTGTCACCGTCAGACTGCAGTCGGCAAGTGGTTAATACTACTCAATAAAATTCTATTCGTTGTAAGCAAATACTATTTAGATTAGATGGTGACAAATGTTATGTTCCCTGTCCATAGCGCTGATGGCACTGTAGAAAGCCTAATTTATTAAAAATAAATATTACTAATTCAAATCAAAGTGGACCTAGATTGAACATTGTTTGTTGTTAAGTATATGCATGGTAGGTAATGTGTAAGTGTAACATAATCATTTAAATCCTAGCGCCGGTGCAGTTCTTGGCTAAGTTCAAAAATGTCTGGCAGATCAGCCTCCTACCTTGTGACTTAAGTGAGGTACACACTATAAGAAAATCGGGTGACCGTTATCCAATTTTTCTCGTTTCACAGCAAATCGGAACTGATGAAAGAAAATTGTCGTACGACTAAGGCTTTTTTTTGTTGTTTATTGGTTCTGATCATGCGCAGTCTTTCTTTTCTGATTTTTCTTGGATGAAAATCGTACGATAACGGTACACATTATACACAAATCAGTCGTTCTGTTCCCATCCAAGAAAAATTTTGGAGTTTGTCCATCCGAGAATTTTCGTACGAAAATTCGGAATTCTCTGAGCGAAAATGTTCGCCCGATTTTCTTATAACCTTGTTCATGTAAAACCTTTATCCCAAAAGCAAAAAAAAAAAAAAAAAGTTGCTGTACCTGGTTATAAG
>BLSH010070844.1:482088-505584 GCA_018402905.1 Glandirana rugosa | reverse complement strand
CGCCGGTGCAGTTCTTGGCTAAGTTCAAAAATGTCTGGCAGATCAGCCTCCTACCTTGTGACTTAAGTGAGGTACACACTATAAGAAAATCGGGTGACCGTTATCCAATTTTTCTCGTTTCACAGCAAATCGGAACTGATGAAAGAAAATTGTCGTACGACTAAGGCTTTTTTTTGTTGTTTATTGGTTCTGATCATGCGCAGTCTTTCTTTTCTGATTTTTCTTGGATGAAAATCGTACGATAACGGTACACATTATACACAAATCAGTCGTTCTGTTCCCATCCAAGAAAAATTTTGGAGTTTGTCCATCCGAGAATTTTCGTACGAAAATTCGGAATTCTCTGAGCGAAAATGTTCGCCCGATTTTCTTATAACCTTGTTC
This sequence comes from Glandirana rugosa, assembly GCA_018402905.1. Classification (NCBI taxonomy): domain Eukaryota; kingdom Metazoa; phylum Chordata; class Amphibia; order Anura; family Ranidae; genus Glandirana; species Glandirana rugosa. The sequence continues at coordinate 505,200 of BLSH010070844.1, read as the reverse complement.
ATGTAAAACCTTTATCCCAAAAGCAAAAAAAAAAAAACAAAAAAAAAAAAACAAAAAAAAAAAAAAACTGTTGCTGTACCTGGTTATAAGGCTTCATTTACACGGGACGCAATATCAACCTCCCCTGAACGTTTTTTTTTTACAGCTAGAATCCGGCGTCTAAAAAGGCCATTTTGATTGCCGCGTTTAGCGGCGTTTTGCCGCATTTGTGTCTAGGAGCGTTTTTTTTAAAAAAAATGTTTTATTTTTTTTTTTAGAATGAAAACGCCTGTAAACAAAATGTCTCTAGACGCGAGTTACTGCATTTAGGCACGTTTAGCGGTGTTTACAAGCTGTTTGCCATTTCAAATGCCTCTGAACTGGCGTCTGAACCCATTTTTTTGCGTTCCAAAAAAAGCCTTTAAACTCAACTGCCTCGAAATGACCTTAAACGATCCTGTGTAAATGTACTGATAAGATAACAGAGGAAAGTTCAGGGGCAGCTGAAAAAAATGCCCAATTGCCTCAAAATGTCTGGTTACCACCAGCAGTGTAAATGAGGCCTTAAGCGCAAGCTGAAGTTTGGCTTCAATTTGTCAGGGGTCCATTTAAAGAGGAAGTAAACCCAGATGGGGTTTACTTTCTCTACATTCCCATGCAAAGTAGATGCATAATGGGCTACTATGCATGGCTCAGTAGCCCATTATGTGCAACTTACCTGCAGACGAAGCCTGCGATGTCCAGCACTGTGCCCTGTGCTGGCAGCGTCCATCTTCAGCCCCTCTTCCTTCCGGGGCCGTGATCTCCGGCTCTGTGACTGACGTCACTCCCGAGCATACGCGTGGGAGCCGCCAGTCACGACACGGTCACAGTGAAGAAACGCCACGGAGGCTGTGCACATTTAGTACACTGCATATCTCCTGAACCGTGCAGGATTATGGGATATGCAGGACACCTACAGGTAAGCCTTATTATAGGCTTACCTGTAGGTTAAAGTGGTTGTCGCGAGTTGACAACCACTTTAACACTTCACTCCCCCCCAGACTGCCAATGTTGCGCTCTGCTGTGCCCCTGTGCTCCTTCATCCAGAGTAGGGGAACTCTAATACAGGAGGTGTGTTACAAATGCAGCCACCAAATCTAAGGATCAGTAAGCTGCAATATACATGCTGTATGTAACACTTTTGGTTTGGGGTTGAATACCACTTTAACCACTTCCACACTGCCTACCGTATATTTACAGTGGCAGTGTGGATGCGTCCCGCGAATCACCGTAAATAAACGGCGATTTGGGGAGTCACAGCTCCGGCGAGACGTGATGAGCTGCCAGAGCCAAAGTCAGTGTGGGCATAGGAGATCTACTGATCCCTGTCACTGGGATCAGTTAGATCTCTTATGCCCATAACAGCCCAGCCCCCCACAGTTAGAACATGCCAATGGCATTTACACAGTAATCAGTGCATTCTTATAGCACTGATCGCTGTATAAATGCCAATGGTCCCAAAAAAGTGTCAAAATGGTCCGACATGTCCACTGCAATATCGCAGTACCGCTAAAAATCGCAGATCGCCGACAGTACTACTAAAAAAATGAATAAAAAAATAAAAACCCCAGAAATGAATTTTAATCCGTAAACGCGGCAACTTTTGCGCAAACCAATCAATAAACGCTGATTGCGATTTTTTTTTTTACCAAAAATATGAGCAAGAATCTAAATCGGCCAAAACTGATGAAAAAAATGTTTTTTTTTATATTTTTTTTTTTGTATTTGTATTTTAGCAAAAAGTAAGAAAAACTGGGGTTTTTTTGCAAAATTGTCGCTCTTTTTTTTGTTTATAGCAGTGATCATAAATGACGCAGAGGTGATCAAATACCACCAAAAGAAAGCTCTATTTGTGGGAAAAAAGGACGCAAATTTCGTACCACGTCGCACGACCGCGCTATTGTCAGTTAAAGCGACGCAGTGTCGAATCGCAAAAAGTGCTCTCGTCCTAAAGGGGGAAATCCTTCCGGGGCTGAAGTGGTTAAAGGACACAGAAATAGCTGTGTCCAATGACAATACTCCTATAAGCAAACATCCCATAATTAGGTACACTGCTGACTAAAGTGCAGTCTATTATATGCATGTACACAATTTACAAGCAGCTTCCAAAATGTACAAAAAGTTAAAAGGGGTGGATTCCAAATTCAGCATTTTTTTCTGAGATAAAACCCTGGCTGTAACTTTAGATAAGATACACAAACCTGCTCACTGGAAGTTTGCAGGAACTACTATGCTTGCATTATCACACGGCTGACCAACAATACATTCTTTTTCTTTTACTGACAGTAGAACGCTAAGAAAACAAGATACTGTATGGAGTACTGAGACACTAAAATACAGCCTGAGGGTTACAAAAAAGTGAATTCCCAAATCCTTGTTGATTGTACTTGTTTCTAACCCCTTATGGTTAACTAATACTGTATAGATTTTAACTTCTCCATTTTTATATAGTCCATACATATATATTTATTTTTCATAATTGTACATAGCAAGTAACATGGCACTCTTCTCCCAGTTTTTCAAATTCTTAAATTGACCAATATCAACTTCCAGCCTAGGTCAGCATTTCATATCCAATGAAAAATGGTGCTAGAGGACCCAAAAATATAAATGCTATCAAAATTATTACAGTCATATACACAACATGGGTAGGCAACCTGTGGCCATCCAGCTGTTGTGGAACTACATTTCCCATAAGGCATTGCCAGGCTGGCAATTACAATTACCCCCAGAGGCATGATGGGACTTGTAGTTCTGCAACAGCTGGAGGGCCGCAGGTTGCCTACCCCTGATGTAAACTATGACTGTAGCTGCCCCATCAATATAGACTGCATTTAAGAGCTCATTTACACTGGTGTTTTGGGGGTAGGGGGCGTAAAAACAGATGCTTGAGCCACATTTTAACTGCTCTCCTTAAAGCATTTGTTACCCCAACATTTCATACTCCTGATATGTGCCTACTGTACCATGTTCTTGTATGAGAAAGTATCCTGTTCTCTTTGTATTGCTTATTTTATGTGAATTTCCTGGTGTTCCTGCCAGTCCCTCTGCTTTTCTATTAAAAACTGACCACACTAAGCAAGAGAGCACACCGTGGTCAGTTCTCTAGCTATGCTGGGTACTCAGTGTACTCTCCGCCAATGATCAGACTTATCCTGACACACCCCTGCTGCACAGCCATTCACTGGGAAGCTCAGTGTACTGCTGCTTCTCCTGCCCAGCTCCTATGCAGAACAGAGGGAATGTGATTAAAAAAAAAAAAAAAGGTATTTATAATCTTCTTTTTCTATCTATACACAAATGTTTTGCCTTTCATTTCTATTTTAAACTGAATGGGTTATTTTACAAGGTGATTGTTTACAATCACTTTAACTTGCAAAGGCAGCCAGATGAGGATGTGCATGCGCTGCGTGGCAAAAAGAATTCTACTGTTGCATTTGGCGTGCAGTACAACCATCAAACGTCGCAACCACCCTGCAACCAAGAGTAATGTGTGCAGCCGAAACATATCGGCCACCTTTCAAACACCTCTGAAAAGTGTTCCACCCCCAATAGATTTTCAGAGGGGCAGTAAGCCCAGCCGCATGTGTAAACCTAGCAGTCTATGCACTTGTGATCTTTGCTTAGCAATTAGTTATATCTACTTTTAAGGACACAAAATACCAGTTGATCCTGCAAGATAATTTTGTGAGATGAAACAGCTGCCTGCATTGCACTCCTATCCTATCACCCAGCTCCCTCTGTGGACTACAGTACACCTCCCCTATGTTATGTGGATGTCCTAAGGTGACAACACAGTACAGATACCATACAATACATTGTCACCCTAGGATCGAAAGTATGTTTGCTGGCTTGATCACCAGGTGAAAAAAGGCAGCCAATATAGATATCACACCTAAGGACTGGTAATCTGCAATACAATACGTTTTTGTCCTTGGGTTTACATACACTTTAAGTCAGGCCTCGACAAACCCCAGGCGCCAGGTCGCCATGGCGACCAGAAATCGCGTCCTGGCGAGTGTCAGCCGTTCCTTCTCTCCCTATGTTAAAACAGCGTGTCAGATTCAGCGAGAGCCGAGAGCCTTCTCTGCTTAATCGAACAGCTGTTAAACTTGGCCGGCTGCCCGGCTTCCCGGGATATTTGTTTCTACTTAGAATGAAGAAAAGTAACAAACAATGTATCTTCTTCTACTTGTTGAGAGTTACAAGAATAAAGGAACAACAATGTATCTTCTTCTTTCAAAGCAATTATCTCCCGGGCTGTTATCAGGAAAGTTTAACCATTTATAGACTAAACCCTCTCTCACATTAGTGGCTTACAATTAAATATCCAGTGTTTTCTGCTAGAAAATGACTTGGAACCCCCAAACATTATATATTATTTTTTAGCAGAGACCCTAGAGAATAAAATGGCGGTTGCTGCAATATTTTATGTCACATGGTATTTGCGCAGCGGTCTTTCAAGCGCAATTTTTTGGAAAAAAATACACTTTTAATGAATAAAAAAAAACTAAACAGTAAAGTTAGCCCATTTTTTTTTGTATAATATGAAAGTTGATGTTACACCGCGAGAAACGTGACCTTTATTCTAAGCAACAAAATTGTGATAAAGCCCTGTGTACCATCAACAAATACCACTCTATGTGCAGCTGGGCTCCAGTATTTCATGGTGACCGGAAACCCACCAGAGCAATGAAAAGTCACTGTGGGGGACACACATGTAGGCAGGAAGTGGCTGCAAAGAGGCAGCAGAAGATCAGCAGCGCTGGAATACTTTTCACCTTTTTTTTGTATTTTATTTACAATGTCACTAAGGCTTTGTTTAGATGTGCAAGTTGGGTGGTAATAATGTGCAGGAGAGACGTGTTTTTGCCACCTTTAAGCTCCATTAGGCAGCAGATGAGGGTGTTTTACATGCCGCAGTCACGATGCATTCGGCATAATAAGGAGTTTCCCCATAACAGATTTTTTAGTGTCACTCTTTCTGGCCAGCCTATAACCCTGATGTAATGGTGGAGTTATTGACTGGCTGCTCTGTTGTGAGTAAGTTAGGGTTAGGGGGGCGCAAATTACTTGTCTTACCCCTGGCGCTGACAACCCCACACTACGCTATAAAAAACTGGCTCCTAACTTTTTCAGCCGGCTCCTAGATTCAAGGCAAATTTGTCAAGCCCTGCTTTAAGTTAAAATATATAGATTATGTTCAAGGGTAAGTTCAGGGAAAAAAAAAAAAAATCAGAGGACTGCTACAAATATCCAACAAAAGGCCACACACTGATGTCACTGCACATAAAAAATTATCTTTACTCAGCCATAAGACCCCTTTCACATTGGGGCTGCCTGAGCGGGGACAAAAGCATTGGCGCGCAGCGCTTCCGAAAAGCTGCCCATTCATTTCAAAGGACAGGGGCGTAGGAGGAGCTCCTTCACCGCTCCAAAGATGCTGCTTGCAGGACTTTTTTTCCCGTCCTGCAAGCGCACCGCCCCGGTGTGAAAGCACTCAGGCCTTCACACTGGGGTGAATTAGGAAGCAGTTTAGAGGCGCTTTACATTCGCTATTTTTAGCTCAAAAATGTCAGTAAAGCGCCTCAGTGTGAAAGGGGTCTAAATGACACATAATGAAATCCCTGACACATACTGATGCATTCCACTCTTTTTGGCTTAACCGATTCCTGACTACTTGCTGCATATTTACTGCGGCAGAGTGCCGCTGTCTCACAAATCGCTATATGGTAGGAGTGTGCCCACGGCTCGGGCGGACTCGATGTCCGCCGGCGAGCTGTGATGACCTGCCAGAAAGAAAGCCCAGCCCAGCCCCCTCACAGTTAGAACATGCCTAGGGAACACAACTAACCCCAAGATTGCCCCCCCCCCCCCTGCAGGTTGACCCCTTCACTGCCAGTGATATTTATACAGTAATCAGTAGATATTTAAATTTCTGATCGCTGTATAAATGTCATTGGTCCCAAAAAAGTGTCAAAAATGTCCGACATGTCCGCCCCAATATCCAAGTCCTGATAAAACTTGCAGATCGCCACCATTAACGGTAAAAAAAAAATGTAAAAAACGCCAGAAATGAATTCTCATGGTTTGTAAATGCGGCAACTTTTGCGCAAACCAATCAATAAATGCTGATTGCAATTTTTTTTTTTACCAAAAATATGGGGAAGAATATAAATCGGCCAAAACCAATGAATACATTTGTTTTTTTATATATTTTTTTGGATTTGTATTTTAGCAAAAAGTAAGAAATATTGGGTTTTTTTGCAAAATTGTCGCTTTTTTTGTTTATAGCGGTGATTAGAAATGACGCAGAGGTGATCAAATACCACCAAAAGAAATCTCTATTTGTGGGGAAAAAAGGACGCAAATTTAATTTGGGTACAACATCACACGACCGCGCAATGGTTGGTTAAAGCGGCTCAGTGCTGAATCGCAAATAGTGCTCTGGTCCTACAGTAGGAAATCCTTCTGGGGGTGAAGTGGTTAAAGGCTAAATTCCAGTCCCTCAATGTACCAATATAGCATTCATGTACTTCTTTTGCAAAAATAAAACAGCTTTCCATTTACACACGCTTACCTCACTCTCTTCATAGCTGTTTAAAAACACTGCTTGATTACTTCTGCCTTACTTTCTGGAGAGACTTTAGGTCATGACACAGGAAGGAGTTGACCAGCTGAGGGTAGATGATGCGTGCTAATGAGATCAGCTGATCAACTCCTTCCTGTGTCATGACCTAAAGTCTGTCAAGGAAGGCAGAAGTGAAGGAGCAGTGTTTTTAAACAGCTATGAAGACAGTGAGGTAGATAAGTGTGGGTAGAATAAATGGAAAGCGGTTTCATTTTTGCAAAAGAAGTACATTAAGGCTGGGTTCACATATGAACCACATGCGGCTCCCAGCAGGGGTCTGGTGCGTCCTGATTCACTGTTTCAGGTCCGATTTCAGACAGAATTTTGGGCTGAATTTGGACCTGAAAACAGACCAAAAGAGGCACAGTGTTTTTGTGCAAATCGCACCAGACCCGCTGCGGAGATATGTGAACCGGCTCCATAGACAGCAGGTCAAAATCTCCTGCTATTGCAAATTGGATGCGGGGAACCCACATTCAATCTGCAATGGTGTCAAGTCAGCCTCATGCTATATTGGTAAATAGGGGAACTGAAACTTGGAAAAAAAAAGTGAAAAAGGTGAATTTGGCCCTTATAGCAGAGTTCCACACTTTTTTGTTTTTTAAAAGTCAGCAGCTACAAAAAGTGTAGCTGCTGACTTTTAATAAACGGTAACTTACCTGTCTCCCGGTCCAGCAACGGCTGCTCCCAAAGCCTCGCTTGTCTCCCCCCTCCTCCCGATGGCCCCGCCATTCCTAGTGTGGGCACCCAGCACGGCTTCACGGCCGGGCACCCACTGCGCATGCGTGAGACGCGTTGCGCATTCCTAGTGGCCAGGCAATCTTCTGGGACCTGTGACGTGTCCCAGAAGATTGCCAGGAGGGAGGGGCTGCCTAGGAGGAGAGGAGTCGCCGCCTAGGCGGCCCGAGGCAGAAGGTGGAAGAGGGACAGGAAGTCCCTCTGAAACCTGGGGACACCCCCCCCCCAAAAAAAAATGACATGCCAAATGTGGCATGTAAGGGGACGAGCAGTGCTTAAAGCGGAAGTTCCATTTTTGGGTGGCCTCTTTAAGCATTTTAAACAGGAAAAGGTGCTATATTTGCAGTTGTACATAGATTTGTTTTTTAAATTGTATTCTGCCCAAACATACAAATTAAGACACATGTGCGGTGACCTGCGTTTTTCCACATATAAAATGCAGGTCACCACTAGGGCACATAGAAAACAATTGTGTTCTATATGCCCCAGTTACACCACAATGTTGGCGTGATGTGCAGTGCAGTGCATTGCAGTGCGGAAAAATACAGCATGTCTGCATTTTTCTGTACCGCAAAGCATGGCACTGCACAGCGGCACAATGCTGGTGTGCAGTGATATGATTAAAGTGTCACAACAGGCTTGAAAAAAAAAAAAATAAATAAAACACACGAGAAGTGCAATGTACTGAAACAAGCATCGCACAGCTCCCCACTGGAGCCAACGCTGCACTGCCTATACAGAACAAATGCTGCATTTTACCATGCAGGCCTGTATGAACTTAGCCTTACCCATAACACAAAAATGCGGTATGTAGTGTTCCTAGGAGTGGATTTATCAATCTGGCAGATGTCCGTTCACAAGAAGACCTAATGTGTGGTTTGGCTGATCGGCATCCTCCTTATCTCAATTCTGGTCAAACAGAACAGCAACAAACTGCTTACATTGTGCATCCACACTTGGCTGCCAATACTCTTCTAGGTAGTGTGCCCATAGATTTCAAAGGGAAGTCAGCTGTGCAGGCAGACAGAATTTTAGTCCAGTCTAAAGCCTCGTACACACGGGATGACGATCGTATACAACAGGTCATACTAACGACCGTTGTATGCGATATTGATCGTTCGTATGCGAGATTAGAACAGCCGAACATACGACGGTCGTACAAGGGAGTTGTATGAGCAGACTAGAAAACTTGGTTGTACCAACAAGCGATCATACGACCGTTGTATCGTGTGTACAGAGCAGTTGGTCCAACAAGTTGTATTGTGCAAAACACGCATGCTCAGAAGTCAGGAACGGCCGGATGCTAATTACATGCACCTGAACGGTCTTCTGTGCTCGTACGATCGTGTAGTGCAGTCAGTATGCAAGTTACATTATCCAACGTACGTACGATCGTCGTCTCGTGTGTACGAGGCTTTACTAATGAACATTGCCCCTCCAGCATGCCCCATTAGTTCACACCCTTCAATTTCCACCATCTGCGTCCCAGTATTGACTGTTCTGCATTTATTCATAAAGTATTGAAAAGCAGACATGAAAACCGATTCCCATAATGTAAAGTTACAAAATAAATTGTAAAAAACGTCACCATCAAAGGGGATTATTTCTCTGTCAGTACGTGTTATTCCTCATGACAGGAGAAAAGAATAAAGAACAATCGAACCATCGCCTTGCCAGATGTCTCCTACAAGGAGGTCACATTTCAGGCCACTTAAGATCAGCCTTCAACTTGTATTAACTAATTAAACTTCATTCTGCTGGACAAATGCTTGGCAGGCTAGGAAGCATAAACTACTCACAGTGACCTTGGTAAGTGTTGCAGAGTAAGAAAAAAAACGCAATATACCATAACTATCATGGCTTTATATGAATGAGCTGTGGAAGGTAACAGAATGGAAGATATGTGACCTTAACAATGGGAAGAGGATGCTATATACCACACAAGACAGCCCTTCAATCAGTAATACAAAAGATATGGCTGCCAAGCTGATTTTGGATGCATTCCTTTTTGTCATTCCTTACAAGACCTTCCCACCTGAAATACATTTTTTTTTTAGAAACATTATTTATTCCTTTTGGAAACGTTGCGCCACCCTAACATCAGGCCCAGTCTCCCAACACGTATTTATACTTCTACTACAGGAGAGTGACAATGATCGGCCAAACACTATCTGTAATAGAAATCAAATATAAGATTGTGGTGCGGTGTACATTTGGTGCATAGAATGTATCTAAGTTACAGCTGGAGTTGCCCTGCTCTCGGCTCCCACCTCTGACTAAGCCCCGATGGCCGGGGCGAAACGCGTCTGTCGGTGTGGTCAGTGTACAAGCACTGGTTGGGCAGCATAATACAATCCACATGGGTCAGGCAGGAGAGTGGCGTTGCATATGCCCATTATCGCGGTTACTTTAACGCCACTGCTACTGCACATGTGGACCAGGGGGTAGAGAGGAAACACTCCTGCTTGGAGTGGCACTGCAATGTTCTGTCAGGTTACAGCTGAAGTCTTTTATAAATGATGGAACTCAGATATATATATTTACCTACAATCTAGAGGCTCTTGCCCTTTTGGCAGCCCTACACAAATGGTTACATCTAATTTCATTAATGAATGATGACCTATGGGAAGACCTTGGACTGGTTTGGTTTCAAGAATTTATAAGCACCACTGACAAGCTTATTCACTTTAAATTTGTTAAAGTGACTTTACACTCTAGAGAGATTAGAAATAATGTGTTTGTTAGTTGATGCCGCATGCCCCAGATGCTCTGTATCACGCGTGGACATGTACTTATATCTCTACTCTGGACTAATGTGTTTAGAATTCATGGAGGCTGGTCTAGGCTACAAGAGGCCCAAAACCCCAAAAGCTGGCCTGCTAAATGCCTCTGAATCTTCTAAGGGCCTTAAGCCGTTGTTTTGTTTGATACTATTTTATGATAAGAAAATTATTTGTTTAAATTGGAATTGCTCTATGGCTTACTCAGCTGGTGAGGCAAACACTATGTATTTCAATTTTAATATTCAAAGCAAACTCACCCATCTATCCATGTCTCTATGCAGTGGTCTCTAAACTGCGGCCCGTGGCCCGGATGTGTCCGATTGCTTGTCTTTATCTGGTCCTTGGGGCACTATTCTTCCCACTGACACCAACGACAGGGCACTATTCTTCCCACTGACACCAACGATGGGGCACAATTCCTCTCAATGACAACAATGGGGCACTATTCCTCTCCAAGACAACAATGGGGCACTATTCCTCCCAATGACAACAACAGTACACTATTCCTCCCACTGACGCCAACGATGGGGCACTATTCCTATCAATGACAACAACAATAGTACACTATTCCTCTCACTGATACCAATGAGGGGCACTAGTCCTTTCACTGACACCAACAATGGGGCACTATTCTTCCCACTGACACCAATGATGGCACTGGCATCAGGACATTTTCTACTCCCAAAGGCCTCAGATCGGTCCCCTAGAGTCTGAAGGACAGTAAACTTTCCCTTTGTTTAGAAAGTTTGGACACCCCTGTCTCTAATCACTTTGAAAAACACCCTTTCACATTTCTGGCTGTGTTTCTTGAGTAAGGGCAGATGATTCATGTAGCATTTACTTCCTGGAATCCATCTGCCCTTAGACAAGGCATGAGAATGTGCTTAGTTGAGAAAACCCTTCCTGCCCTCATGAAGATTCCTGGGATGCATGACATCATTTGCCTAGGCCTGGAAACTAGGAAGCAACTGAAAATTACAGATAGTCAATGTTTATTGAGAGAGAGAAGTTCTGCTTTAAAAGTAATGTATAATATCAGAGCCTATCTGAAATAAAACTTGCAAGATTTGGCAACAATGGATTGATGTGTTTGGTGCTCCAATTTGGCAGACTAATCTGGGCAACCTAGGCAAATCTTGCAGCTATACCATCTGACACAAAAAAAGGTACCAGATAAGCCAACTCACTGGCGCCTGCACGCAAGCAAAATATTAACCACTTGTCGACCGCTGACTGGCGTCTGACGGCAACAAAGTGGCTCGATATCGCAAACCACCGTCATGTGACGGTGGCTGCGATATCCTTCACTGTGAGCGCGGTCACTGTGTACAGGGGGCGGGGGGGGGCAGGGAGCGGGTAGGGTGGACTCGATCGCCGCCAGCTACCTGCGATGGCCCCCACAGTGAAAGAACGGAGGTCCGTGTAAGTAAACATGGTTCTCCGTTCTGTTAGAAGGGGGAAGGGCTGTGATCACAGGCTTCCTGTATATGGAAGCCGTGATCACTCCCTTCCCCCAGCCAGTCCAGCCCACATACAGTTAGAACACGCCCAGGGAACACAGTTAACCCTTAGAGCGCCCCCTCCAGGTTAACCCCTTCACTGCCAATGGCATTTACACAGTAATCAGTGCATTTTTATAGCACTGATCTCTGTATAAATGCCATTGGTCCCAAAAAAAGTGTCAAAATGGTCCGACATGTCCGCTGCAATATTGCAGTACCGCTAAAAACCGCAGATCGCCACCATTACTAGTAAAAAATAAAATAAAACCCCAGAAATGAATTCTCATCATCCGTAAACGCGGCAACTTTTGCGCAAACCAATCAATAAACGCAGATTGTGTTTTGTTTACCAAAAATGTGAGGAAGAATATAAATCGGCCAAAACCGATGGAAAAAAATGTTTTTTTATATTTTTTTTTATTTGTATTTTAGCAAAAAGTAAGAAATTTGGGATTTTTTTGCAAAATTGTCGCTCTTCTTTTGTTTATAGCGGTAATCAGAAATGACGCAGAGGTGATCAAATACCACCAAAAGAAAGCTCACTTTGTGGGGATAAAAAGAATGCAAATTTAGTTTGGGTACAACGTCGCATGCCCGCGCAATTGTCAGTTAAAGCGACGCGGTGTCGAATCGCAAAAAGTGCTTTGGTCCAAAAGTGGGAAATCCTTCCGGGGCTGAAGTGGTTAATGTGGATTGAGTAACTTTATTAGAAGGATATGAACATTTTACCAGCGCAATGAAGTTTAAGGAATGAATAATAATATACGTAAATCAGGCACGTACAAAACATGCTTCTTGCCTTCGGGAAAACACACCCATGTACATATTAACTCATTTTCTTTCTATAGTCCTCAAAAAGTGTTCTTAGTCATGGCTCAACTAGTAAGCTACACTTAGGTTAATGTGTCAAACACCATATTGTGAAGCCAAGAATAAAACAAGTCGATTTCAAACTGGATTTTGCAAATAAAAAAAAACAAAAACACACAACTACCATAACTGCCACTCCCTCACCATTCAGATACCCAGCTGCTGCCCCTGCAAAGCCACCGGCAATCACAGGTGACACAACTGTCACAGTGAATATTTTGCCCAAGCACTGCATTGTGAGGAAACAATTGTGGTGTCATATTCGTCACCTAATCCAAAAGGCAGCAGGATTTTACACCATGGAGATGGAAATCTTATTGACAGTAATGCTCCTTTCACACGTATGGACCAATCAGGTCCTCCTGTCAGTTTTTTTAGGCGGACCCTCCATTGCTCTCTATGGAACGTGACAACGAACATATGACACCCGCCGACATCCAATCCGATACCATCAGCTAAAAACAGATGGATGGGGGGGGGGGGGTCCGTTCCCCATCCATCTGACAGATCAGATGACAGTCACCACCCATAGAGGAAAGCAAGTCGTGTCCATGTGCGCTCTGCTTAAGTGAAGTGGACACGGACGGGTCATCCACCTGCTCAGCAGGGATCAGTGGACCGATTCCCTGCTGAGCAGGCAGATCCGTAGGCGGAGTCTGCCCATCTGAAAGGAGCCTTAAGCCCCGTACACACAGCACAATAACGGTCGTACAACCAGCTTGTTGTACGATCATCCAACCGAAGGTTACAACAGCCATTGTACAACGGTTGGATGAGCAGACTAGAAAACTTTGGTTCTACAACAAGCGGTTGTACGACTGTCGTACCGTGTGTACAGAGTAGTTGGTCCAACAAAGTTGCACGTGCAAAACAGGCATGCTCAGAAGTCAGGAATGCCCGGAAGTGTCCGCTCTGGGAAAACCTACGTTCCTAATTCACAAATCACTTACACCTGAGCTTCCTTTTTATACGCTCATAGCAGGTCCCCACATTTGGCTTGGTTGTACAATCGCTTTGTGCATGTCAGTATGTGAGATACATCAGCCAACGTCCAACTTGGTCCAAAGTTGGACGCTCAGTTGTACAACCATTGCTCCTTGTGTACGAGGCTTAAGGGTTTGATTTACTAAAACTGGCGAGTGCAAAATCTGGTGCAGCTCTGCATAGAAACCAATCAGCTTTCAGGTTTTATTGTCAACGCTTAATTGAACAAGCTGAAGTTAGTAGCTGATTGGCTACCATGCACAGCTACACTAGATTTTTCACTCTCCAGTTTTAGAAAATCGACCTCCAAATTTCTAGGGATACCCGCAGACACATCTGGCTTGGGTATGAGGAAGATAAATAGGTTTGGAAGTCTTAGGGCCTATTCACATTATATGCATTGGGCTGTCCAACACAGTCTTAATGCATATTGACAAGGCAATTTGCTGTATATTCTAATTTTTCAGTTTACACCAATATGCTGCATTGATGTGTTCCGAAAAAAAAAAAAAAGCAGACATGCTTCAGCGCAGCGTGTTGCAATGTGGTGTAGTGCATCGCAACATTCTGCACTCCGTGACATTTCATTTAAGTATTTAAAAAAAATGAAACAAATGTATCGCAAAGGCTTTTCTGTTATGTTATATAAAATGCTTTTATATAACATACGTTATATAAAAGCATAACATGCACACAGGTGTGAATGACTCATTTTCCTATTGCTTCTGCAGTCCCTTGTCCCCAAGGTATAAACATTCATGTCTGGCCGGACTGAAGACTTTTCTTGATGGTCAGAACAAGCTTTAATCATGTAATTTAGACAAGACTTTGAATTTAAAAGGTGCCACGTTTTGCACAGACACAGATCTTCGTCACTGTACTATAAAAAGGGACATACTGTACAGGCGTTGAAAGGTAGACAGTTCCTCCAGCACTCATCTGGTCTCCTGAGCCAGCTTTTCATCTTTTGCACTCCCTGAGGACAACCAGAGCCAAAGCATCAATGATTTCATGACACAGAAGAGAGTTTGTTTCCAACCTGCACAACGTAAAGAAGGCACCACAAGCTTCCAAGTAACGGAAACTGTCTGACACCCATGTGTATGAACTCAGACGGAGCCACCATCACAGTATTGACATTTTTCCTGCAGGTTAGTGGACAGGCAGCAAAATAAGAACCCCCCCCCCCAGGATTCTTTATCTTATTTGGCAGCAGGAACACTTTAATCCTCATGCGATGAAACGTCATGTCTTGGCTCATATGTGAAAGTACAACTAAAGGCAGAATAAGTGACTCCATTGGAAGATTTCCCCTCTATTCTTATTAAGGCTCCTTTCACATGAGCGGACGGGCTATGCTGCTCAGCGGGGATCCATCCGTTGATCCCCGCTGAGCGAGCGGATGACAGGACTGGTGCAGAGACTGACCTGTCAGAGCTCCGCTCTCCTCTATGGAGGATCGGATGAACACAGACCACCTGTCCGTGTTCATCCGATCCGATAGATTGATGGAAAATAGGGTTTCCATCCGTCTGTTTTTGGCGTATCGGAGCGGATTGGATGTCAGCGGACATGGCACTGCTGACATTCGTCGCTCCATAGAGGACAATGGAGCGTCCATTTAGGTCCGCCTAAAAAACTGACAGGTGGACCTGAATGGTCTGCTGGTGTAAAAGGACCCTAAAGGGGTTGTAAAGTCCTGAGGTTTTTCACCTTAATGCATTGTATGCATTAAGGTGAAAAACCTCCGGTGATGCAGCAGCCCCCCTAATACTTACCTGAGCCCGATCTTTATAGCCGGAGTGTCAGGCCCTGACTGGATAGATTGATAGCAGCACAGCCATTGGCTCCCACTGCTGTCAATCGAATCCAATGACCCAGGAGCCGGGGGTGGGGCCGAGTCCTGCTGTCTGTGTCAATGGACGCAGCAGCAGGACACAGGAGCACGCCCACACGGGTGCTCCGAGGGAGAGTGCTTCTCCAACGGGGCACTCGATGTGGGGAGGAGCCAGGAGTACCACTGAGGGACCCCATAAGAGAAGGATCGGGGCCACTCTGTGCAAAACCCTTGCACAGAGGAGGTAAGTATGACATGTTTGTTATTTAGAAAAAAAAAAGTGAACCTTTACAACCACTTTAAGGTGACAATCTAAAATTGGGATATTATTTCACGTTTACGTTATTGGTGATAATGATAAACAGAACAAATAGAGAGGGTGAATCTCCCTAAAGGGGGCACAGTCAGCAATAACAATGGCAGGTGTTCTAATTCCTCTCTCTCCTATCCAACCCCCCCAAAATAAAAAGTTTTGCCTTTAGTTGTATTTTAATTTTTTCCTGATGTGCGTAGCTGAGCAACATTATAGAAATGCCTCCGCATTTAGTTTGACATCAGGAATCCACAGATAGCACACAGCTAGGAGATGTTCCTGATTAGGTGGGTAGTGGTACTGAAATGAATGAAGTATTGTACGACAACAGTTGTCTGTTCTGATCATCTGGGTATGGAAGTACAACACTTTCATGCAAAAAGCTGGATGCTCTCTTATACAATAAATACAAGTCGCACATCAATTTGGTACCCTTATAATGTCTGAAACATGTGATGCAGTGGCTCAGTGGTTAGCATTTATGCATTGCGCATTAGGGCCCTTGGTTCAAATCTCCACCAGGACGCTATCTGCATGCAGCTTGCTTTTGTGGGTTCCTATGGGTGCTGCAGTTTCCACCCACACGCATGCTGGTGAGTTAATTGGTTCCTGTCTAAATTGGCCCTGGTAGATATGTACAAATTAGCTGTGTACATGTATTATCGCAACCTGCATGCCGGCCCCAAGTCAGTAGAGTGGGTTGAGGAATCTTGTGACCTATTTCTTAAAACAAAAAAAGTGCCAAAAAATTCTATAGAAAAAAAGGACCTCAGGTATATATCGGTCATAGAGCGTAGTGAACTGGCCGAAAGAATCACCTAGAGTAGGCTATGACTGAACAGATATCACACAATGCACAGCAATGCAATAAAAGGTCATCTTGGAAGAACCGATG
The DNA here is from genome assembly GCA_018402905.1 of Glandirana rugosa. Lineage (NCBI taxonomy): Eukaryota > Metazoa > Chordata > Amphibia > Anura > Ranidae > Glandirana > Glandirana rugosa. The sequence goes on along the minus strand of BLSH010070844.1, from coordinate 488,626 downwards.
TAACAAAGACATTTCCTGCTGTACTCCTAGGAGAACAGGCACACTGACAGATGTGAATTTCATGGGAAGCATCTCCTATCCTAGCTACATCACTCAGATCTGCCCTGGCAGTGTCATCTACTAGACAATTTTGTGACAATTTCAACCATTGACAACCAACTTTTTATTGCCAATGAAGACCGAAACAGATGCATGGTTTTAGGCCTCATTCACATAAGTATACCAATATGTATGTCCATGCAAAGGACTGCCTTCAGCCACCCAAGATGCACAAGTGTTTTGTGCAGGGATGTGCAGGCAGCCTGTTGAAATCAATGACAGGCAGCCAGCTGCAATGACCTTCGTGGACCTTAATGAGTATCCCAGAGCGTAAATAAATCCACATGCATCCAATGCACACATCAGGATGCAATCTGTCTGTGCCCTGATCCATGCATCAGACCCATGTGGATGTGCACTCTGGGATGCTAGTCAAAGTCCAAGCAGGTCCATGCCACTGGTTGCCTATATCTAGGCCTTAATAGAAACTGTTGGTGGTAGGTTGCCTTGATCCACTCATTCAGGTAGCTGAAATTGTTAAAAATGTCAAAGCATAAGAAAAATGTGTGTCACGTGTGCACAATTATGCTGAGTGCAAGCTGGGTTGAGATGCACACTAGATGTCTACTAAAGTGTGTTGGTTTATATGAATTCACTGCAGAAATGGGAATGAGGTCTGCCCTGCACATGAACATGCACTATATTGTCAAAAGTATTGAGACGCTTGCCTTTACACACACATGAACTTTAATGGCATCCCAGTCTTAGGCTGCATTCACACCTGTGCGTAGCATTTTCAGGCAGAAATAAACATGTTTTTTACCGCGATTTTGTACACGTCAAAAGGTCACCACATAAAATGTAGAAAAACGCCCAAATCAAGCTACAAAAATACTTCCAGAGCTTGTTTGAGCTTCAGGCGTTTTCAGGCGTTTTTGAGTGGACATGTGAACCATCTCCATAGAGAATCATTGATTTTTTTTCCCTCCAGCGTTTTGTAGCTTCAGGCTTCAAGCTACAAAACGCCCAGGTGTGAATGTATCCTCAGTCCGTAGGGTTCAATATTGAGTTGGTCCAACCTTTGCAGCTATAACAGCTTCAACTCTTCTGGGAAGGCTGTCCACAATGTTTAGGAGTGTCTATGGGAATGTTTGACCATTCTTCCAAAAACCCATTTGTGAGGTCAGGCCCTGGTGTGGTTGAGAAGGCCTGGTTCACAGTCTCCACTTTAGTTCATCCCAAAGATGCATGATTGGGTTGCAGTGTCATTATCTTGCATGTGTGTATGCTGGGTTCAAGGGGGCAAATTATTAATTAGGTCTGAGTGACAGTGCACAGAAAGGAGAGTTGAATGTGGCATACAATGCACACAGAGGTGAGGGGTGATGACAGCACACACAGAGGAGATGGGGCTAACAACTTCTAAAACCAGAGGACAAACAACTGAGCCCACCTTATATTCTGGGGAGAGGACTATAGTAGCTGCTATGTGCTGTTGTGGATGATAGTGTGCTGGAGATGAGCACAGTCATTCACAACAACACAAGCCCACAACAACCTGCCCCAGCTACTACTCTAGTCTCTCTCCCTGAATTTCTGGTTAGGGTAGTGCATGCCCAAAGAGCTTCAAATGCTGATGGAACCAGGGACAATGCAGGCTCCAGCTGCTGTAAATCACTTACTTGGTGGACTTTTATGGACGTGGCAGTGCGCATGCAAAGGTGGCTCTACGGGACCCAGTAAGTAGATGCAGCCACATGAAAACAGGAACAATAGACGAGAGCATTTTCGCAGATGTTAATTAAAGTAACCGCACAACAAACTGGGTACATGCTGATGTCTGCAGCACTATATGATTTCTGCATAACACTTTAAGGTATAAAAGTTATGTATTTTGCTTGTTATATTTACCTTCACAAATAAACCTATTATTTTATCCCCATACTGCAGTTCTTACTAGAAAACATACAGAAAGTGCCTGGCATCAGATAATCACTGGGAGGGAGGCAATGACTAAAACAGTATCAATGAAAACATAAATGCAGCCTGTGTTCTTTAGTGTCATACGTATCCCCGGATATACACTGGGTGTAGGATGCCTATATATTTCATTCTTTTCTGCTACAGTCTCCACAAAGAAATAAGAAAAAGAAAAATGTTGCTTTTTGTAAAGCAAGGAGGTCTGTTTGCCTGTATCATACATCATCCTGCAGTTTTCATAGCAATGACATCAGTGGTTTATTACAGAGCAATGAGAATGCAGAAACAGTACAAAGAATAGACATTTAGAAATCAGAGCAATCAGTGCATCACACATTTATATCAAAAAGCACAGAATCAAAGATGACTCCAAAATGTAACTGTTGGAGGACAGAGAGACAACATTTATTTAAATAGCATTTCCCAACCCCTATTTACATACCCCAGATCAACATCCACCAGCTTTTCGTACCGTTGGAGGATTTATAAATAACGTGAAGTCATCTGCACAAATGAAATACAGTCAACGCTTTCTAAATCTGATCTAATGCAGAAGTGCCAGAGCCAGACACAATAGCCTTAGCCAGACAGTACGTACTACTTATGGCATTAAATGAAGGTGACCCACAGGCAATGCTTCACATGTATCACCAAGTCCAGGAATAAATACAAATGACAGCAGACTACTTGTATCATTCAACTTTAGGTGCTCTCTCTATATGTAAGTAAAGTCAACCTTAAAAAGGAACATAACCCCACTTCTCCTTAAAACACAACTTACACATCCAGCCAATCCAGCATTGTCCTGCTGTAATCCGCCGCAGAACACCAGCTCCCGCGCTACCATCTTTGCTTACATCACCCCCCTGATGACTGTGGCAGGTAATCAGGGATCTGCCTGCAGGAACCATGAAGAGACAGCTGACCCCCTATGATTGTGGCAGGTAATCAGGGATCTGGCTGCAGGAACCATGAAGAGACAGTCGCCCTCCTGATGATTGTGGCAAGTAATCAGGGATCTGGCTGCAGGTAGCATGAAGAGACAGTCGGCCCCCTGATGACTGTGGCAGGTAATCAGGGATCTGGCTGCAGGAACCATGAAGAGACAGCCGGCCCCTTAATGGCTGTGGCAAGTAATCAGGGGTCTGGCTGCAGGAACAATGAAGAGACAGTCGCCCTCCTGATGATTGTGGCAGGTAATCAGGGATCTGGCTGCAGGTACCATGAAGAGACAGCTGGCCCCCTAATGACTGTGGCAAGTAATCAGGGATCTGGCTGCAGGTACCATGAAGAGACAGCCGGCCCCCTGATGACTGTGGCAGGTAATCATGGATCTGGCTGCAGGAACCATGAAGAGACAGCTGGCCCCCTGATGACTGTGGCAAGTAATCAGGGCTCTGGCTGCAGGAACCATGAAGAGACAGTCGCCCTTCTGATGACTGTGGCAAGTAATCAGGGGTCTGGCTGCAAGAACCATGAAGAGACAGCCGCCCCCTGATGACTGTGGCAAGTACTCAGGTGTCTTGCTGCAGGAACCATGAAGAGACCGTCACCCCCTGATGACTGTGGCAAGTAATCAGGGCTCTGGCTGCAGGAACCATGAAGAGACAGTCGCCCTTCTGATGACTGTGGCAAGTAATCAGGGGTCTGGCTGCAAGAACCATGAAGAGACAGCCGCCCCCTGATGACTGTGGCAAGTACTCAGGTGTCTTGCTGCAGGAACCATGAAGAGACCGTCACCCCCTGATGACTGTGGCAAGTAATCAGGGCTCTGGCTGCAGGAACCATGAAGAGACAGCCGCCCTTCTGATGACTGTGGCAAGTAATCAGGGGTCTGGCTGCAGGAACCATGAAGAGACCGTCACCCCCTGATGACTGTGGCAAGTAATCAGGGCTCTGGCTGCAGGAACCATGAAGAGACAGTCGCCCTTCTGATGACTGTGGCAAGTAATCAGGGGTCTGGCTGCAAGAACCATGAAGAGACCGCCACCCCCTGATGACTGTGGCAAGTAATCAGGGCTCTGGCTGCAAGAACCATGAAGAGACAGCCGCCCCCTGATGACTGTGGCAAGTAATCAGGGATCTGGCTGCAAGAACCATGAAGAGACAGCCGCCCCCTGATGACTGTGGCAAGTACTCAGGTGTCTTGCTGCAGGAACCATGAAGAGACCGCCACCCCCTGATGATTGTGGCAGGTAATCAGGGGTATTGCTGCAGGATTCATGAACAGACAAACAGCCTCCTGATGATTGTGGCAGGTAATCAGGGGTATTGCTGCAGGAATCGTGAACAGACAAACAGCCTCCTGATGATTGTGGCAGGTAATCAGGTGTCTTGCTGCAGGAACCATGAAGAGACAGCCGGCCCCTTGATGATTGTGGCAGGTAATCAGGTGTCTTGCTGCAGGAACCATGAAGAGACAGCCGGCCCCCTGATGACGCACTATGGCGCAATTTCTGTAGATTGCCCGAAGCCTCCTGGGGGGGCTATGTCATTCTTGCTTAGGCGAATAAGGTGGAAATGCTGGCTAACTTGCAAAAAAATGTACTTAATAAAAAAATAAATATGTATCTGTAATTATGTGAAAGGAGGGGGAAGTTTGCTACAGCACTGTGAATCAATGAAGTCCTTTGTCAAATTTCAGTGCTGCTGAACTCCTCCAGCCTCTACATGCGTGCCCCCCTGCAATAGTTGCATAACATCGTGACAACAGTGACCCTGGCCTGTGTGATGTATTTTGAAACAACCACTTGTAGTCACCATCAGAAGCCTGTGTGACAACACAGGAGCACACATGGGAATAAGGAACAGAGTGTTGTCAACCCTACAAGAGCCTGAGGGAGGACTAATTTTATAAGGACTAAATGGCACGCTATAAAAGTATTGAAAGGAGAATTAAAAACAAGTGCACATTCAGAGAAAGTGCACTTATCCTGTTTGCCCTTTTAGCCTGGGTTCACACTGATGCGATGCATCACATGTGATTTGCACAGGAATCGGACCACCATGCGATTTGAGCCCATCATTGTGTATGGCACTTTTTTTTTTTTGCCACACTGGCATGTGTTCCAATTCTAGTGAACACACTGTGTTCTGCAAGCTGCTTTTGGGGTATTGTTAACTCTTAATTGATACCCACAGCAGATTGCATGAACACAGTGTGATTACTATGCGATGCAGGAAACGTAGCGATTCCGGTGTGTTCAGTGTGAACTGAGCCTTAAGGTGACCTAAACAATCTCACCCTCCCTCTCCAGAAATACATGCTTATCTCGATCTAACAGGTGCAGCCTCCAGGTAATGTTTACATCCCACGCTGCAAGTCCTCCATGTCCCGGCTACGCCTGCACAGTAGAGCCCCATAGAAGTCTATTAGCCTGTTTCCCATCCAGAGACAGGCAAACAGGAAAAGTGCTCTGAAAGTGCATTTATCATTTAAAGTGGACCTCCACCCTCTTCTTTTACTTTCTATTATATTACTACCCCCCCTCCTTTTTTCAGAACCTCAGATATATATACACAATGTTTTGAACATTTTATTTTTTATTTTTAAATCAACCCAAACTTCCTGGTAAGAAAGATATAGGCCGTGGTTCTCGCAGCCGCCTAGGATACTCACATCACACAACCCAGGAATCTTTGGGGAGTCTACACATTGTGCATGCCTGGCAGTAAGTCATTGGGGGGCAACTGTAAGAACTTGGAAGAAGCAGCCAGTTCTCAATAACTTTAAGGCCTCATACACACGGGCGTATCTTAAAAAATAAACAAAAAGGTCGGGCCTGACATCAGGGAAAAAAAATCGTTGTTTTTCGGTGTTATGCATCGGCGTTAGCGGGCGTTAGTGAGCATCGGCGTCAATGGGCGTTTTTTCAAAAAAATCAGCCCTCTGCTATTTTTCAACCTAAAAATGTCAGCGTCAAAAAACGCTGGTTAACGCCGGTACGGCGTTAGTGAGCGTTTTGCGGCGTCAAAAAACGCCAAAACGTTACAGTCTCAGAACACGCTGGCCATGGGTTCTAGTTACAGCTCACTAACGCTGACACCCTCTACAGCTCAAAAACGTTGGTGTTTTTATGGGGCCATTGACTAACATGGAGAGCTGCAAAAAACGCCAGAAAACGCCGGCGTCAAAAAACGTCCGTGTGTATGGGGCCTTAAGAAAAATGGTGGCACAGAACCTGCCGTGCAGCACTAGATTCACAGGCAGTGCAAGTATGTGAACCCAGTGGACAAGGTAAGAGGGACTTCACCCACACGGGTTCATTTTTATGTTGACTCCCTCCTACCGATTTTGCTGGATTATGTTCAAATAACATTCTTGCCCAGCCAGTGAAAGTAGCAATGTCCCGCTGAGCTCCATCGCTGCACACCAGGTCCCACGCCATCATCTTCCTTTCTGACCTCATCAGGAGCCGACTGTTTATTCTGGATTCTGATTGTGCCGCCAGGTCTGCCCTCTCCTGGGTCATTCTTGCCTAGGTGAGAAGGGAGACTCGACATCTCCCACAGTCGCAAT